>JAVLUX010000032.1:11007200-11362200 GCA_032164185.1 Moxostoma hubbsi | reverse complement strand
AATAACAAAAAAGATGCAATGTTTTCAGACCTTGAATAATGCAAAGAAAACAAGTTTATATGCATTTTTAATGTGTTGTATACTAATACTAAAGTTTTAGAGTTCAGAAATCAATATTTGGTGGAATAACCCTATTTTTCAATCACAGCTGCTATGATTAACATCATAATAAATCCAGAGATACTTATAATTTTGCAGTGGTCTCAATTTGTTCCACATCTCTCTCTCTCTATATATATCACAATACAATACTGAGAATAAGTGAGATTAAGAAAATTCATTAAATTTTAATGAGAAAATGACCCATTGTACATATTTAAATTATAATGAAGGGTGCTGTCAAGACTCTGCCACAATTATAAAAAATATACAGAAGTCTGTTATTGCTAGAAATAATGAAATTGTTGAATATAGCGTGAGAACAAAGTGGCATGTGCAGCTTTCTGTGTGAGCGTGAGAGCTGCTTCCTGCAGGATGTGATCTCATAATGAGCTTTCTTTTTCACCGCTCGTCTTCAAGGTGACAGTGTTTCCCTTGAGCTTTTTTATTTGTATTTTTTTTTTTAGAAAAGTGTAGGTTTACGTATTGTCAGATTCGTAAGTATTTTGTAGTTGCCAAGGTCTGGGTTGAGAGTGAGTGGAAGAGAAAATAGTGGCAGACGAAGTTTGGGACCCAAAAGTTTTTATTTATCTTCACACACAGAGATAATTGACACTTTCCCACCAACGGGCCGAATGGTTCTCATTGCATTGTGTTTTCGTTTCATTCCGTTCTCGTTGCTTTCCGTGCCTTACGGTTTCTTTTTCCACTGTGGTGGTTGAATGTGCATAGCAGATACAGTACATCAGTTGGTGACCATGTGAGAGCTCACCATGCTCAGAACCATTTGGGCCAATGGTGTCTTCGTCTGTTCACACAGCTGTTTTGTGTTTTCCTCTTTATCTGAAGCTTAATGGGATAGTTCGCCCAAAAATTACAATTCTTTCATCATTTGCTCATCCTCATGCCATATTGGATGTGTATGATTTTCTTTCTACTGCTGAACACAAACAAAGATTTTTAGATAAATATCTCAGCTCTGTTGGTCCATTCAGTACAAGTGAGTGGTGGCCAGAACTTTGTATAAGGACATAAAGGAAGCATAAAAGTAATCCATATGACTCCAGTGGTTTAATCCATGTCTTCTAAATCAATAAGAAAAAAGTTATACACATCTGAGATGGCATGAGGGTGAGTAAATGATGAGAGAATTAAATTTTTGGCTGAACTATTCCTTTACATAGGGCTTAAATACACAGTTGCATGCATACTGTTACAAAACAAATTATTTTGAATGCACATACAAGGAAGACATGTGAACACTGTTGCAGGGCAAGCAAAAGTTGCACATGCAGGCTTTCCAAATAGAGAACTGAGCAGAACCATCCCTTTGACCTTTTTGACCCTCCCCTATCAGGAAGCAGTGCCCAAACCATGTCAGCAATGAGCTGGACAGACATAAATAAAACATTAAAAACGGTGTTTTCTGCACTATGTTGTTTTTTCAGAAGATTTTGAAAGCCAGTTCCAAAAGTTTCACTATCCATTTTTGTAGGTATTCACTAAGAGTTGTAAATTGCATGCATAGGAGTGTGTGTGTTCTCAGGGGGCCTCAAGATGAGCTCTTTTTATGCTCCCACCATGGAGTCTGCCACCATGATACTCTCTCTCTGTATGTGTAAACTCCATTACTGCTGTACGCCCATCTGTCACTGTCATCACCAACACACACACACCTTGAAACAGTGTCACTCTGAAAATCTACTCCTGTGTTGTCCATCACAAAGTTTGTGGGTTCCATCAACCCCTCAATCAAGCAGAAGAAAAGAAAACCTCAACAGTACAACTTGAAACTCCCACGCACACTCGCAGGCCTGTACACACATCATTTATCTTGGCAACTTCATCATTGGTGTAATCAACCAGCATAAAAATCAAAGAACTCCCACACATCTGGCTTTAACGAACCACTAGCTGCCTCTCCCCTGGAACAGTTTCTTTCTAATGTAAAATGCCACTGTGTGGTAAAATTGCATTTATGGTGATGCTATCAGAGTATATATGACAAAGAGTAGTACTAAGTACAATGCTAATGTTAATGTGACAGTCTATCTCTCTTGTGGAAGACGCGACAGATCGGTTTGTCGGAAATAGAAGCAGGCTTGAAGCATTCTGAATGTGTGGTCCAGCCAACCATTTTGTTTCATGTTGTGTGTTTTGTAAATTTTAGCATCAGTACTTAGCATCTTTTGGTTTCATTTTGTTCAGAGTGGATTTAGCCTCTTTGGGTATGTTCCATGAATCATGTTTATTTAGGCCTGCACAGAAACTGTGACCACAGAATTCAGCAGAATGTTGCACAAATTTACGTAGAATTGCAATGCTTGTCATTCCTTAAGTTATACACACCTCTTGCCCCTTACGTGTTTATATTTTTTAATATATTTTGGCTTATTACATGATGCTTTCAGATACAAGTAAGAGTCCAGTATTCTCAGTTACATTTAACAGTGAATTCTATAGTTTCCCCAACAAGCATTATTGGATGAAAACTGAAAAAGTGCACAGATTCTGTGTGGGCCTACAGATAAGTTGTGGTTTTATTATGTTGACTAGACTTGGTTTAGGTTCTTGGTTTATTTTTCTAAAATTCTTAAACCAAGACCAAAATGATCAATTGTTACTCCTAGAGCTTTCAAACTTCACACAGCAAACTTGGCACAAACCTTCAAACTGTTCTGATCTATCTTTTTATCTGTCTGTCTTTAGAGAATGTAAAATATCAAAGTTTGTCTTGACAAACTTTTCCTGTCTAGTTGATAGCAGGGGCAGTGCTAGGGGTGGGCTTACCATGCACAAAAATAATTTTATAATTTTCATGCCCGCAGTAAAATGAAATCCTTTAGAACCACTATTCTGTTTGCTGCGAATCAAAAAGTGTCTCCTTTTACCTTCATTCACTCCTGAAAAGAATCACTCACTCAGACAAGAAAAAGAAATGATGAGGAAGGAAAGTCTAATGAAGTTCCTGAATAGTCCTCGCATAGACTTCACAAAACACACACACGCCACGACTATATGAACGCTCCGTTTCTGTTTTCGTGATATCTGTGTGCGGTTGATCTGATCCGGATGCATAATGTTATTTGTGCAAGACTTTTCTCTGTTTTTAATTAGAATTGGCTTCAACAAGTGTGTGTGTGTTATGTATCTACATGTTTCTGTATAATAGGAATAGATTATATAAAATGTAATATGTGCTTTAGGAATGGGTAAAGAATCTTTACTTATTATAGAGGATCTTAATTTATTCACACAAAAATAGCTTCAAAAAATTCAGTGATTGGAAAGAAGTTGATTCACTGTCAACATTATGAAAAAGGAATGGACTGCCTTTCTTGTCATCAATGGCTGCAGCATGTTAAATCTTACCTGTGCTGTGTTTTTGTTTGTAAATCTAACATCTTTGAATGTCTGGTATTCTCACTTTGTGGTCATGCATTTTTGTTGATGAATATGATATAAATTATGGATGTTCTGTAGGCAGGTAGGCAATAACAGCTTGGTGTCATAGCTCTGGATTTGTAGGTTTTAAACATATATTCATAAACTATGTGTTCAATGAGTTTGATTACACATTATAATAGCATTGAGCAGTATTATAAGGGGGATTGTGGATGATGGTCTGTAGTGATGGAATAAAGCAGTTGGTAACATTTTTCAGTCCAACTCATTTTATGCTCAGGCATACATTTTATGTTTTATATTCTTTAACAAACAATATTGAAACATTTACTTCATTTATAAATGGACTCTTTGCTGTGTAACTTTTAATCATATTTTAAAGTGTATCCCGAGTATAATGTTGCATACATGGATGTCTCTTGGCTAAACCCTGAATGTCCCCTCACCCTTGAACTGCCCCTGGTTGATGGATGATGTTATTCATTAGTAAAGGGAAAATAATCGATAAATACTTGTGTAATATAGTGTGGCAGACCTCTGCCTTTCTTATGAAGGAGGAAGCGGGAGCCGGGTAAACTCCAAACGTAAGAAATTTTAAGAAAAAGAAAAACATACTTTTCAGTGTCACACATAACGGTGTGCTTTTTAGCACCACATAAATACACACACTGCTTTTCAGCAGTCACGTTAAACATAGACAGCTTTGTGCGTCTCTCTCTCTCTCTAACTGCGGCTCTGGCTCCTCTTAATCTCTCTCCCGGCTGATTGCAATAATTCTCCCCCAGCCATCCATCCTTATCGTTTGGCCACGCCCTGCTCACCACACATAGTTTTATCTTTCATGTAGTTATTGGTGGAGTAATAAGAAGCTGTCCATGTTCTTTCTCCTTTTTATTTTTACTTTGTTATTTCTGGATACACTCAAAAAGTATTTTTTCAAGGATACACAATTTAAAACTGGAATGCACGTGGAATAGAAATGTTCCCCTTGTAGACAAAAGAACACCACCTTTTGTGGATACATGTTCCCCCAAGGAACTGTTCCGCAGAATCGGACAAACGGAGCGAGGAACAATGCATGTGTTTTAATCATCACCTTCTAATCATACAGAACCAACAGCATGAACAAAAGCCCCTGCCTTGCAGCTGCAAAATGGCTGGGAAGACATGCCTACCCTCATGTTAGTAAATATTCTACAATGGCCAAATAGTGTCTGCAGTGGATAAGACAAAGAAAATTCTGCATCTCTAAACCCCCCCCCCCCCCCCACTTGCATTCATCAAGCTGACCTGGTTGCCACGGAGCTGCTGCTCTCAGTATCCCCCTGTTCCTCCACTGGTCTCATCTGTTCATCACACCTCCTTTTATTTATTTCATCCCCTTCTCTCTTGCTCCACTCAGCTCGTATTATTACTAATGATAATAGCATTGTGAGGCCAGACAATTCATTGTTCTCTACACTCTCCTCGCTCTCCTTCATTTGTTTTTCATTCTCTCTGCTCATTTGTTCTCGCTTTAACATCTCATTGTGTGTCTGCACTAATGGAGATAAGGAGAGTGATTGTCTGATTTCTGTGCAGAGGGGAGAGACAGGCAGATCAACATGGCACTAATTGTTTTCCACCCTCTTCTGCCTACAACGTCAGGTACACATTCATCATTAAGGTGTATCAGTCGGGGGGAAGATGACTTTGTCAAATGAGCTCCCCATCGCTTCATCCGTCAGACTGCAGGGGCTAAACACGCCCACGTACCTGAGACAATCATCATGCGTGCAGCTAATCTCACTCCTGGACCTCCGCCCACCAGCACCAATCATGGCCTAACTGGGTGGGCCATCGCCTTGGCAACTGACTGTCTGGCCTGACATCTCATCACCTCATCATTTAGTTTTGAATGTTCACTCATGTCAAGCTTTGGCATAAAATGCATAGTAGATTTACATGGTTTGATAAATCTTACCGGCCTTACGAACAAGTAAGAACTAGCTAACCTGGATCTTGTTAAGAGTTTTTGCGGTTCAACTGGAGAATGTTTGCATTTACAGAAAGGTAATAAATATGTGTACTCGTAAGTTGAAATTAACACTTATAGCACCAATGTAAAAACTTGTAAAATAAAAGTTGAATATTGCAACCTATACTCTCAGACAATAATACAAAGCTTGTGTTCTGAATTCCCAATTGTAGACAAGTAGTCACAAATGTGTAAAATGACATTCACATAAATACAACTACGCACACAAACTTGTGTAACACATTAACTTTTGTACTTTAATTCCTTTTCGCAGTACAACCACAAATCGGCACTTACAACCACTCAAATCTGGTATGGCAACTTTAAATCTTCATGCCTTGAGTTTTGTGACTACTTTTGTAAAAAAAACCTGTAGCAAAATTCACTTGTGCACATGTAAAATCCTGATGAGAGAGAGCAAGACCAGTGTTCGGCAGGGAAGGGGAGGGGGCAGTTAAGTTGTTTTATTGGTTGATGCCTAGCCAGTGAAATGGGACGTTTTTGTATGCAATGACATCACGCCAGGACGCGCCTTTTTGCTAGGGCAAGCAGGACAGGTGTTATGGATCTACTGAGGATCATGTTAACTGGGATTATAATTTGGGGGTGTATAACTGGGGATGCAAATAATTTCACTGGCCTTTTTTGCAGATTTGTTCAATGTGATTGCCGAGGAGCAAAGAAGACTTTTTGCACATTAAAACGTTTTTTGGTATCATTATTAACCCGCTTTGATTCACTGATGTCTGCTCTAATGAATTTGACTCAGTTTAAGAGTGATTTTAACAGTTTCACAGGGTAATACATTTTTCTATAACATTTCAGTAGACAAAATCTACAGAAAACATGAGTTATGTGTGATCCAGGACCTATATACCGCTGTATACAGTGGCATGACATTTGCACAGACTTTAAGTATATCCCTAACAACTTTTAATTTCTGACCAATTAAATACTGCACTTTGAATAAGGCTAACAAGGCATTAGTCAAAGAAAGGATAGATCAGAATTTATCATTTTTTTGGCACTTTTATTGGCAAAGACAGTCATACAGGAAGCAGAAATCATTAGGGAGAAGATGGGGGGTGGGATTGGGTAATGACCCAAGCAGCATTCGAATTTGAGTTGTCTGTACAAAGTGCCACCAGGCAACAAGTTGGAACTTGTCCACCTGACCATGTATATAACAAGACTTTTTACCTTTCATTTGATCCCTTGGCTTCTCAATCTTAATTCATGCTTACAAAATGTCATATAATACTAAACAAAGTTTAGCAGACATAGAAAACAATGACAGTACCATCTGACCATCACATTTAGAGAAAATGCATTTCATCCATGCAGCCAATCCAATCTTGTAAGTTCTAAACTGTATATTCGTCACTAATTGAATTTGACACACCTTTAAATGAATCAGTTCAGCTTTTTATGGAGTGAACATCCATGAAATTACATTACACATGATGAAGTATGTTACTATCCCAGGGAAGCTTGTCAGTAGATTGTTTAGATTCATTCAGATTCATTTGCAGGCCTGGTTTTCATTAAGAGGCCTCTCAGTCTAAGACCCTTTGCACTTAGAGGGGAAAAGAAGAACATTCAGGAGATGTATGTTCAGATTTAATTAACCTCCTGAGTGCTGAGAAAAAAAATGGCAATCATTCATTGGTAAATTAATTGGAGACCATTGAGGAAACTGGTCAACATTGATGAAATGCCTCTTATATCATGCAATTTCATGAAAAACAACAACAAAACCACTGATTATTCAATTCACTCCATCGTTTCTTTCTTCCATTTCTCTCTCCACATAAGTCTAGTGGCTGCTATGTCCTATGTCTGTATTTGTATTTAAATTGTTATAAGAGCATCCTTTACTTTTCAAAGGTTATGTGCATGACAATGCAGTTGACTTGCAGTTTCTTCAATGGGATGTACTGTCGTTTAAATTAGTCTTGATCATTCAGATGATGAAAATACCTTTTTCAAAAAAAAACCAAAAAAAAAAACAACATTCAGTTGACAAAATCTACAGAAAACATGAGTTATGTGTGATCCAGGACCTATATACAGCTGTATACAGTGCCATAGTATTTGCAAAGACTTTAAGTATATCCCTAAAAGCCTCCGACAAATTAAATACTGCACTACTTTGAATAAGGCCAACAAGGCATTAGTCAAAGAAAGGATAGATCAGCACTTTATTTTTTGGGGTATTTTTGCCACTTTTATTGGCAATGACAGTCATAAAGGAAACAGACAACATTAGGGAGAAGATGGGGAAACTGGTCAACATTATTGAAATGCCTCATATCATAAAATTTCATGAAAAACCCCCAACAAAAACCAATGCTTCTTCGATTCACTCCATTGTTTCTTTCTTCCATTTCTCTCTCCGCATAAGGCTAGTCCTTGCTGTGTCCTTGCCTTAATTGTGATGAGGTAGATTTATGCCCTGCTTTCAGTGACAGCGATCATGTCATAAATAACATTGGTAGCCCTTCAGCATTGATTCAACTGCAACAACTTGATGAACACACAGAGCCCCTATTTATTCCTTCACATACCTTTATCCATCCACTCTCATTAGCATTTTAGCCACTCCATAACCAAACCAATCCACCCCCCACCTATGCAACACTGCTGCCTGCTATCACCTGTCTGTTTTGAAGACTCCTTCCTATGGGGTATTTACAAGGCTTTGTCAGTGTTATGCGAGTACAAGAGTAAGGCATGAGGAAACAGAATCTGTTATTGGTGCAGGGTTGCATCAGGAGCAAAAGGCTTAAACTAAGAAAAGCGTTAATGCTAGTCACTCTGTGTCTTTGTTAGTACTGACTAATTGTAGCACTTCATGTTTGCCTGTTTGGTCAGAAATGTCAAGAGAGTACGTTAATGACTTGATGACACATTTTCTAATAAGATGAATGTAAAGTAGCTTGGTTAAATTAATAAGGTAGGCTGCATTCTTGTTAACGTGTGCAAATTAGTGGTCAACCGATATGGGTTTTATAATGGCCGATGCCAATATACTGAAAGCAGGGTTGGCGATACGAATGCCTGTTTATCACACAATTTAATAAAGAAAATACTGTAAACATAAAATTGCTAAAAAATTTGTAAACTTTTACTTAACACTATATTTACTCAATTTCACACAAAACTTTAACTTTGTAATTTATTTTTTAAAAAAGATTGTATTTTAAATTATAGATAGCATTTTTTCTGATTAGACATAAAATGTTAGTAATTTATTTCTGCATGAAGAAACTGTTAATATAATAGGAAGGAGGACTTAACGGTACACACATTAGTCCAGCAGCCATAAATGGCATGTGTGCATTAGCTATTGCATTGTTTCACAAAACATTTGGAATCAAACCAATTACACATACATTGCACAGTGAATTTGACATTTACTCTTGACATGAATTTGACATGAAACTCTTTTACTCTGAAGTTGCTCTTGCAGGCTCGTGCACTTCTATCAGGAGCAGCAGCAATCTACTTTAAGTTTAAATAGCATGGATCACCTTCTTGTATTGTTATGATTTGAAGTGCAAATTACATCATCCAGAATCAAAACTTCTGGATCATGATCAAAAGTTCCTCTAATAATTATCAGAGGAAGATATTAGATAAGCACTTGACAAGAAAATGCTGGATTTTCATTTAGTTTGAGAATTACATCTGTTTAAATGAGATATCCACATATTTGCAGATGGTATATGATAGTTTTATTGAAAGTGTTATTGATATATGCCTTTTTACCATTAGACAAGCAAGTAAAAGTTACAGGGAACTGCTGAGGAGAGGCTGATCAAACACGTTTTAGAGGAAGAAATATGAGCCCTCCACAGGACGCTGGATTTGCTCAAGCAGGCGATTCTCGGCAGCCCTAAGAAACTAATCGGCCTAATAGGAAAATGTATTGGCCGATGCGATAATTATAAAATTCTGAATATCTTCTGATTTATCGGACCACTTTTATTGTTGACCACTAGTGCTAATGCTGACACATATGAGCTTGTGGCTCCATTGCCAGCTATAACAGATAATAATGTCCAAACAAATACTCCTCATGGTGAGCAGATACCATCCATTTCCAACATTCATTAAAATTCCTCCAACTGTGCCTTTATTTATTGGCAGCACCAAAAAAGCCACTGCTCTTGAAATGCTGCTGATCAGCTGGTTTTTGAAAGCAGATTGAAAGGCAAACAATTGGCTGAAAAGAGACAATCTAAAATGAAGCCTCTATACATTGGCACTTGGATCTTGCAGGGGAAAGGAATTGAGGTAATATATAGTTACTGTTTAAATTGCTTTGCTGCAGCCACTAAGCAGACCTGTAAATGGCTCTTGCAAACCTTGGGGAAAAGAAACAGGTGTGTAAATGACATGAAGCCATGAATTTGGCATGAGGTGAACAGTGTTGTTTGGACTAAAGCAGGGTCTCCTACTGATAACATGAGGTATATGGCTTGAGTTTGTGGACTGAAAATGAGATGTTTAACTCAAATTTTATTGAATACAACAAAAAATTGCTTACCAGGAACTTTTGCTTCCAGTGAAATTTAAAAGTGTAATGATCTCTGGAAAATCTGAAAGTTGTTTTGATAATTTTAGTGCCATTTAATGGCATTATTTAGTGTGCTGACAGAGTACTGTGCTTTATCTTTTAGACTGTTTGAGAGTAAAACTTATAGCACTTTTACTGTAAATTCATCCCATTTTAAATGCACTCTATGCTTCTGTATGCATTAAAAACATATCATACTTTGGGCCTAAAATTGCACTCCACACACTCCATCTAGCTGTTTTTGAACAGAAGATCATATCTTGGGCTTGATTGGGTGTAATGTGCGATGACCATTTTCATGAGAGCTGTAATTCTAAGGGCAATTTTCATGCCAGCGCAAAGTACAAGTGGACGTGGGTGAGAGTGTTCGCACTGTAAATTGGCGCAAAGTGCAATTCGCTATTTTCCTGAGAAATGGGTCATTAAAATGTAAATGGTAAAACTAAGATGCTTCAGAAGCACCTTTATTCTCAGCGCAAATTCTAAACTCTGTTCCTGCATTTGCAGTATGGAGATTCCACCAGCAGATGATAACATTTTTTTTATGTACAAACTCTGAAAACTCTGTTGTTGTTTTTTTTTTACAAAGATTTATGAGATTCGTGTTAAACGTTCTAGAGTTCATGGTTTATATTTCAATAGCCTATTATGATTATTGTTTATATTTACAATTGTATTTTATTCTAATTTGAATTGGTATTTTTTCACCTGTTGAGCTGGTGAAAGCAGTTGGAGAGGGTAAAATGTTTGGGTTTGGGCAAGTGGTTTTATATGATTTGTTTGATCACTTTGTAATTTTTATTTTTATTTAGTTTGAAATGTAATTTGAATTAAAAAATTTGTTTGGTTTAAGTTTTCCTGTTTCAACAAATACATTTTTTTATGCAAAATTGACTGATATAATTGAAGTGCATGCAAAGAAAAAGAAAAGAAAACAGATCGGGTTGAAGTCCTGTAAACGTGCAGAATAATCGAATAGTGATTTTGGTATTTGAATACAGTGCACATTCCTATTAATTATGCATGATTTTGGATCAGTTCATAATTAAAAAGTACATGTAATTGCCAGTAAGACATTGCTCCAAACTTTTATTCTGTCAATTTGAAAAATCCAACCAAATCTGCCAAGTGTCATGTACCACATAAAGGTGACCGTAGTCACATCATGGGGGCCTCCATATTGTACCAGCCCATGGGCCTCTCAGTTCTTAATCCATCCTTGGATAGATAGATAGATAGATAGATAGATAGATAGATAGATAGATAGATAGATAGATAGATAGATAGATAGATAGATAGATAGAATTTTATTAAGTTCTCAAGTAATTATTCAAGACAAAGAAACAAATTAAGAAAACTGTGCTTATAGTTTCTAAAAGCAGCATTAAACATTCAAGTAACATCCCTTTTTCTCTACAATTTGGAATGCCCAATTCCCTCTACTTAGTAGGTCCTCATGGTGGGGCGGTTACTCACCTCAGTCTGGGTGATGGAGGACGTCTCAGTTGCCTCCGCTTCTGAGTCAGTCATCTTATCATCTAGGTTACGTATGTAACCTCTGTTCCCTGATGGAGGGACCGAGACGTTGTGTCAAAGAAGAGACACTAGGGGTCTCTCTTGAGCACCAAATATGCCTCTGATCTATGAAAAAAGGCCAATGAGAAGGCCAATTGGCAGACAGTATTTGCATACCCCGCCCCCAGACATACGGGTATAAAGGCAGGGAAATACATCTAGTTCAGGATTTTTCTGAGGAAATGGTCCGGCCACAACAGTGGCTCAGCTCAGTGACGTGGCCGGGAGGACACAAAGTCTCGTTCCCTCCATCAGGGAATGGAGGTTACATACGTAACCTAGACGTTCCCCGTCTGTCGCTCACTTCGACGTCGTGTAGAAGAAGCGACACTAGGGGTCCAATTCAAATCACGCAATGCGATGAGCCGTGTACGTGTACTGCTGACACACGAGCGGGCAGGTATTTTACATGCAAAGGCAACCAGCTGTGTCAGACTGCATGTACCCTTCCCCAATGCCACATAAAAGTCATCGGAATCCTTCTGGTTACCCTAAACAGGGGAACAAGGTGACGTTTGAGGAGGACGAGGTCATCCCCATAACATCCATGTCCAGCACCATGTAACCCAAATAGGGAATGTCTAAACCGTTGGCTGCGGTGATCTTCAGTCAGCCTGAGGTAGACAACACATCACTCTCGTCCCCAAATAGATGCTCTCGGAAGAACCCCTCATTAATAGTGCTGACCTGACTACCAGTTTCTAACAAGCATGACACTGGCACACCCTTGATTTTCAGGTCCACCATCGGGCACGTTCCGACAGCCCATTCAAGGAACCTGTCTCGACTAGTTCCTTGAGGTGGTGAACCAGAGACTACACCTTGTGTAGCTTGACTCAGTGCAACAGAAGGACCTTGTTTTTCTTGCCCTTGGGTAGACCTGGCAACACTCTTGGGTCTTCCGCCTCGTCTCACGGTGCAACGTCTAGCGATATGCCCAACCCCATTGCACCTAAAACAGATAGGTTCTCTGTAAACCTGGGAGGAGACATTGATAAGGGTACAAAATTCTGAGGAACAGACACTGACCGTTATGCAGTCAACTCTTTGACCGCCTTTGTGAGCTCTGAAATGGTCTGCTCTTGCTTGTCCTTGTCCTGCTGGGAGATCACCTGCAAAATATCATTCAACACAGTCAATGTTTGATTCTCAGATCCTACAGAAGTACCTCCAGTTTCACTTAGCACTTCTGAATGGACTGGTCGACTATTCACTACTCTGGTCAGTCTGCTTTCTTCCATGGACCAAAGAATAGCCTCATTGCGAATCTCAAGCAGGGTCAAGTGGGGCTTTTCTCTGAATATTTTACACAGCTCTCGCCTTAACGTGCTGTCTCACACACCCTCCACAAACTGATCGCTTAAAATCCCCTGCTCATTAGCCAAACCACCCTGGGATTGCTTTGTGACGGAGCTTAAAAGGCGGGAGAGAGCATGAGAGTAATTTCGAAGATCTTCCCCTTCCAATTGTTTGCGGTTGTAAAACGTTTGCAACAATTGAGTCTACGCCGTTCCCCGAATGCCTCCCGCAGAAAAGTGAACAAATCACTGGCCTGTCTGGACTGGTTTCCAACACATAAACGCACCTCTTCCAGTGCAGGCCCTCTCAAAAGTGAGATGATAAAGTCAAGCTGTTCTTCTTGTGTCTGGTCTCTAGCCCGTATGACACGTTCCACCTCTTCAATAAACTCCTCTACAGACCGTCCATCTTTGTTATACTCCCCGCTAAAAGGTTGAACTTGGCGTTCACGAGGAACATAAGTGTTGGAGCGGGGCGAGTTACCCTGACCAACAGCCCCATTGGCCAAAGTATCGTTCCTCCAGTCACTTAACTCCTGAATTTGACCCCTCAATTGCTCTATGACATCATCTCCCACAGCCCCAATGACAGGGACATGTTCACCCGCTTCAGGCATTTCGTCAGAGTCAGACATTTTTTTTCCCCTCTTTTCTTTACACAAGCAGGTCAAAGAGCATAAACTCAGTTCAAGATAAATGTTCTTAGCACTAGTGTTAATTTTGTCACCTATTTTTAATTTAGTCTTAGTCTTAGTCTTATGCCAAATGTCCTTGTTAGTTTTAGTCATATTTAGTCATTCACATATCTTTTTTTGTTAGTCAAGTTTTAGTCGACTAAAAGTCTCGTCATTTTAGTCTAGTTTTAGTCAAAAGAGAATTTAAGGTATCTTAGTCAAGTTTTAGTCAACTAAAAGTCTCGTCATTTTAGTCTAGTTTTAGTCAAAAGAAAACTCAATATATCTTAGTCAAGTTTCAAAACATTTTAGTCTTTTTTTAAATAAATTATTTCTGAGATTAATTCTGAGATAACCATTTCAGTCAAATAATGTTTCACACATCTCAAATATTGGTTAAATGTCATAATTACCTGACAAAATACACTTGTTGAATGATATGTTGAATTCACTTTGTTAAACGTGTCTGGTTTTCTGATTTAAGAGACACATTCACAAATGATGAACTTGTTCTGAAGAGTATTTTATTAAGCAAATAAGTTACATAAAATATATATATAACCTGCATAATGTATGTGCCACAACACCATAGCTAACTGGTTAATTTACAGCGTAGATGCCTAAAATCAGCATTAGCTTATGAGACGTATATTTAAGTTAACTTCCCTGAATGTGTGGGTGGTTAGCCTTTAGATGTCGCTTAAGGTTGGTGGTGTTTTTCCACGATATTTTTTGTCCGCAGTGCTTCCCGTCAGTTATAATGACACATTCTGACTTTTTGTCAATATCATTGTACCTAAAATGCGACCAAATATCGAGCCTCTTCCTTCCACCTAGCATGTCGTCGGCGCTCGTCGCGTGTTCGCCACTGTCTATGATTGTTGTGTTCTTGCTCCATGTAGTTTCGTGTTGCAGCCACAGGAGTATGAGACCTGTAACCGTTACTAGAGCAACAGCGCGAACTCATTCGGAATATTTTGAAGGCGTAACAGCTGAATATTCTATCTCATGGTGAAAAAGTAGAGACGATTGTATACGAAAATGAAGAGAGATTTTATCTTAGTTTTTATTTTATGCAAAACATTTTAGTCTCGTCTTTTTTCGGCAACAATAATGCATGTTAATTTAGTCTTAGTCAGCGTTTTTGGACATTGGTGCAGTCTCGTCATCGTCTTGTCTTAGTCATGGAAAAAAAGGTCGTTGACGAACATATTTAGTCTCGTCTCGTCTGACGAAATTAACACTACTTAGCACAAACTTCAACCTTCGCAGTCCTTTCCAGTAGCTCAGACACACCCTCGTGTTGGTGCACAGTTCCTGGATGTGGCAGTGAAATCCTGGGAGCGAACACGTCGACAGCAGGAACCCCATCAAGCCGGACCATTCTCTTAAGCAGCCGTCACGCCTGACACACTGGAAACTCGATCAGTCCAACGCTGGCTATCTCGTTCGCAACCACGATCCTCCACACTTTGGATGTCCTCTGCCTAAAAATATTCACCACTGCCGTATTGTCTAATCAAACTATACCGCTCAACGAAGAAAAAACTAGTCAGATTGAATAAACAACCCCACTCCTGGTACCAAAATGTGTGACCGGGGATTTAGATTTACCACCAGGAACACATTAGGGGGTTCAATTTATTTTAAAGTTTATTCTTTTACTGATTTAAAGTAAACAATTTAGTCACAAATATGGATTATCAATTTAACTGATAAGAAGAGTTCACAAAAAGAGCAAGTAATTCGTCACTCCAGAATTTCCCCGAGAGTGCGCGACTCTCTCTCACACTACTCGTTGCACGTCTAACAAAACAATGACTGAGGTCAGAATGTATGCGCATGGTCTCGTACGCAACACACATAGCGCCACCTGTTGACAACTCCAGGGAATCACTACTTTTCCTGTCTTAATTCACTTAACATGAAATAACAGTTTTAAACATGCAAGGATAAAAACAAACTTTAAGGGGTATTTACCACCCTGTTACATATATGTAGTTTTGGAAACACAAACAAATCCAAACTGCCTTTTGAAAAAAGAAAACATATGCACAGGCAGAAAAAAAACATCTATTGAAAAAAAACAAGCTATCAGTGAGAAAGAAACAGAAACAGGCAACAGAGAATTCAAGAGAGAATTCAAGAGACGAAGACAGGCACGCTCACAAGAAGATAAAGAAAGAGACATATAGAGAGGGAAACAGAGAAAATGAACCCTTGTTTTTTTTCATGCTTCCCACCCAGCCACATCTCAATATCAGACACAACCCACATGCATCTCTTTATTGAGCTCCTGCCACGGAGATCCAGACAGCAGGGTGAGCAATCTTTACTTTACCCTGAACTGAAGCCTCACCAACAAATATCTGAGAAAGTAGAGTCTAGTGGGATACTACTGTACTATCAGACATGCTTTCCTTGCATGAAATCACATACAGTGGTATCTAGTCTTGTAGAGGTGTTCATGCCATCTCAACAATTGCACAATAAATGTCTGAAGATGCAACAACATGTTCTTTGGGATTACAGTCGACTTCTGTTGTAAGCTCTTTATTTATCCATTGTGCTTACACTAGCTTTTAGCAATAATTAGGTTTCAATTTCTATTGAAAATTATTGATAATGTTAGAAATATAAAGAAAAAACACTTTTGTATGAAATTATTTGAGGGACACCTATTATGCCCCCTTTTACAAGATCTTTGGAGTCCCCAGAATGTGTCTGTGCAGTTTCAGCTCAAAATATCCAACAGATCATTTATTATACCATGTTGAATATGCCAATTTTGTGGTGGGAATTAAAAGGAGCTGTTTTTGTGTGTGTGTCTTTAAATGCAAATGAGCTGGTGCTCCCAGCCCTGTATCCAGAATAGGGTGGCGTTTTGACATCTCTGCTTCAGATAACTAGACATCATAAGCAATATGACTGACAGTGAAAATTGTGTTCAGCCCCAACTATATGTTTGAACTGGATTCAGACACTGATGAGGGAGAGACTCCGTCAGAAGTAACAACTTTGAGAATGAACCAGGAAGTTTACGAATGTATATTTGATCAATTTATTTATTTGTTGTAGAGTTTTTTCAGCAGTTTTGCAGGATAGATGAGCAACACACACAAATATTGTTACATTGTTTGCTATGCACTATAACGAAACAACACGCACAAACAAACGTGTCCGTCAGCACTGCCCGTCACCAGTTGTTGAAAGGGCCTGTATAAAGTGTCGTCACTTTGTACAGAATTTGCGAACGGCTTGTTCTGAGACGGTGCTTATGATTAAAGGGAATTTAAAAAAAAAGGACTGGATTTTTATCATTATAGGGTGGTTGTGTACACACACTGCCAACACAACATGTAAAAGTGAATTTTGCTAAATAGGTCCCCTGTGCCGTGCGTATCAAATATGATACACAGCATTTGACAGCTCCTGTTTCACTCTCCGTTCAAGCTGAAGAGCCATATTACCAATGGTATACATATTTATGGCACAATCTAGTGGTTAGTGGTGGAAAACAAATTATTTCAATGTTTATATAGATCTATTTAAAATGGTGGCAAACTTGCTGGAAAAGTGACTTTTATGTTGGGATAAATGACAGCTTATTTTAATAAAGTGACAGTAATAATTCTATTGTTATTGATATTTTTAAATTAGTATTTGCTGAATTTATACAACTTGCTTGGTTAAAATTATTTTATTGAAAATATTTTATTGAAAAAGCCAGTTGAAATCCCTGTGTCAAATATGATACAACAGGCTCTTGAGGTATATATATATCGCTCAATCACCATTGCATTGTGCCCACAAAAAAATACAAATAAATAAAAAATGCAGAGCTTTTTATAGTGTGAACTAATATTTGTGTTTCCTCGTCTGTCGCTCACTTCGACGTTGTGTCGAAGAAGCGACACTAGAGGTCTCTCTTGAGCGCCGAATATGCCTCTGGTCTATGAAAAAAGGCCAATAAGAAGTGCTAATTAGAGTGCTCTCCGCTTCAGATGGCCACAGGCGTTGTCTCGTGTGTCTGGGCAGCGATCACACAGCTTTTGTGGATGGTTCATGCTCTCACTGCGAGGGCAGGACCATGGCAACGTTGCGGTCGCGGCTTGCTTTCAATAGAAAGCACGCCACTCCAGCAGCCCCCCGCCCCTTCTTCCCACGGGATTGAGGACGATGCGGCTGGCGATGGAGGCGATCTGGGGACGGCGCCGGGCACACCCCCTCGGACCACCTGCCCCCCGGCACGCTCGTTGACTCCCGTCCGTGCTCGAGTTAACAGCGGCTCGCCTCACGGCCAGTCTGCCTATCCTCTGGAGCTCGAGGTGGATGAGCTCGCCTCTGCATTGGAGAGCGCAGTGTCTGACGCTGATACCCCCCCTGGGCTGCTGCTTTCGTGCCTACCCTGGACCTCCTCCTCAGTCGCTAACCCGCCCCCTGCCGGGTGTGCGGAGCAAGGTAAGTGCTTTGAGTCTTTTCTCAGCACCAAAGCCTCAGGACACGTCATGCCCGGACCATTCCACTCGGTTACGCAATTCAGTTTGCCAGGCCTCCGCCCCCCTTCATGGGTGTCCGCTTTTCCGCAGTACATGGCGAACATGCCCAGTCCCTACGCGCGGAAATCGCCACTCTTTTACTCAAAGATGCGATAGAGCCTGTCCCTCCAACCGAGATGAAGAAGGGTTTCTACAACCCTTACTTCATCGTACCCAAAAAGGCGGTGGCTTACGACCAATCTTGGACTTGCGAGTTTTCAACCAAGCGTTGCAAACTCCCGTTCAAAATGCTCACGCAGAAACACATCTTAACCTGCGTTCGACATCTAGATTGGTTCGCAGCGGTAGACCTGAAGGACGCGTACTTCCACTTCTCAATTTTGCCTCGACACCACTCCTTTCTGCGGTTCACGTTTGATGGCCAGGCGTATCAGTACAAAGTCCTCCCTTTGGCATGTCTCTGTCCCCTCGCGTCTTGACGAAATTTGCAGAGGCAGCTCTTGCCACGCTCTGAGAAGCCGGCATCCGCATACTCAATTACATTGACGACTGGCTCATCCTGTCCCACTCGCGAGAGTTACTATGCACTCACAGAGACCAGGTGCTCAGGCACCTCAGCCGTTTGGGGCTTCAGCTCAACAGGGAAAAGAGCAAGCTCACTCCGGTTCAGAGCATCTCTTTTCTCGGCATGGAGTTAGACTCAGTCTCAATGTCAGCACGTCTCACCACCGAGCGTACGCAGTCAGTGTTGAGGTGCCTCGCCACTTTCAGGCCAGGCACAACGGTCCCCTTAAAAATTTTCCAGAGGCTCCTGGGGCTAATGGCATCCACCACGGTGGTCACGCCATTGGAGTTGATGCATATGAGACCGCTTCAGCACTGGCTTCAGACTCGAGTCCTGAGACGAGCATGGCGCCGCGGCACGCACCGTGTGAAGATCACCCCTGCCTGCCGCCAAACACTCAAACCCTGGACAGACCTCTGTTTTCTACAGGCAGGAGTACCCTTACAGCAGGTGTCCCGATGCGTCTTGGTCATGATCGATGCCTCCAGATCGGGTTGGGGCACCGTATGCAATGGGCACGTAGTAGCAGGCTGTTGGAAAGGGGCCCCACTGCGTTGGCACATCAACTGCCTGGAGTTGTTGACTGTCTTCTTTGCCCTGCAGAAGTTTCTCTCGTTAATCCGAGACAAACATGTCCTGGTCAGGTTAGATAGCACCACTGTGGTAGCGTACATAAATCGCCAAGGTGGTGTACGCTCCCGCCACATGTCATGACTCGCCCGTCACTGCGTCGCGACTCAAGTCGCTGCATGCCACTCACATCCCCGGCAACCTCAATGTGATAGCGGATGCGCAGTCACGACAACGCTTGCCTGGCGGAGAGTGGAGGCTTCACCCCCAGTCGGTCCAGCTGATTTGGGGAATGTTTGGCAAGACCTTCGAGAGACCTCCCACTGCCCGCTCTGGTACGCCCGTTCAGAGGCTCCCCTCGGGGCAGACGCACTGGCACCCAGCTGGCCGGCGGGGCTGCGCAAGTACGCATTTCCCCCAGTGAGCCTTCTTGCACAGGTGCTGTGCAAGGTCAGGGAGGACGAGGAACAAGTCACTCTTGTGGCTCCTTACTGGCCCACCCGGACCTGGTTCTCGGACCTTGTACTCCTCGCAACAGCCCCTCCCTGGCAAATTCCCCTGAGGAAGGACCTTCTTTCTCAGGGACAGGGCATGCTCTGGCATCCGCACCCAGACCTTTGGAACCTCCACGTCTGGCCCCTGGATGGGACGCGGAAGATCTAGCTGGCCTAACACCCACAGTCGTAGTCACGATCAACCAAGCTAAAGCCCCCTCTACCAGGAAACTTTATGCCCTGAAATGGCATCTGTTCGTGAATTGGTGTTCTTCCCTGGCAGAAGACCCACAGAGGTGCGCAGTTAGGTCAGTGCTCTTGTTCCTACAGGAGAAGTTGGAAGGGAGGCTGTCCTCGTCCACCTTGAAGGTGTATGTTGCCACTATCGCAGCTCACCACGACCCAGTAGATGGCCAGTCTCTGGGTAGGCATGACTTAATTATCAGGTTCCTAAGAGGCGCCCAGAAGTTAAAGCCTGTTCCCCTCCTGGGATCTCTCGGTGGTCCTCGCCGGCCTTCAGTGATCCCCCTACGAGCTGCTAGAATCAGCTGGACTCAGGGCCCTCACCTTAAATATGGCCCTGCTGATCGCTCTCACCTCCAAGAGGGTCGGGGACCTGCAAGCGTTCTCTGTTAGCGACACCTGCCTGGAGTTCGGTCCGGCAGACACATATGTGATCCTAAGACCCCGACCGGGCTATGTGACCAAGGTTCCTACCACGCCCTTCAGAGACCAGGTAGTGAACCTGCAAGTGCTGCCCCGGGAGGAGGCAGACCCAGCCCCTTCATTGCTGTGTCCTGTACGTGCCTTGCGTGCCTACCTGGACCGCACTCAGAGCTTTAGATGCTCTGAGCAGCTCTTTGTCTGTTTTGGGGGACAGCGGAAAGGGGACGCTGTCTTCAAACAGAGGCTTTCCCACTTGGTGGTGGATGCCATCCTTCTGGCCTATCGCACCCAGGCCATGCCACCCCCCTTGCGGGTTCAAGCTCACTCTACAAGGAGTGTTGCATCCTCGTGGGCACTGGCTAGGGGCACCTCCCTAGCAGAAATTTGTAGGGCAGCGGGTTGGGCAACACCTAATACCTTTGCAAGATTTTACAATCTCAAGGTTGAGTCAGTCTCGTTCCGTGATTTTCTCAGGTCCGAGCCGGTAGAACTCGGTATACGCTGACAGTCTGACCGGGTGAATCGCTTGCGTCCAGTGCCCTTTCCCTAGGCCGAGGTAAAGCAGTGCACCTTCTTTCACAGGAGATCCCACCCAGGTCCCTGGTCGATTCCTCCCTAGCCCTTTTGGGTCCGCAGTTCAGCGGAGGAACTTGCCGACCCAGTATACTACGGGTACCCTAGACTACCCTGTACTGGAATAGGTGCTCCACAGGTCAGGCCTCCTACGCGGACTCCTCCTGTGTGTGTTTCCGCGGTACGGCCACCTTACGAGCTGACCCACATCTCCCTCAGTTTTCGCTGCCCACCAGGTCACCGTGTTGTAGCAACTCCCCCCTCCTTGAGGCTGGATCTACCACCGCGCCATTCTTTCCCACATGCAACCGAAGACGCCATGTGATGTAATCGCCGCCTTTACCTCCCCTTTTGGGCAGTTGCGGCCTCCGCAGGGTCTTTTCCCCTGAAAGAATAGGATACTGGGTAAGACCCTCCTTCCTCGATGCGTGTAAGGGCCCCTGCTCTTGCTCTATGCCGAGAAACATAGAGAGCCAGCCAGGCTTGGCCCGTTCCCAGGTTGGCAAGCGTCGCCTTGTTCCCTTCTAAGGGTAACCAGAAGTATTCCGACGAATCTTTTTGGGGTATTGGGGAAGGGTACGTGCAGTCTGAAACACAGTTGGTCGCTTGTGCACGTGAAATACCTGCCCGCTCCTGTGTCAGCAGTACACGTACACGGCTCAGCGCATGGCGTGATTTAAAGTGGACCCCTAGTGTCGCTTCTTTGACATGATGTCGAAGTGAGCGACAGATGGGGAACGTCTCAGTTACGTATGTAACCTCCGTCCCCTGATGGAGGGAACGAGACGTCGTGTCCTCCTGGCCACGTCGCTGAGCTGAGCCACTGCAGTGGCCGGACCATTTCCGGCTCCTCAGAAAAATCCTGAATGAACGCCTTTATACCCGTATGTCCGGGCCGGGGTATGCAAATACTGTCTGCCAACTTCTCATTGGCCTTTTTTCATAGACCAGAGGCATATTCCGCGCTCAAGAGAGACCCCTAGTGTTGCTTCTTCGACACGATGTCTCGTTCCCTCCATCAGGGAACGGAGGTTACATACGTAACCGAGACGATTTTCATATATGCAGCCTTCTCATTATAAAAACCTCATTATTTTATATTACCAGCTATTATGTCATCTTACCATAAATTCCTGAGACCCAGCGAAATTTTTTATACAATTTCCCTTTTAAAAGGTCAATGGTGCATAAAATACATATAATAATAGTTTATTGAAAAAATATTATTTTATTAATGTTGTATTTAATGTTCTAAATTGAACTGCGATACATTTCAATCCATAGTTATGTCATGGCCAAACTCTTAAACATTTAGTATCTCTGATGTGAGTTCTCTGATAATACCCCAAGATTTACCAATGTATGGGCTAAGAAAAACTTAAATAAAAAATGTCATATACAAAAATTAATTGCTGGGCCTGAGGAGGATAATCAAATATGATACATAAAAAAATGTAAATAAATAAACATGCAATTTGTTTTTTTTTACATTTTGTTTAATATAGTTTATAGTTTTTTATAGTTTGTCTAATGGTACTTAAACCTGTTTAATGTCAAACAATATTTCCATATGTCAGGCTTTACAGTGTTAAATGTTTCCCCATATTCCCCCCAGGTTACCCTTACATGAATACTAGAAAAACTAATACTTAATAATATATTAATATACATAATAAGTTTGTCAGCTCATCATGACCACTCGGGTTTTTGCAATCTCCCCCCCGGACAATACAATTGTATTGTATGAAATTGAAGTCCAGCTTGTAAACTTGGACTCTTAACTGCCGAACTTCGTGAATTTATTATGCCATCTGGGCATTATATAAGCACAAAAATGTGCACACTAAGCACAGTGTATATTTCTGTTTATGCTTCTAGAAACAGCTAAAGACTTACTCAAACTATATATCACAGCATGGATTTTTTCCTGTAGACTTGTTTGTTTACACCAATGTGCCTTTAGAATACTAAGCAGTGAAATAGTCAAAATAGTTTGTAACTCTTGCTCTCAGAGCCTGGTGGTGGAGGGGATTGACTGTCACTTTTTTGGTCCAGCACTTAATGCCAAAATTAGTCCAAAATCACCATAGTTCTGTGTGTGTGTGTGTGTGTGTGTGTGTGTGTGTGTGTGTGTGTGTGTGAG
Organism: Moxostoma hubbsi; assembly: GCA_032164185.1. Taxonomy (NCBI): domain Eukaryota; kingdom Metazoa; phylum Chordata; class Actinopteri; order Cypriniformes; family Catostomidae; genus Moxostoma; species Moxostoma hubbsi. The sequence continues at coordinate 11,339,040 of JAVLUX010000032.1, read as the reverse complement.
TGTGTGTGTGTGTGTGTGTGTGTGTGAAGAAGAGTGTGAACTGCTTGGTTGCAGTGAATGGTGCGTGATGTTGAAAGGAGGGAGTGTGTGCACAAGGAACACTGTAACTTGGCTGCAGAACTGCAAAAGCTGTCAGGGAGTCTGAAATTCAGTATTTATACAAAAATAAACTTAATTGCAATGTTTGTAGTATGTGTTAAACAAACTTCATGATGTAAAGGAATAGTTCACTCAAAAAAGAAAATTCACTCAACATTTGCTCGCCCTCATGCCATCCTAAATGTGTTTGACTTACTTTATTCTGCGAAACACAAACAAAGATTTAAAAACTAATATTTCATCTGTCTGTCATAACAATGCAAGTGAATGGTGACCAGATATTTGAAGGTCCAAACGTCAGTATAAAAGTAATCCTTAAGTTTACTCCATTGTTTAAATCCATGTTTTCTGAAGTGATGTGATAGGTGTGGGTGAGAACCAGATCAGTATTTATATCCTTTTTTTTATTTTGTTTACTAAAAATCAACACTTTCACTTTAATTTCCACATTCTGGTGTTGAAGTGTCTTTCACATTCAGCCACCTATTGGTTGGAGCTGGTCAAAGGTGAAAATTGATATTAAAAAAGGACTTATAATAAAATATTGATCTGTTTCTCACCCACACCTATCATATCAATTCAGAAGATATGGATTTAACACTGGAGTCATATGGATTGCTTTTAAACATCCTTTATGTAAATTTGGGACCTTCTGAGTACAGATCACCATTCACTTGCATTGTGAGGACCAACAGAGCTAAAATATTCTTCTAAAAATCTTAATTTGTGTTCTGTTGAAAAAAGAAAGTAATTCACATCTGGGATTATATGAGCGAGTAAGTGATGAGAGAATTTTCATTTGTAGGTGATCTATTTTCAATCCATTTTACTTGCATATTGTAATACATGTCCTAATGAAACAAAATTCAACAAGAAAAATTATATATTATAATTGAGTGGATCAGGAAAATATCTCAAATCTAACCCCCCCCCCCCCCCTCCACACACACACACACACACACACACACACACACTGTGTGCTACTGTATAATGACCTGAGGCTTTTTCTCTTGCCAGCATTGTTGAGACTGACATATGGAGATAGAATTGTTGCATATTAACATACAAATGGAGAGAGATTTACAATTAGAAAGTTGGTTCACAAATAAATTAAATCAGAACCACAAATAAAAAGAAACAGATTTATAAATATATGTTAGGAGTTTCACAATAACAAAGTGAATTCACAAATAAATAAAATGACATTTGCAAATAAAATCAATATATACAAATATATTTTTTAATTAATTTGATTCATTTCAAATATATTCATTTGCGGATCGCTACATGCATTTGTCGATTCTGAAACTAATCTAGTGTCAGGTAGGGACGGGCAGATCGATTCTGAAGTGTCTATACTTCCGATACTGATGATGTATCAAATATATCAATCCTCACACAAAAATATAGATTCTAAATTTATTTTTTTTAAACTAGCGATATTATTATTTGATTATCATGAACATGAACAATAATCATAAGCTTTAAATTGAAATAAAAAGGATTAGGCTATATTAGCAAATACTTGCACAAGATGGGAACTATTTCTTCTTCTGCTCATCTTTACATACATGCTGAAATAATAATGAATTGAATTATGACTAAACAAATAATATTTTAAATTACAAATTTTATCCCAAGAAATTTCAAAAAGGTCAATTTAATAGAAGTATCTGTATTGGAATTGGTATCGACGATATTGGACTTTAAATTATTGGTATTGGATCTAAAAGAAAATAAGTGGTATTGCCCATCCATAGCCAAGATGTGCACACAAATCTATAAATATGTGACTCCACCCATCATCTACTCAAGCCAATCAGATAATGGCCACATTACTTGGACCAATCGTAGCATGTTCTATCTTCAACCAATCATGCTTTGTTTTACTATCAGGGCGGGACCAGAGTCACAGCTCTCATGAGCATGGAATCAAACATATACAGATAAAGATGATCTTAGGAGCTCCATATGGAATACTCCATATTACACAGTGTACAAGATGTGCTATGCCAATAATTTGGTTTCACATTATGTTAATGTATTTAATAAAAGCAGTTGTAAGGCAATATTTATTACAATTTTAGTACTTTTGTGTGAATATTTTATGAGGTACTATTATGGGGGTCCATAATACTTCATGTTTTGACAGTTAAAATGTACTCAGTAGTTATTGCCATCTTTATCAGATGTTTTGCCTGTGTACTGCCCATCAACTTTGAGCAATTGACTCACCTGCTCTAAAACGGGTTTCAGCTTGAATACAGGACACCTTTTTTAAATGTGTGATATGAGATTCTTTATTTTTCTGTTATGTCAGATTTCTTTTAAGTTACAATGTCTTGTCTTGAAATGAAAGTGCAATACAAAATTTAAATAAACCGTAACATTGTCTTTGGGTTGACTTACTTAAAAATGAAAATTCTGTCATTTAAGCTCAAAGTATACTTCGCCTGTCTGTGTTCTGCAATGATCCGCGCACAGTCTGAATATTTTCTTCATCAGGTTGACTGTTGAGATAGAAGAGTCCACTAGGTGGCAATATGCACAGTTGGGCTGTAAGGTCAAGCAGTAGTCTGTAGTAACATATCCTTCTCCATCGTTTTGTTGTTGTTCTTGCTTCCTCTAATGGTGGATCCTCAGTTTTTCTTCTTTATCCTCCAGAGCGGATGTCCTGAAAATGACATGACTTGGTGCTGCCCTCTAACGTCTGGTAGTGTATAACAAAGCATTTGTACTACGCATGTGTCGAACTCGTCCATCCGTGCTCATCCGCATGAGGTATGCTTTCAAAGCTGTGCGCACAACTGTGCGCGAGATGGAACGTAACGTGCAAATTGAAGTATACCTGTGCCTTTACTTACCCTCATGTTTTTTTAAAACCTGTAATATTTAGTCTCTTCTGTGAAATAAGAGAACACATTGTAAAATATAGATGATGCTAATGAGGCTGAAATGAAAGCGAGGCTGTCAGTCCCTATCATAATTCCTGACATCTCCTTTTGAGTTCCTCCCACAGAAGATAGTCAGTCATTTGGAGTTGGAACAACATGAATACGAGGATAAATTATGACATCTCATTTGACAAAATATCTTTTTAGTTGACATCTTTTATTGAGTTCTATCAAGGCATTTTGAGGTAAATAGGTTTTAAAGAGTGCCTGTTGTAATGGTGACGACCCCCAGAATTAATGTAAATAAATCCATTAAATAATAAAAAGTGAACAAAGTTTAATCTGGATCAGAATGATGTGGATTTGGAAATCCCATGTTTTGCTATCCAGGATCAGGTAATCCATCTTACTTTTTTGCTGGATTTCATAACAACGCTGGATTGGATCACCCTGATCCAGATACAGACTTTTCAAGATTACCAAATCCAGATTACCAGTGTTCTAAATAGGACTACATATCACAATGCAGGCTACTAGCTATGTAAAGAACAACAGGTAGAATAGCCAGCGTGGGGTCACTTTAAGTGTTTTTAATTGAAGAGACAGAAATCAGCACAAGAAAATAATACAAACATCCCCTTCCATTTTGAATTTCTTCACAGAATTTTTTAATTTCATCTGACCTACAGCAAATAAATAAAAACAAACAAGTATACACTATTCAAAAATGTATTGTGGATATTTTGAACACGTGTTTTAAATCATAAAAAGGCTAAATGTCCAATAGTTAACAAAATAAAGAACGTTCAGAGTTCTTCATTTGCGGAGAGACTATCTTTTTTGAAGCTCTGCTTTTAGGAGGCGGATACCAAGTTTGGCTGTGGTTTGCTGTAGTTGGGTAAGAGTGATTTGTTCCTCTGCCAGATGAATCTGTAATTCTGCTCTTTCAGTTTCTCATTTTAGAAGTGACTTCTAGGCATCATCATCTTTGTTTGGCAAAGAACACTTCCAGACAGATTTCTGAGCTCCTGTGGCTTCCTCAATGACAGGGCTGAGGTCCAGAATAAATGTTTCCTCTGCATTAGGAGGAACTGGCTCGCTTTCCTCTACAATCGTGGGCTCACCGTACCCTACAACACCTTGAATCCTGAGAGCTTGCAAGATTTCTTCCAATAATGTCAAGAACCACTTGTCAAGAACCACATGTTTGTTTTTTGCTTCAGTGTGGTCCTTTGTTGCTTTGGCCTTCAGATACTTCCATCAAAATTTCACTTGCTGCATGGTCTTCTTCTAACCAGACCTTAGTAGAATTAAAAGTTCCTACTATTGAGGCATAATGGCACCTAACACCCTCCAGTAGTGTGTGGGTTTCTGCAACAGAGAAATTAGGTCCTTTTGAGTCCATGGTTCCACCTCTTTGGTATAGTGAACATAGAGTTTATAGGCCTTGGGCATGATTGATTTAACTAAACACAAGCCAAAGCACATCAGCTAAAATATGTTTAATGGGTGTGTGTTTGAAAAGACCAATTACACAGCTTATTCAGCCTTTCTCAGACAACTTACAGATAGGCACTGACAGGTATTGCCCATCACCACCACTGTTTTGGTAGGAGAGGATTCTGTCAAAGAGTGTATGTTGAGCGTACAAACCACTTGAGCAATACAACACTGAGGAACTGCATGTTCGGTTTTTCTTTTGGAATGCTGATATTAAATACATCACAGATCTCGTCAGGCCAGAACTTCAACGCAGAATCCAAAGGATTCATGGTCTGTCTGTGGAAGAACAGGACTTGGTGACAATGTAAGAGTTGACAAATCAACTGTAAGTGATGTGGTGAAAGCTATGTCAATCACATTGGCCAGCCTGGTCAATCAATTTGTCTAATTTCCAAAGAATGACCAGATTGCCCAGACCAAGTGCAAGTTTTTCTTTTGGGGAACATGCCCAATACTATCGACTGCACTAATATGCAAGCACCTCATAAGAAGGAGTGGGAGTATTTCAACCAAAAGGGGTGACACTGACCTCATCATTACAAACTGCAACATGAAGTAGTCTGGGTCTGTCCTTGATGCACGTATCCTGAGGGAGATCGCTCTATACAGAGAGCTCCAAACCAACCGACAGGATAGCATAATGTTAGGAGATAGTGACTATCCACTCCTACCATGGCTGATGACCCCTTTTCTTGCAGCAAACACACCTGAGCAGGCATGATTCAATACTGCTCATTGCAAAACAAGATACGTATGCAACATTTAAATGGAGTTCTAAAGAAGCACTTTGCATTCCTACTTGCGAGTGGAATAACAGGGAGCGTGCAACATAATACTTGACTGTATTGTCCTGCACAACATTGATACCAGGTGCAATGTCCCTCACTGTGATAACGTTTATGATACACTTGAGACTGTTGAAGACCCAGACCAACCTCCAGGATTCTCTCAGAATGAGTGACTGACTGGATGTGCAATATGGGATGCAACTGTAAGAAACTACTTTTGACTGGTTCATCTCTGGTGATTGTGTCATTGTAATATACAGTGATAAATGACAGTTAAAATTATAGATATTATTATTTTTTTTATATTGACATCTGTTTGGGGGGTTATTTTAAGGGGACAAAATCTTTTTTTTTACTTTACTGTCCTGAAAGGCTGAATAGGTAGCCTAATGTCTACTTTATCACTGTAATGGATAAACAAATCAAGTGATAAATATAAATAAATGTATACACTCACCTAAAGGATTATTAGGAACACCTGTTCAATTTCTCATTAATGCAATTATCTAATCAACCAATCACATGGCAGTTGCTTCAATGCATTTAGGGGTGTGGTCCTGGTCAAGACAATCTCCTGAACTCCAAACTGAATGTCAGAATGGGAAAGAAAGGTGATTTAAGCAATTTTGAGCATGGTATGGTTGTTGGTGCCAGACGGGCCTGTCTGAGTATTTCACAATCTGCTCAGTTACTGGGATTTTCACGCACAACCATTTCTAGGGTTTACAAAGAATGGTGTGAAAAGGGAAAAACATCCAGTATGCGGCAGTCCTGTGGGCGAAAATGCCTTGTTGATGCTAGAGGTCAGAGGAGAATGGGCCGACTGATTCAAGCTGATAGAAGAGCAACTTTGACTGAAATAACCACTCGTTACAACCGAGGTATGCAGCAAAGCATTTGTGAAGCCACAACATGCACAACCTTGAGGCGGATGGGCTACAACAGCAGAAGACCCCACCGGGTACCACTCATCTCCACTACAAATAGGAAAAAGAGGCTACAATTTGCAAGAGCTCACCAAAATTGGACAGTTGAAGACTGGAAAAATGTTGCCTGGTCTGATGAGTCTCGATTTCTGTTGAGACATTCAGATGGTAGAGTCAGAATTTGGCGTAAACAGAATGAGAACATGGATCCATGCCTTGTTACCACTGTGCAGGCTGGTGGTGGTGGTGTAATGGTGTGGGGGATGTTTTTTGGCACACTTTAGGCCCCTTAGTACCAATTGGGCATCGTTTAAATGCCACGGCCTACCTGAGCATTGTTTCTGACCATGTCCATCCCTTTATGGCCACCATGTACCCATCCTCTGATGGCTACTTCCAGCAGGATAATGCACCATGTCACAAAGCTCGAATCATTTCAAATTGGTTTCTTGAACATGACAATGAGTTCACTGTACTAAAATGGCCCCCACAGTCACCAGATCTCAACCCAATAGAGCATCTTTGGAATGTGGTGGAACGGGAGCTTCGTGCCCTGGATGTGCATCCCACAAATCTCCATCAACTGCAAGATGCTATCCTATCAATATGGGCCAACATTTCTAAAGAATGTTTTCAGCACCTTGTTGAATCAATGCAACGTAGAATTAAGGCAGATCTGAAGGCGAAAGGGGGTCAAACACAGTATTAGTATGGTGTTCCTAATAATCCTTTAGGTGAGTGTATATACTACATGATACAATTGTTGTATTACACTATGTAACACAATTTTTGTTCCTGGGTAGTAAGTGCCATTTCCTAATTGCTAATGCCTCGAAAGTACAGAAAATGCCTATTATTCCCCACAAACTTTGTTTTTGTGACCAGGACAGTGATATTTTGAAATGTATCTATTTTCAATGAGAAAACGGCACATTTGTGTTTTTTCAGTCACATAAAGTCAGAAAAAAACAACATATGAATCCAAATGAACATGTATTTATACTAAAGTAATACAGAAATGACTACAAAAGATTTAGAAGTGAGTAGTTTTTTTTAGATTTACGATAATACTGTAAATCACTTTCACGAATCAGCCCCCCAAACATAGTCTCCCATCATGTTCTGGTTATACTGTCCTTGGTAGCAGCATTCAAAGTCCTGTATATCCTGATGGAAGCGCTCGCTTTACACCTCCGAGTATGCTCCCATGTTCTCCTTGAATTTATCAAGATGAGTATCAAGGATATAGATTTTGAGGGACATCCTACAGCCCATTGTACCATAGTTCTTCACCAGAGTCTCAACCAGCTCCACCAAGTTTACGGCCTTGTGATTGCCCAGGAAGCCCCGAACCACTGCGACAAAGCTGTTCCAAGCCACTTTCTCCATACTAGTGAGCTTCTTGGGAATTCATTGCACTCCTGGATCTTCTTTATCTGTGGTCCGACAAAGACACAGGCTTTGACTATTGCCTCAGAAATGTTAGGGAAGATGTCTTGAAGGTTCTTGAAGGCAGCCGACTCCTTATCTAGAGTTCAGACAATTTTTTTTTAAAAGGCCTAATTTGATGTGCAGTAGTGGGTGCTATCAGCAACCTCTGAGGGTTTACCAGTGGCTCCCACTTGACATTGTTCCTCCCCACAGAGAACTCAGTCCGCTGTGGCCAGTCCCACCTGTGGTAATGTGCCTTGGTGTACCTGCTTTCCCAAAGACAAAGATAGCAGGGAAACTTGGTAAAACTGCCTTGGAGACCAACTAGGAATGCTACCATTTTGAAGTCTCCTATGACCTCCCAGCCATACTCATCATAATTGATGCATTCTTGCCAGTCTGACGTTTGGAAGGGTTCACCATGCAGAAGTAGCGGTTGCTTGAGTGGTCAGTGGGTTCCCGTCAAATTCTTGGGATAGCGAACTTCATGGCTCTCTTTTCCGTTCTGTACCATCCTACAAAAATAAATTTATTTCACTGATCAAAACCAAGGCTGGATTATGTGATCTAATCTGATTTCGGAAACCTTTTGTCTTTTGAACAACCCATTTTCAAGATTTGATCCAATCCAATTTATTTAGGTTTTATTACATTTTGTTCCTGAAATCCACCCTGAATCCACCCTTCTAAATATATATATATATTGAAAGTGAATGGCGAGCGAGACTGTCAGTCCCTAACATTCTGTCTAACATATTTTGTGTTCCACATAATACAAAGCCTCACACTGGTTTGGAACAACATGAGAGTAGAGAAATTATGACAGAATATTAAATTCTGGCTGAGCCATCACTTTAAAGAGATAGTTTACCTAAAAATGAAAATTCTCTCATCATTTACTCACCTTCATGCCATTCCATATGTGTATGATTTCCTTTCTTCTGCAGAACACAAATTCCCAGATTTTTAAAAGAATATTTTAGCTCTGTAGGCCAAATTTTTGATGCTCCAAAAAGCACATAAAGGCAGTATAAAAGTAATCCGTAAGACTCCACTGGTTTAATCCATGTCTTCAGAAGTGATGTGATAGGTGTGGGTGAGAAACAGATCAATATTTAAGTCCTTTTTTGCTAGACAGCAGGAGGAGATATGCAACACAAGAAGAAAGTGAAAGTGATCTGTTTCTCATCCACACCTATCTCATCAATTCTGAAGATACTGAGTCTTATGTATTACTTTTATGCTTATTTATGTTTGTTCGTTTAGCTTTAAAATGTTGCCACCTATTCACTTGCATTGTATGGACCTACAGAGCTGAGAAATTCTTCTAAAAATTCTTCATTTGAGTTCAGCAGATAAAAGAAAGTCATACACATCTGGGGTTGCATGAGGAGGAGTAAATAATGAGAACTGTAATTTTTTTGATTACTTGGATTTACTGGTAATTGTTTGATCCTTGGATTTAGGATGGACCACACCGAACCTCACCGAAATTACCGGCCAGGTTGAACTGCGTTTCACATCCCTGATCTTTGCCTTCATCAGCTCGGTCTATTGATGGACTACGATCTTGAAATGGAATGCATAGACTAACAATTGCCAACAAAAGCAAATTAATAAGGACAAATGCATCTATGTGAACTTCTGCAGTTAATCCAGGATGGACTTCAAAGACATTGGTCATTAAATTTACAGTTCAAACCAAATCAATATTTAAACACTGACCCTTAACACTTACTTAGTTTAATCATTTTAAACCATGAATGTAACTATACATAAGTAATATTTACATTATATTCATGATGTTAGCCAGAGGGGTACTGGCCCCCACAGTGAGTCTGGTTTCTCCCAAGGTTATTTTTCTCCATTAATCAACATCTTATGGAGTTTTGTGTTCCTTGCCACAGTTGCTTTCAGCTTGCTCACTGGGGGTTATTAATACAATTATTATTGAATTACTTATTTTTAAACACGATCAACAATCGTATTTTATCTTATTACACAATGATGATTCATCAACATTATAGACATTACTGTTTTATCTTCTGTAAATGCATGATCTTCTGTAAAAGCTTCTTTGAAACGATGCGTGTTGTGAAAGGCTCTATACAAATAAAATTGACTTGACTTGACTTGATTCGTTCCCTACTTTTGTTGACTCATTCTTACCCACAATGCACTCTAATGTCAAGTGTACATTTCAAGTATACTCGATGATGGTTAATTTCCCACAATCCACCATGGGGAAGACATACGAGTTTGGAGTTTACTGCTTCCTTCACTCCTGCAATGTTTTATTTTATTCTGAATGTAGTAAATTACTTTTTGACAAATCATCACTTGATTAAAATAACATAATAACATATAGAGAGACAAAACATACAGATACATTTTTAAATGTACTCTTTATTGGATAAAATGTGTTTACTCTTTATACTAACACACAGTATATATTAAAAATGACACACAGAATTAAGATTTATTGTATTAATATATTATTCAATAAGAATAACTAATAAGGCCCAAGTATTTAAAAATGTCATATGTGACGTTTCTGCACCTGCTCCAGAGCTCCGACACTCATGTCCGAATTCACTAATTTCGTTCACTTACTGCTGAGATATAGTGCACTATCTGCCATGCACTCTATAGGAAATAGTGACTGAGTTAACGATAGCGGACACAGCCACTCTCGTCGCCACGATCGCCTCATGCCCACACATCTCTCGCACGCGCGCCCCGCACACCTCGCCGTGTATGCGCAGAAATGCTATCTGTTTGCGCTCAAGTTGTCGATCATGCGAATGGCAGTGATAAACTTGGATGTTTATATGAATTTATACAGTTAATCTGCCTGATGATATTGCTGCACTAATTTAAAAATGTACACTAAAAAACTGATGTCATAAGAGCCCAGTTACAGAATCACCCTGAAAATGACCATCACATTACACAGAAAAGCCCGTGTTAGAATTAGAGCCAAAAGTTACCTCAGCGTGCTGCCTGAAATTGGAGCTGTGACTTTAATCTTGAAATATCAGCTTGTCTTGGTGTTAAATGAAGGCATTGCATGACAAAACTATTCTTTTTTTTCACTGTGTGGAGCAAAGAAAGTGTTTCACTTTGAAGAGTTTGATGCAGCTGCACCGATGACTTGAATGACATTCTCATCACTCCTCACACAAGTGGGAGCGTCTCATCACGCGCAGTTGTGAACTTCCACTCTCGTAAAAGTCCCATTCAATAATCTCTCAATAAATTACACATTAATTCAAATTAAACCCAGTAATGTAACCACAGTGATGCCACACATTGTAAAGAACTAAAAGTAAAAAAAAATCATTCGAAATTTACTCGAGTGAGAGTATAAAGTACCCAATTTTAGACCTACACTAAAAGTAAAATTTTCCCCCTAGTAAATGTAACGTGTTACTACACACCTCTAGTGTAGATTCTGGGGGGTGGGGGGGTGGGGTGGGGTTTGGGGGTGTAGTAACCCCTCCAATAATCAAAACAAGCAAGTACAATATTCATACCATGATCAATGGAAACATGTAAATGCTTCCATTGATCCCGCCTTCCTTAAAGTGAAAGGGCACGTTTTCTCTCTGCCACACTGTTTACCACTTTAAAGCAAGTCTGTTGAATAAAAGGTATGATGTTTGTGGTTACAAATTACAGGTTGTCGTGCATGTAACTACAAAATACAGTAAATTTGAGTACATCAATTTACACACAAACACTGGCATTGAACATTACAACTGGAGTGCTGGCATTTTGCTTGAGTTTGTTGTACATGAACATCCTCATTGCCATGTCATGTTGTTGTTTCAGTTGTCTAGGATGGACACTCCTAGTCAGGGTAAGAGGATTCTGCACAAATGATTGGAAAAAATAACTGTTACATGCTAAAAACAAGTTCATTACTGTATAGAAAAGAAAATATTACACAAACAAGATTGGGCCATGGAGCTTTGTGATGTCTTACCACCAGTAGCACTAATGTCACACATCTGTTTCCATCTTTTTACGATGTGGAGTAGAGAGCACTAGTTCTCCAATCTCCTCGCAACTCTTTTATTATTACTATTATTATTATTATTATTATTATTGTTCTCCTTTATCTCACAGCCCATATACTTCCTGAGTAAATAAGTGAAACATGCATTGCTTTACAGGGTTAACATAATTATTTCTTGAAAGTAACATTGGAGTGGCCAGCAATAACACTACTTGCTAAAAATATAAATCCATTGAAATATTACTTAAATTTATTAACATAATGTGAAACCAAATTATTGGCATAACCAATCTTGTACACGGTTTATAACTGAGAGAAAATTATACAATTATACTTTAATCACAGTATTCCTCTGATGGCTTCCATTTCTTTAAAAGTTTGTGGCCTTGGAGCTTATCTGTATGTATTTGATTCCATGATCATGAGAGCTGTGGCTCTGGTCCTGCCATGATAGTATAATGAAGCGTGATTGGTTGAAGATAGAATGTGCTATGATTGGTCCGAGTAATAAGGCCTTTTTCTGATTGGCTTGAGTAGACGATTGGTGGAGTCATCTATTTGTAGATTTGTGTGCTCAACTTGACACTAGGGATGGGCAATACCACTTATTTTCTTTTTGATCCAATATCAATCATTTCAAGTACTTTATCTTTGAGTCATAATTCAAGTCATTATTATTTTACATGTGTGAGCCTAAACAGAAAATAATTTAATCTTGGGTTAGGGTTAGGGTTAGGGTTAAATAAAACCAAATTTAACCAAATAAGACTTGTTTTGTTTACCCTTACAAAAATTTACCATGGTTTCACTACAGTAACTATAGTTTAACCATGGTATTTAGTTAAACCATAGTTACCACACAATTAACCATGTCACTACTACAATATTACTGTAATAAATCCATGGTTAAATATTGCTGTGTCTGAATCTACCCCCTATCCACTATATATTGCACTATTATTAAAATAACATAATAAAATATAGAGAGGCAAAACATGCAGATACATTTTAAAATGTACTATTTATTTATGTTTGTAACGAGATGAGAGACAATGGAGATGATGAAGGTGATACAAACTACGTGGAGCAATACAATGAACTAAATGGTAACAGTAGGAAACAACGATCATAGGAACATAAGAACTAACAATAAGTGACTGAAACTAGAAGGTATGTATACAAACAGATGACTGATGAGGGAACAGGGAACAGCTGAGGGCAGGTGAGAGTCATCAACAGGTGCAAGCTGGGAAGTGTAGTCTGTGAGCACGGGAAAACTAAACAGACACTGAAAAGAACTGAAGGTGAGGGGGAAAAACATGAGGCAGTTTGTAAAAATATTGTATACAGAATTTTTCCATTACGCTGAAGAATTTTTATTTACTAAATAATTCACTGAGGTGATATTTTGACTCAAGAGACTGCACACATTGGAAATTATAATTCTGTGGAGGATTTAAATATTCGGTTATAACATGTAGATTATGAGGGTCAGATGAGGGTGCTATGCACCCATAAACTGTTTTGGAGTTTAAAGATACTAAAGTACAACAAATAAATACAATAATGAGATTTCATAAAATTAGTTTACTCTTTATATTAACATATATATATAAAATCTCAAGATAACAAGTAAGGCCCAAGTATTTTAAAAGTTCATATGTGACGTTGTTTCTGTGACACCCCCAGAGCTCCGATGCTTGATGGATTCATCAGCGTCTGAATTCACTCAGTCATTTACTTCACTCACTGCCATTCACTATATAAGAAATAGTGAATGAGTGAATGATTTCAGACACAGTCTATTTTCTGCTTGTGTATTTCAGCATGTATGTAAAGATGAGCGGAAGAAGAAATAGTTCCCATCTTGCACAAGTATTTGCTAATATAGCCTAATAATTTTTATTTCAATTTGAATCTTATGATTATTGTTCATGTAACAAATATCCCTAGATATTTACAACATCTGTATCGGAAGAATAGATACTTCAGAATTGATCCGCCCATCTCGAATTGATGCTAGATTTGTTTTAAAATCGACAAATGTTTGTAGCGAGCCGCAAATGCACAGGAAGTGATACACAAATGACTGCTGGGCAGAGTTGTGTTTGTGAGTTAAAAAATATATATATTTGAAAATAATTTGTTTATTTGCAAATCTCATTTAATTTATTTGTGAATTCACTTTTTTTGTGTGAAATGCCTAGCATATATTTGTGGATTCTATTTATTTATGAATTAATTAATTTTTTGCAAAACTCCTTACATTTATTTGTGGATCTAATTTAATTTATTTGTGAACCAACTTTTTATTTGTAAATCTCCTTCCATTTGTATGTTAATATGAAACAAAAATAACCCCGTACTGACATATCCAATAATTCTCAGAAGAAAGGTTGAACTAGAACTGTGAACGTTATGTAATTTGGCCACTTGAATTGACCATACACAGTATGTGCTTTTCGTCATTACAGAAGCCCTTCCAACAACGCTATGTGACCTTTAACTTCCTTGATGGATAGAGAGATAGAGAAAGGCAGAGAGACTTATTTAATTAAGTGGTTGAGGAGTAAAGACGTGCAGGGCGCTGAATTGCATTTTTCATACCACCTTCATCTCATCTAATTTTTGGTGTGCCAATACAATTCTCTTTCTATCTAACACATACACACTCATGCACACAGTGTGGTGTCAGCAGTAGAGTTAGGAGTGTGCCTTGTTTGTTCTGTGGCCGCCTCGCCACATTAGCGGCATTAAATGCCCACTGTGCCTTTTCCATGTTCCTTCTCGAGCTCTGGAGAGGAACTGGCAGCCCTGAGATAGAGAAAGCGATGTCAGGATACCTGACATGTTCCCGTGGAATGATCTGGCTAATGTTGCATGCTGGGATTGTTCTATATTCATTGAAAAAGGCAGAATCCTTGTAAGCATAGCGCCATCGTGTCTACACCCGCCTCGCTTCTAAAATCAAGCCGAGCGAGTCGTTGACAGTGTCCCAATCCTCTGCCTGTCGCTTGCATGTCTTCATCTGCTTGCTTTACTCCTCCTTTTCTCATTTGCTCTCTCTTCTTCAGGCACTGTACAACCCCCGTGGACACGTGCATGATGTCAAAGAATGTTTGGTTTATTTTCTTTGCAGATGGAGGCATACACGTGTTCCATGGATGAGGTATAAAATAGAAAGTATGTGAGAGTGATGTGAAAGATGTGGTTTTGAAATTAATCCTGGATTAGGGATTTATATATATATGATTGTTTGGGGCGGCTGTGGCTCAGGTGGTACAGCGGGTCGGCCACTAATCGCAGGATAGATGTGGCCCACACAACTCCACATGCCGAAGTGTCCTTGGGCAAGACACTGAACCCCAAGATGCTCCCAATGCAGGCTAGCAACATGCATTGCAGTTCTGCCGCCATTGGTGTATGAATGTGTGTATGAATGGATGAATGAGTCACAGTGTAAAGCGCTTTGAATACTGTTAAGGTTAAAAAGGTGCTATATAAGTGCAGAACATTTACCATATACACATACACACACACACACATATATATATATATATATATATATATATATATATATATAATCAGTTAAAATCAGCCATTATCTTGCAGATGACACCTGGCCTAACCTCCATGCTTATGTGTAGAGGGAGAGAGAGATAAAGCAGTAGATAAAAGCAGAGAGGAAGGCAGGTAGAGAGAAAGAGGAAGATTGCATGTCTCTATGGACTGTACTTGGAGTTTGAATTATTTGCACTTGTATACAGTAGGTGGTCTTTCCCTTAAAGGAATAGTTCACCCAAAAACTGAAATAAAATAAAAATTCTGTCACCATGCAGTAAGTGTCATTCCATCTTTTTTTGTCTCCATACAATAAGTGAATGGTGACACGAATGGCTAACATTCTGCGTAACATTTTAAAAAAAGTTATACGGTTTTGCAACATCATGAGGGTGAGTAAATTATGATTTTTGAGCAAACTGGCCCTTTAAAGCACATAATCAGAATTTCCACTGCTCTGTCCCTAAACAGTCCAATATAAAGTGCCTTCTGCTTGTTACAAAACACTGTTTCCAAAATGTCTGTGCTGTCCTCATGTTGAGGGCTTTCCTGTCTTCACATATTTCTGCTGTCTGATGTATATTCATCTCGACACCATGTTCATAAACTCTTGTGAACTTTGTCTTTGAAAGGTCTCAAAATGCATACATGCAAAATGCTGTTAGCTTGTCACAAAACGCTGCGTTTTTAAATAATGTTGGACTTATGACTATGTTTTGAGACCTTGCGAGGCAAAATTGTAAAGTTTGTTTTGAGAAAATTCAACAAAATAAATTATAAAAAATAGTTACGTTGGAACTGTTCAATTGGAAAAAATATGCATATTGTATGGTACAGCTAGTCACACAATAGTCACCTCTCCCATAGACTGACATTGTTTTTTGAAGTCATACACAATTCACCCCAAAACAAAATAGGATTAAAAATTTAGATTTTTACAATCATTGGCTTCCTAAAAACACATTGAAGGAGGAAAAAAGAAAATACATGATCACTCCCAATGCTTTGGTCTGTGAGGGTTAAAGTTGTATTCTAGTGCATGTTGACTAAACACCACAAATGTTTTACTGTGAAAAAGTGTCCTGAATGTCTTTAAGTTTATTTAAATTATTTTGTTTTCCTCTTGATAATATACCTGTCCTCAAAATGTCCCACCATTCAAGGAGATGGGAGGGGGAAGCAATACTTAATGAACTATGCAGAACACCCCTAAGACAGCAGAGGACATTTGCTTGGAACTTGACTATTGCCTTTTCGTAGATGAAAAAGAGAGGCTTCCCAATGCTCCTCATACTGTCCCTCTTAAGCAATCAATGCATTTATTAATTAATCTTGTCAGCACCTTCTTGCATTTGTCCATTGATCCTCAGCGCTTTGAACTGATGCATCATTCAATTTCAATTTCAGCTCTTCACAGCCCTGGCCTGGGGAAAGTCATATTGAGATGGGATGATACGGAGATGGAAATTGATTGAACAAATGGAAGAGTGGGTGGGAGGAGCACTGGCTTGGGCCGTGGGGCTTTGAGGTCACTGGGGATTCAGAAAGGGTACAGTCTTGCAACCACATCTTCCCATATCTGGAATTTCTCAGCAATATTTAAGGAAGCATTCACACCAAAATAACTGTTCAAAATAATTATGAACTCTGTTATTACTCACCTTCATGCTGTTCCAAACACATAGTACTTTCTTTCTTCCATGTACCACCGAAGGTGGTGTTAAGCAGAATGTTCGCCTTAGTCACCATGAAAACTTAAAAGACACAAACATAAACACACACGGCAGCTGCGTGTGTGTGTCTCTCTCTCTTGAACTGCCGCATCTCCTTGGCTGATTAGCCCGATTGGGAGCTGGCCGTGCACACTCACAGCCCGGTCCCGCCCTCCTCCTTGTCACACACATCCTCTTCAGTTCCAATAAAAAAAGAAATTTGTATTTTGTAACAACACGAGAGTGAGCAAAATTACATTTTAATTTTTGGGTGAATTATCCCTTTAAAATCATTTTTAAACTTTTCAATTTTGACCTATTTGGGAAGAACAAGTCGTGACATTTCATTTTAGGAATTTGGATGTTAGACAGCTTTAAATAGTTATTTGTACGTCTATAAATCAAATTTGACCTAAAATGTTTTACATTTTCACAAGTTTTGCCTATAGCCTCATACTGTTCCAAACCTGCTACATAGAGTACTGCATCTTTTCCACAAATTGTATTTTTTTCTATAAAACAGGATTTGTGATTACATGCACATGCCCACACTCACAAGTACATAAACAGATTTTTTTTTTTTTTTTTTACAGTTTTGAACAAGCAATTATCAGTAAATAAGTTTACTAACATGTTATTATAAGATAGAGTACAAAGGGGCTAAAGGCCCCCCCAATGACAAAAGACCTACTGAATTTCCTCCTATCCTCCTATTAGATGGCAGAAATATATGTTGCAACATCTCCCTAAACCCCAGTAAAACTGCAAAAAATAGTTTGACAATAGTGGGAAGGAATGGATTTGTTGCAGTCTACGTGCAAAGTTGGCCCATATTGACAGATGGAAAATCTACATTTACAGCTTAATTTATTAAATAGTCATGCACAAAAATTGTAGCTCTAAATGTACTCTTGTGGATTTTCTACAGGCAGAATAAATCGGAAATTGTTGTAATATAGTAAATATATAATAAAATCCAAATAACGATTTCAATAAATGTAAATTGAGGTATCCTAGGCCAATTTTGATACTCCATTAATACTTAGAATATAGCTCTTCTCCTGTCCTCTGCTTTTGTCTTTTTTTCTGTCTAGAACTTTTCCCCTCAATCTTCTGCTCTCCTCTTCACGCTTTCAATTTCTGCAGGCCAATATCTTTTTTTTTGGGGGGGGGGGGGGGGGGGGGGGGCTCTTCATCCCCACCAGGTCAGGGGTTCAGGGCACTCGAGGCAAAGAGATGGATAGACCTGAAATGGAGGGAGGGGGAGGAGGAGATGCAAAGAGAGAAAAACCATTACGTGAAGTGCATTGTGGAGGATGAAGGGTCAACACATTTCAAGAATTCTCTTTTCCTTCCAACCCAACATTGTAAAAAGGAATTTTGGCCAATTCAAGGTTGCACCTCCCATTTGCACCATCCAGTAGCGCTATTTTGGCGTAATAATTTAACAAAGATTCCTCCTCATGTTCCCCTTCTGGAATTCTACTGGAGCTGAAATGAATGCTGCAGTCCTAACCTCTAAATAGATTTTGCACATAAACATGACCAACATTAGATCTTAAAGTCATCATTTACTTACCCACTTGTATGAATTTCTTCTGTGGAAAATAAAATAGAGATGATGTTAGGAAGAATGTTTGCATCAGTCCCCATTCACTTTCATTGTATTAAAAATGCTGCAGTGAAATGAATGGTGACTGAGGCTGTCATTCTGGTAACATTGTATGTTGATGACCAACATCAATTGACCACTATGAATAAATAGCAGTATAATTGGATAAATGGATTGTAGACTTGAATGGATTCACACATTTTTCAAATGTCATTTTAAGTTACCAAATAACTGACATGTTTTGCCATCTTGAATGATTCAGACATGCTGTTGTCCCTAAGGTTAGTCTTGTGGTCTAACCTCATTAGTACAATGGCAAAAGAGACTAAATGGAGCCCTATTCAGAACACAAGGAGATTGAAAGAGCATCAGACAGTCCGGCGAGGATATGCCTTTTAAGCCCATTATGATCTTAATGGGGGCAATACAAATAAACCAGGAGCACTGTGTTGCCCACAGGGCCTCTGTTGTTTCCACTGCACATCTGAATGATCTCGAATGCAGGCTTCTTTTTTGATCTGTTATTGTTCAAACTTGAAGTTTCAATTAAATATTTGCAAATTTGCCTCAATTTCAAGTGATTACAGAGGGCCCCCTCCTTCCCAATTGCTCAGCATTATACAGTTAAGCCAGCCTCAATTAGCGCCTGTTTGATCTTCGCTGGCACATTCTGCCCTGCTAGCAATAGTAATGAGGCTGTTTAGTGTCAGCACCTGTGGAGGGTGGGGCTCTGGCTGGCCAGAATTAGAGACTAATTAGGGATAATCTAGGCTTCCTAACGAGCCAGGTGTACCAGAGAGCATTTAGGTACTTCGCTCTCTCCTACAGTTAATGACTGCTGAGACAGTGAGGAAAGTCATAGAAAAAAAACAGATATTGTTAGTGTATTTTGGGCAAATTGGAGTATAGGAATAGGAATGCATGATGTTTTTGTAATTACTTGGTGCAGTGGGGTTCAAAAGTGAGCCCACATTAAAAATCTGGGATTCAAAATCTAATTGAAATATGACAATAAACAAACTTTTAGGGTTTTGAATAAAACAAACAAACAAAGCTATTAGATGTTAAATGAATAAGAAATGCTTGAAAGTAATAGTTAAAGGAATAGCTCACTTAAATTGAAAATGTACTCACCCTCATGCCATCCCAGTTGTCTTTTTAGAAGAATAACTAAGCTCTGTAGGTTCACACAAAGCAAGTGAATGGTGACCAACTTGGTCAGCATACAAGTAATCCATTCAACTCCAGTGGTTTAATCCATGTCTTCTGAAGCGATCTAATTAGTTTTAGGTGAGAACATCTTGTGTACATCTTGCCATTAGAGTCTCGAGTCATGATCATGATTTCAAGATCGATTACACTTCCTAGCACTTGACGCATGCACATAGCAGAGCTCTAGATGGCATTAGGAAATGCAATCGAGTTTGAAACCATGATTGCCAAGGAATTATAGTGAAAAAGGAGTTATATTTTGGTCTATTCTATCCCCAAGTGGATCAATTCAGAGCATATGGATTTAAACACTGGAGTATGGATTACTTTTATGCTGCCTTTGTGTTTTTTGGAGTTTAAAAGTTTTGGTCACCATTCACTTGCATTGAATGGACCAACAGAGCTGAGATATTCTCCTTAAAATCATAATTTGTGTTCTGCAGGAAAAAGAAAGTCTTCCACTTCTGGGATGGCATGAGCGTGAATAAATGATGAGAGAATTTAAATTTTTTAATGAATTAATACTTTTAAACCAAAAAATTAAATTCTCTCATAATTTACTCACCCACATTCCAAACCCATTTGACCATTCAAATTTTCACTTAAATTGTTATGCTGATTTTATATTTTGTAATGAAAAAATAGAAAAAAACATTTAAGGTTATACTGTACACCGATAAGCCACAAAATAGCCGCCAAAACAGCACCAACCGCATCTCAGAATAGCATCCTGAGATGATATTCTTCAGAGCGGTTATCTGAGTTACTGTAGACTTTGTCAGTTCAAACCAGTCTGGCTATTCTCTGTTGATCTCTCTCATCAACAAGACATTTCCATCCACAGAACTGCCGCTCACTGGATGTTTTTTGTTTTGGGCACCATTCAGAGTAAATTGTAGAGACTGTTGTGTGTGTGAAAATCCCAGGAGATCAGCAGTTACAGAAATACTCTAACCAGCCCGTCTGGCACCAACAATCATCCACGCGATTATCTAATCAGCCAATTGTGTGTCAGCAGTGCAGAGCATAAAATCACGCAGGTATGGGTCAGGAGCTTCAGTTAATGTTTACACCAACCATCAGAATGGGGAAAATATGTGATCTCAGTGATTTGGACCGCGACATGATTGTTGGTGCCAGATGTGCTGGTTTGAGTATTTCTGTAACTGCTGATCTCCTGGGATTTTCACACACAACAGTCTCTAGAATTTACTCTGAATGGTGCCAAAAACAAAATACATCCTGTGAGGGGCAAATCTGTGGACGGAAAAACCTTGTTGATGAGAGAGGACAACCGAGAACTGCCAGACTGGTTTGAACTGACAAAGTCTACAGTAACTCAGATATCCGTTCTGTACAATTGTGGTGAGAAGAATAGCATCTCAGGATGCTATTCTGAAATGCAGTTTGGCGCTGTTTTGGCGACACAATGGGGACCTACACAATATTAGGCAAGAGGTTTTAATGTTGTGGCTGATCGATGTATATGTGAAAGCAGTTGTCTTGGTGTGAGCCTGTGTGTTTGTGTGGTACTCCAGCCTATAAAAACAGGGAACGAGTGGGTATAAGAACTTCAGCCCTGACTTTACTCCATCCATCAGGGAAATCTGTCAAGAGAGTTCAGGAGTTAAGGGGCCAGGAGAAGTGTTTGTGTGGGAGGCTTTGCATAGCTCATTATAACTACCTGAAGGCTTAGCACTGGGAAAGCATTGAATATAGGGGCTGAGGAGATTAGTGTTTAAAGCTGCGTTAGAGGTGAGCAGATGTAGGGATTACAGGTGTCCCCTGACCCTCTAAGCAGCCATTAAATCAAAACTAATTACTGAACCACAGCCCTGAGGAGCAACAACCATGACTTCTGTCAAGGACCAACCTAGAGAGAGAAAAAGAGGGCATTATTGTTTAACACTGGTTGTACTTTGCAGAGTCATTATCAATAATGGAAGAAGATGAAGATACATAACATTCATAAGCACAAAGCAGACCTCAATTCACAAGAATCAACCTAGTCTTGGCCCCAGATGGCCCATCCACATTTTGTACACTAAAAATAGAAAAAAATGGAGAAATCCATCTATTCCAGTCTAATTGCCTGCAGCTACGCAACCGCTGGGAGTTGAGGTACACAAGTTTTTATCATCTCATCGGAAATCTTAAAGCTTAAAGTTTAAAAGTTACCACTAGTTGCTACTATGAACACTTCTTCATTTTCCCAAAGTTGACAAGGTTTATGACATCACATCTTTGAGTGATATGAGTTTTATTTTAGGAAGTTCCTCGCAAGTAAACATGATATCTGCAATTAGAACTGTAGGCTTGTTTTCAGCTTTTGTTAGCAGAGTTACTGTATATCCGTTTAATAATACTTTTGAATGGTAGGCAATTGATCACACAGTTTACACACAATTTCACTAATGTCTTAGATGTTGCATTTACAGCCTTTTGTAGACCATATACCATTATTTGATTGACCCACCATTTAATGCCATAATAGTCTAATATTGAAGTAGCATCAACACATCTTTCAGAAATGTGTTTGGTTTTATATATCAGTCATAAGACCCTTTCATGTGTCAGTGGGAGGAATATGTAACAGATCTTTCCCAGAATAGAGTGCAACTGTCTGGTTCTGGAAATAGTAATTATTTATTTTTTCCATAGGTGAATTAATTATTAACAATAATGTATAAACCTTTAAAGACAGAAATATTGTGAGCTCCGAGGTAAATCAATGGTAGATGCTTCTGCTGAAGCCAATAGTTGAAATTATTTCTACTTCATTTTAAAAGACTGTTTTCAAATAGCCAAATTCCTGGTGAAGATCTACACTATTTTTGAATCCTGAAGAGAATAGATCCACCATGGCAAACATGCTAAAATTATATTATACGTTTTTGAGATTAGAGTCAACTTTACAGTAAGCAGTAAACTGGCCACTGGTACACTTTACAAAAAGCTTTTTTTTTTTTTAATTTTTTTTTTATAAACTTCAGCATTTACATAGAGAGACTGGTCATACCATGGGATCAGAAAAACAATTTGAACTCTGAGCTGCAGACAGGGAGTTAAATAAAGCCCTATTTGTTATGGCAGGATGTTATTTGTTGAATCTTTTTCATCCATCTCTAGAGTATTCTATTCTTGTGGTTGGATCAAATTTAGAAAACAGGACAATGAATACAGATTGAGGACAGTGTAAAATACCTACTTTTCCAGTCTAGTTTTCCAGACTGGCCAGCTGACAAGTGCTCAAATCCCTTTTAAACCAGCGAACAGTAGATCTTTGAACTAGCAACCTTGGAGATAATCTAAGACCAGCAGTAAACCAGTTTAGGCTGGTTTAAAGGAATATTCCGGATTCAATAAAAGTTAAGCCTAATCAACAGCATTTGGGACATAATTTTGATTACCACACACACACAAAAAAATATTTAGACTTGTCCCTCCTTTTCTTAAAAAATAAATAAATAAATAAATATGTGAAAATATTTGAAAATCGAGGTTCCAGTGAGAATTTTTTTTGTGGGTTTAAAGGCAGAACATTAATTCTTCCGTTTAAAGTTTATTTAAATTAGCATTATGCTACAAATAATAATGAACATAATGAATAAACTTAACTTGTATTGAACCCGAAATATATTTTTTTCCTCATCTCTTTCAAAGAAATGTCTCATCCAAAATCAGTACCTTGTAAAAAGCACATTTTACAGCAAGTTCTGGACCTTTAGCTCTTTACACTGTGTATCTACAGCTGTACAACTACTCTGTTGCGATCTGTCTTTACTTCTCAGACAGAGATCAATACTTCATATAAGGCAGGTTTTAGAAACTCTCTCCTGTGATCTCTGATCTGCCCGTTTGCACACTGTCCTCCTTCTCAATCGAACTTCTCCTTGACCCAGTGTCTCAAAGCCACCATTCCCTGTGATCTCAGTGCTTCAGGTGATTTTCCTCTCCACTGCAGATGTTACGAGTGATAACACTGAACTGAAGTAGGTGGTTACAAGGTTTTAAAGAAACAAGTATGAAGTCGCTTTTTTGTGTTGTGCTTTTCTAGATATGACTTGGTCAATCTAGACACTCATTTCTGCCTGTCCTAGTGAGGTCAGTATAGTTAAAAACCACTGTATATTTTGTATTTATAACAACAGCTACAACATTGAGTTCTAAATGCAATGGATAGTATGTCAGTTTTTGGCCATATCACATTAATCAATGGAAATCTGAACCAATTATGTTCATGTCCTTCCAAATATTGATGTTTAATCACACGCTAGGACATACTGAAAATGGGGGTGCAACCGAAATTAAAACAGTAGCATATAGAAGTATTTGCTAAGCAGTTGTCACAAGCTGTTGCCTTTGTTAACATAAACCTCAAGACTTACAGCACTCTTTAAGTGAAAGCTTATTTGTAAAGCCCTTGGAGTCAGCAGGAAACATCAAACATCTGTAGTTTGGCTTTATATTGTATAAGAATTGCTAAATAATTTATCCTTTTTGCAGTCCCAAAAATAATAGTATAGAATAGAATAGGTGCTTCTTTTCTGACTTTCATCAGTGGCTCTTTGTAATACATGAAACTATTGCACTGATTTCATTCCATAAAAAAAAAAAAATGAGTGTGAACATGATGTATCTAATTAAAAACTGATCAAGTAAAATGCATCTTAATTTATTCCAATGTACCTTTTATTCCAATTTAAAACCACCGCTATCAAACAATTAAATGTGTGCACATACACCATTGGGTCAATTCCTTTCCATTAGTTCGAAATGCATGAAGATGAACATGAATTATACAATGCCGTCATGGCCAAGGGAATGAATGAGTTACCAAAATCTTTCTATAAATAAAATCCTCACAATTAGATGTCTTGCAAGAACTTCTGTGCTGCTAATTGCATTTAGACTGGTCAGGATGAGATTTGAATAGATAAGGGTGTACAGTCTTTTTTTTTTTTTTTTACCCCAATTTTGTTAAAAAATGTAAAATTAGTTTGATCTGAAGGAGAAGTTGAGCTTGTATGATTTGTAAGTGTGACATCATCTTTCATCTGAGACTTTGTGACAATGAAAGCAATAAACTCAGGATGTTTTATAGACAGGAAACAAACTAATAATAATACAAAGTAACAAAAGAAAAGCATTGCCAGCCCATGTTCTTGAGATTATACTAAATATGCACATAAAAAATAATTACATGTATAGTGTTAAACAAAAAAGTTCAAGGAAAGTTTACTGGGCGTACTTGGGCATCACCTTGTTTTACAACAATGCTGGGGACTGTTTCGGGGGGGGGGGGGGGGGTAACACACACTAGTGTGTGTTAGTGCATGTGAGACACCTTGAGCATGGGATTTTCAGGTCAAAGTCATGTACTTAAGTTTACAGTCATGGGCAAGTGTCCTGGGATAGGCCGACAGGGTTCTCATTACCTCTAGAGCTCTCTGGAGCACCATTTTATCATCCCCTGCTCTCCTGATAGAAGGAAAATTAATTAAAAGTTGTCTTATTAACTCTGAGCTCCCGAGAGGGCCTGGCTCAGCACGAAGCACTGGGTCGACCTAAATTCACCCTCTCCGGCTCCTTGTCCCCTTGGGACACATACACTTACACATCTCTCAGCCCAGTGATTTGATGAGCAGTTAAGAGGGGAGGAACCAGGGAAGGAGAGATGGATCAAGACAACACAGCAGAGGAAAGAGGGAAAGTAAAGAAATAGGAAAAAAGCAAAGACTTAGGTGTGTAGCCTATATGGGAGTAGAGTTTGAGTCAAGAAGTCTGAAATATCGTAACTACGAGTTCCAAGCATGTGAAAGACCAAACCATGTCACATTTACAAGTGGGAAACTCGGCATTCTAGATGATACCCGAGTGGCCGAGCAGAGATGTTGGAAAGGGTGTGTCGACATGAAAGATGATGAAATATTATTTCAATTTCAATGCTTTTTCTATAATATTAATTTGTTATACTTATATAGTCAACTAATATAAATCTAATGGCTCAGCCTTCGAGGTTTGTTTTATTTACATTAATAAATAATTAGTTAGATCTCATGCATTAAGAAACCCTAGAGGTTGTGTAAAAGTAATGCTGATGTTTTAACCTTTGTTATCCACTGATACAAGAGAAAAAAGCTTTATAACAATGAATGCTCTACTCAGATGTAGGAGCTTTCTAGGTGCTCTTGAAGCTGGCAATAACCTAGAGTCCCAGACCCAGACTAAGACATGTAGATCCAATGTTCAGTATTTTTTTTATGAACAAACAAGATGTTGAATTTATTGCAACATTTCAAAAACGGAAATTAAACAATCAAGTTTCCATCTTATTTCCAATGTTTCTAATTTTCCGTATGCATTGCCACACAGGTCCCATGACAAACAGTTCAGTGAATTCTCGTGAATGTTAATGATATCACACCTACCAGTGGTTGAATCAAGTATCACCTAAATTATCAATTATCACCTTCTAGTATGCTGACAATTGACTAGTTATCGGAAAAGGTCTTGAATGATACCATAAGCCTAATCTCAGATCCAGACCAATATTTTACGTTTTTGGACCAGTTTAAGAAGTCTCAAGAGGTCTTTAAGGTCTCAAGACCAAGACTCAAGATCAGAACTTCAATTCTTGTGTATGGGTTTGTTTTTGTGTGTTTAAGTGCCTCTCAAAATTCAGTGTGTCCCATGAGTTTACCTTCATCTCATACCTTCTTCCCTTCCCAAACCTTGTCAAACACCTGTTTCTCTTCCATTCCATCATCCCTCAAGTGCCATCTCTCATAAATGTAACTCACCATCAGACTCTAACTGAGTGACATGCACTGAACTGAATAAAGAGCAACCAATCCCCATCACCAACCACAGCTGCTCCAGGCCTTTCAACACTTCCACCCCGGCTTCTAAGCGAGAGAAGATCCTCTAGTGTCAGGCCTGATGGGCTTTGACATACAACCCCATCTGTGTGCGGACTGCTCAAACGCTTCAGTGTCTGAACTTGACCCAAGGAGACAAGAGCCTGTAAGGCTATCTAAGTGTATGTTTGTGTAGGAGTGAGCGTAAGTAGTGTGCAGTATGAGTGGCAACCAGCAGGAGCCTGTCGATATTATATCGATATCTGGGTCACACAATGATAATATTGCAGTCTTTATGTTTTGTGCATTGTAATTCAAAAATGATATATTGCAATCTTTTACTTATTGTCATCTTCACTGAACATTGCATAATAAATGTTTGTTGCATAATCATTGAGCTGTAGAAATAGCATAAAGCATCGGCATGCCAATTTGAGGACTGCACAGGCAAGGACTGAACGATTAATCAAAATTAAATAAATTAAAATGATAAAATGATAAATTAAATAAAATATTTAATTTACAGTGCTCTAGATTCACTTATTGATGATTTTGTAATTCCAATTATACTTGGTCGCTAAAAGTTACTATCCAAATCTAAAGTAACCTCATAACACCAGGGCAGAAGAGTGGATGAGAGCATTTCTCTGCATTAAAAGACCATTGTCAACACTACTGCATAGCTCTGCCGAGGGCAGGTTAATAAGATATTACATAAATATGGTACTGTTTTATAACAATAATAATAAAAATATTTTTTGTTGTTTTGAAGAGCCAGATACCAACGGGTGATCCGCCCATTGGCATCTTTCATGTGATAGAGCCACTGGAGCGGGGCATGGTCCAAACAGAGGGTGAAGGCCTGTCCCAGGAGGTAGTACCAAAGGGTCAGGACTGCCAACTTGATGGCCATACACTCCTTCTCGATGGTATGGTACTTCGCCTCCCTCACTGAGAGTTTCCTGCTGATGTACAGCACCAGACGCTCCTCCCTCTTGACCACCTGGGACAACATGGCCCCCAACCCCCTGTCTGATGCATCAGTCTGTAAAACAAAAGGAAGAGAAATCAGAAGAGTGTAACAGCGGCCTGCCACAAAGTGTGGCTTTCACTTGCGTGAATGTCTGCTGACACGGCTCTGTCCAATGATGCTCCCTTTTTAGCAGCCTGGCAACATTTGAGTAGTTTGGCACAAACCTACGGTAATAGCTAGCCAGCCCCAGGAACTGTCTCACTTCCTTCATGGTTTTAGGTCTAGGGCATGCTGCAATCACAACGGTCTTATCAATTTGAGGCCACACCTGTCCATGACCCAAGTAGAAGCCCAGATACTGCATTTCCACCTGCCCAGTTGCACACTTCTTTGGGTTTGCCGTGAGTCTGGCCTCTATCTGTCCGTTTAACCTCATAATCGTTTTCCCCAACTCACCGTGTGACCTCAAAGGGCCCTTGCCACTTGGGGAGTAATTTAGAACTCTATGTGGGGAGTAATACAAGTACTTTATCTCCCGGTGCAAATTCCCTTAGCTGAGTACCCCTATTACACAGCCGGCTTTGACATTCTTCAACCTGGAGCAAATTTTCCTGTGTCAGTTGCCCCAGTTTATTGAGATTTGCCCTCAGGTCAAGAACGTATTGAACTGTATTTTTGCTGTTTGAAGGTCCCTGCTCCCAATTTTCCAGTAGGACGTTGAACACGCTTTGCGGTCAACGCCCATACAATAATTAAAATGGGGAGAACCCCATGGAGGCTTTCAGGATTTCTCAAACAGCAAATATTAGGGGCTCGAGCAACATGTCCCAATTTTGAGCGTCTTCATGCACGCACTTTCGAATCATATTCTTTAGTGTCGTAGTGTATGTGACATTAATGTAGTGCCCTGATTAGTGAGAATTTATTTTTAAATACCCACTCGGTAGATTGTTCTGAAGAGTGTCTCCGCAACACTGTGTGCTGAAATTTTGAGCAGAGGCACCTGGATGTTGTGTTGTGTAGTCCACCAGAACCAACACAAAGCAATGCCCTCGTGCAGTCCGCTCTAATGGCCTGTCGAGGTCCATGGCAATTTTTTTTTGAAGGGGTGGCTTTTGGGGTCACTGTGGGATTCACCAGTTGACATTCATGGCATGCCGCACACCACCTGTGAACATCGCTGTGAATGCCCGGCCAATATAAGTGGGCCATCAGACAGTTTAGTGCTTTTTCCTGCCCTAAGTGACCCACCATCAGATTATAATGAGCCGTCTGGAATAACATTTCATGACAGATCTGACCATCAGTCACTTTCACATGAACAAAGGTGTGCCTTTGAAAAAGGGTTTCATCTTGCATCTGCTCCAGAGGGAAATCCCCTGCAGGAATCCCTGAATCCTCTAAGGACAGGGGGAGCCGTGGCTTCTCACTTCCTTGCATCATACTGATGTGGAGCCAACATAGACAGCACTGGCACTGCCTTCCCAGTCAGCGAATTGCCCATCACACACGATACACTTTATTACAGGACTCATCCACAAAAATTATCCTCAATAATGTTGTCAATTCCGGCCAATTCATACCCAAAAGTGGATGTGTTAGGCGGGGACTAACCGCAGCTTCGACACTATGCTTTTGTGCCTGAAATGTAATTATGACCATTACTAAAGGGTCATTTTGAACATCCCTGTATATACACCTTACATTCGGCCTGTACCCAAAGCCATGGACTGAACCAAGCTTTGATGAATGGAGGTTTGATTACAACCTGAATCCACCAAGGCTTGGTATGTACCCCCTTAATAATCACAGGTATCCGGTACAATCCTGCTCAATCGAGGGTAGCCTGTGGCATGTCAGAGATTTGGACCAATGTCCCCACCTGCATCATGGGGCATCGGCCCTGGAAGTGGCCAGGTTCCCCACAGCTCCAGCCCAGGCTTCAAGCCCACACCTGAGGCAGTGGATTCACCAACCTAGAAAAGAGAGCGGTGAGAGATAGGTGGGGAACTGGTTTAGAGTGCACACCTTCCCATTTTCTGAGAGTCCGAACAGGACGAGGAAAAGAGGAAGGGGTGGAGGGGGAGAAGGAGGGAGAGAGAGAGAGAGAGAGAGAGAGAGAGAGAGAGAGAGAGAGAGAACCACATCCAATTGGTCCTCAGCCAGCTGGACGGCTGCATCCAGCAACGCCGGGTGGTGGCGCTGGACTCATTCCACCATCCCTTTCGGTAGCCAGGTGATAAATTGCTCCAACACCACCAGATCGACTACTGCCGTGGTATCGAGTTCTGCTGCCAACTACCACTGCTGGCAGGAGTCACGGAGCTGTTGAGCAAACGCAAAGTTTAGTCGAGCTCTCTAAGTGTCAGTAAACACTGGCGATGCTGTTCGGGGCTGCGACCGACCCGCTGCATGATGGCTCATCTCAGGTTCTTGTAGTCCAGTCTGAGCCGAGTTGGACTTCCCCGGTCAACAGCGGCAATAGGTGGACTGCCCACTAGCTGTTGAGCCATCCCCAGAATTTGGCCATCAGCTGGAATTTTTGACAATTTCTCCAGACAGAACTGGGATAACTGAGTCAGGTTTGTAGGCCTCCACGCTCGCAAAAGCTTTTTCAGTTCTGCACACAAAATTTATATCGGATTGAGGTCAGGGCTTTGTGATGACCACTCCAATACCTTGACTTTGTTGTCCTTTGTTGCCACAACTTTACAGGTATGCTTGTGGTCATTGTCCATTTGGAAGATCCATTTGCGATCGAGCTTTAAATTCTTGGCCAATGTCCTGAGATGTTGCTTAAATATAGCCACATAACCCCCCCCTGTAGTCTGGCTTTTTTATGTTGGTTTTGGAGCAGTGGATTCTTCCTTGCTGAGAAGCCTTTCAGGTTATGTTGATATAGGACTGGTTTTACTGTGGATATAGAGACTTGTCTACCTGTTTCCTCTAGCATCTTCACAAGGTCCTTTTCAGTTGTCCTGGGATTGATTTGCACTAAACTACGTTCAGCTCTAGGAGACAGAATGTGACTCCTTCCTGAGTGGTATGATGGCTGCATGGTCCCATGGTGTTTATACTTCTGTACTGTTGTTTTACATATGTATGTGGTACCTTCAGGTCCACATTCCAAGGATGAACCAGACTTTTGAGGTCTTGGCGGATTTCTTTAGATTTTCCTATGATGTCAAGCAAAGAGGCACTGAGTTTGAAGGTAGGCCTTAAATACATTCACAAGTACACCTCCGATCAGAAGCTAATTGGCCAATTGTCTAAAGGCTTGACATAATTTTCCAAGCTGCTTAAAGGCACAGTTAACTTGGTGTATGTAAACATCTGATCCACTGGAATTGTGATTAATTTGTCAATTAAAAGTGAAACAATCTGTCTGTAAACAAAAGTTGCAAAAATTAGTAGATGTCGTAAATGACAAACTACAAAACTATAGTTTGCTAATATGAAATCTGTGGAGTGATTAAAAAAATGGGTTTTAAATTACTTCAACCTAAGTTTATGTAAACTTCTGACTTCAACTGTAATTTACTTTTTCCCCCACAATGCCCAAACACACCAAAATATAAGCAACCATTACAATGGGACAAGGACCCTTGAAGTTTTTTCCTATGCCCAAAGTTCATTTTGACCCACTACATCAGTTCTGAGTTCAGTGGGGAGAAACAGATAGAAGGTTATTACTAACTTGGCATGAAAATATAAAGTCACTTATCCAAAACAAGCAAGCTCTTTTATGCAACCTTTAAGTCACTTAGAATTACATTTATGGGGTGTGGGAGAGTGTGTGCATATGAGGGAGCAAAAAAAAAATTAAATAAAAAAAATCTCAGCTAAACCACACAGGAATGGCAGGGACATGTGGAAGATATATTGTGTGGGAAAAAAAGATGCAAATCCAAGGCCATACCTGGAGTAAGATGCTTCTCTTAAACACGTTTGTATGCGGTGCAGCCAGCGGGATGAAAATGCAGACCTCACTTCCCTGTCACACTGCTCACTTGCGGCCAAGAGCACAGCGTGGTTTCGATTTTCCTTGCAGTTAACTCACAAGCTACGAATCACCCTCTCTCCTACTTCCTACTTCCTTTCAATTCTGTGTAATTCAGTGTATTCTGGTCACTGTAATTGAAAAAAACAACAATTTGTGGGTTTGATTTCCCACCACTGTCCAAGGCCGTAACCAGGATTTTTCAAATACTGAGGTCAAAAATACCCAATAAAAATTAAAAAAAAAAAACACATGACAACATATATATTTTCAAAAACAACATGTGTAAACTGTGCACCATGCGTGTGTGTGTGTGTGTGTGTGTGTGTGTTCCTGTATCTGGGTGTGAACTGTTGAACTATAACCTATAAGTAGTTGTGGCTGCGAGACACTGCGTTGCGTTCTTCTTTAATTAGTTTAGGAAACACTCCGCTACAGCCGACTACTTTCGTTTTGACATGACAGCGGTATCTGCAAGTACGTGTCACGTGACGGTCCGTTGATGCAAGGATAATTGTCTCGTCAGCTATTTTCTCTTCACAATGAAACGACACTTCAAGAATAAAATACCGAGGACATGACCTCGGTGTCCTCAAAGGTAGTTACGGCCATGCCACTGTCACACTGTGCTAATGAAAAAAAGAAAAGAAAAAAGCATAAATACGTATATATAAATTGTAGCTTTTTAACTTGACACTTTAACTTGTCTCAAACGAGATGCTGGAAAAAAAAACCCCAGCAAGACGCAATGCTCAAAGACATCCATCTTGCGTGTTTACATAAAAAAGCAATTAAAAACCAGTGCAGATATGCGCAAAAGCATATTCATTGTGAACACCCCCCTACTCGTCTGTTCGCATGCTTCATTTTTCATTAATTACAAACCAGAACCTGAAGTTATATTTGGAAAAACTGACTCGAACCAGGCCCAGGAAACAAAAATCTATGTGAGAGAATAGCATAACTTGGCTCCAGTGTTTTTCATAGCACAAAAACACACTGCATGGGTAGAGATGTTTATGAATTAAACAAATTAAAGATATAGACTTACACTGTCACAACAACAAGATAAAATGAAATTAGCTAATTATCTGTCCACACTGAACGCAAAACAGCTGTGCGACGTGGCACAATCACAGCCAATCAGAAGATATTTGATGTTTAATGTATGTTTAATGAGGAATGTAAGTTGTGAGGTGGGAAATTTTTACTAAGAGTTCTCAGTGGGCGGGACTATCCAGCATGACACTGAAGAAAAGAAACCAAGCAATCAACACAATTTCTTGTCACTAGTTGCTTGTTGCAGCCATGGCTGATAAGGAGAAAACTCTTATTAACAGCAAATTTGGCTTTGAGTTGTTGAGTAGGAATAATCCAGTGTTTGTCTTCTCACAGACTTTTGCCTAAAAATATTAGTAATAGAAATGTAATTAAAAATCTTTATTCTTGTTGTGAGAATATTTCTACAGTATTGAAAGGTGGGGACTGTCTAGTATCACAATACTGAAATAATAAAAAATTGTCCCACCCCCCACAAATCTACAAGGTTGAGGTGATTCTCAATTCTATATGTTCTTGAAGACTCCTCCTCAAAGGAGTGCGTGTGCACTAGACCCACAGGAGTCAAGACGGTGTCTTTGTCAGATTCAAGGTGCTTCTCTATTCTGTGTCTTCGAACATATGTCTGGGCTGAGTTGCCAGACGAGCCGAAATTCAGCCACAGCTAGATTGATACATCACACAGCTGATCTTTGACATGCTGGCAGCTGCTACTGTAGCTGTTCTGTTTGTCTCCCTGTGAGCACTAAATGGAATCGACACAATTAGGCATTCTTCACTCTATGCTTTGTTCTTTTTTGTCTTGTTAACAAGCTTGAGAAATTGGAAAATTATCACTTGTTACTGTTTGCCTTCCTTTATAATTGGCCAAACATAAAAAACTTGGTAAAATGCAGAAATCACGGAAACCAATGCATTCATTATAAACAGACTCAGAGGTAACAATTAGTGCTTTCATTTCTTAATTTAATGCCACATTGTAAAAATTATTGTATTTCTCAGTACTTAAGTCTTGTATCCAGCTAAAAAAATGGCAATTGGTTAAGAAGAATAAATGTTATTATTTTAAATTTTTTGCAACATTTTAATAGATTCCTCCGAAAACAAAACTTATCCTATATAATTTTAGTAGCACTTTGCAATAAAGTTTCCATTCACTAACATTAGTTAATGTATTAGGTATCATGAACAAACAATTAACAATTCATATTTTAAAAGTATTTATTAATCTTTATTAATGTTAGTTAATAAAAACACAATTGTTCAATATTAGGTTCATGTTAGTTCATAGTACATTAACTAATGTTAACAAATACAGCTTTTTAAAATGTATTAGTTTGTGTTTTAATTAACATTAACTAAGATGAATAAATGCTGTAAAAGCTCTGCCTATTGTTTTCAGAAGTGATATGATAGGTGTTGGTGAGAAAAATATAAATATTTAAGTCCTTTTTTTGCTTGAAATTGTTCTCCCTGTCCAGTAGGGGGATGAAGAAAGTGAATCACCAAAAGCACAAGAAGAATGTGAAAGTAATCCGTTTCTCACCAACAGCTATTATATCACTTCTGAAGACATTGATTTAACCACGGGAGTGTTGTGAATTACTTTTATTCTAACTTATGTGATTTTTTTTGGAGTTTCAAAATTTTGGCCCTCATTCACTTGTATTATATGGACCAAAAGTGCT
Source organism: Moxostoma hubbsi (assembly GCA_032164185.1). Taxonomy (NCBI): domain Eukaryota; kingdom Metazoa; phylum Chordata; class Actinopteri; order Cypriniformes; family Catostomidae; genus Moxostoma; species Moxostoma hubbsi. The sequence continues at coordinate 11,304,701 of JAVLUX010000032.1, read as the reverse complement.
GAAAAATTCTTCTGAAAAATCTTAATTTTAATTCAGCAGATGAAAGAAATTCATACACATCTGGTATGGCATGAGGGTGATTGAATGATTAGAATATTATAATTTTGGGTGGACTATTCCTTTAAGGATGCTTAAATACTTGTACTGGAAACACTGGACACATTATATATATGGAGTGCTGCAAATATCTACACTGGACACAAAAGTCTTTTTTGGGGTCCTCATCTGACAGCTGTTTAAAAAGACAGCATTCGATGGGGCCGTATTATATAAAAAGGGAAAGAAAATACAAGAATGTGATACTAAAACAAGGCCATGGGAAGTAGGAGTGTGTCAAGATTGTTGTTGTCTTTTTTTTTTTTTTTTTTTTAAATAAATATTATGGATATGTTTTCATAAAAACTGTATACTTTAGGAAGTCTTGAGAAATCATTTAAAACTCTGAATAGTGTCATAATTATTTATAAATTATGAGGCCCTTCATCTAAACCCCTGAATGCCATGCCACGTTTGGACTATTTTTACTACTGGAGCATCTAGCCGTGTGTCTCATGGTAACTCTTTTGGTTTAATATAAGCTGTTGCCGAGCAGTTTAATATTAACAGTTGCCATTACCTTTTAATCAAATATATTTCACTTGCTGCAAAAATGTAATCTGTTATTTTCTTGTTTGTTGTGTAGTTTGGGCTTTTGAACCTAAAATGTAGCTATGCTCTTGTCTGCTATGCGCAAAGGGACCTGACAGTTACAAGACTGGCATACATTTGATTGATATTGCAGCATGTTTAATTGAGTGTTATGAACACACCGATGATATAAAGCACTAAAGTTCGATTCTGCTTTCAAAAGCCCATGTGCACGTGCACGGCACGCAGGGTGAAAGGGAAATGAGGGAAAGATTTTGAGAAAGAATTGTATGTTAGCTTCATGTTGCCTCTTACCTGTTGTACAGCAAGAACAGTACCGCAGCTTCCTATACGCATATTACACAGTCTGATTAGGGCACCAACTCCCTAGGGTGGCACCATCTTACACCAGCAACTCAAACAGCTGCCCTTACTTGTACAATATATGTTATTCAAGAACCCAGTCGTGGGACTCAGACTGATGCCTCGCACTCACACTTTCGCCTCGCAACTTAATCCAATCAATGTGTCTCGCAAACAACCCACATCCGACGATCCCAGAGCTCTGCATAGGGCATCAACTTGGCCAGCAGCCGGACCTGGCCAAGAATAAACCTCAAAAAAGTAGAACGACTGCATTCATTCATCAGTGATTGTTACAGTAATATAGTAGCCTATGTTATATTACCAGGTGACATTATGCCTATAATAAAATGCTCAAAGTCATTAAAAAAATTATTTTCAGAACACCCACTGCACACTTTGTATTACGTAAAGTCTATTTGTCTGTGGAAAAATGCACCACCCACTACAGTACGTCCAACTTAAATCGTCTTCCCACGGCACTGTACAAAAATGAAATACGGTAGAGGCTAATATCAAAAGAAAATACAAACAAGGCATTAGTCTACCCATGTACTTCAGCATACTTAACACATGTGTTATCCACCACAGGTCAGGGTGGCGTGAGTGGATAATTTAAAGTTGGATAATGAACTGTAGAAAGAGAAAGAAATACCATGAGACGATAAGTGGGTGCAAGCTCTGGCAGTGTTTAATTGAATCTTGCCTTAATAGATTTTTTTCCCATTAAATTTCAAAGAAATAGTATTTTCTTTTTCTTTTTTTTTCCAGTGCATAACCAATCTTGACATTCACTGTAGTTTCAACATCACATGTCTGTGTTAAGCAGAAACACTCATTAACATGGACAACAACAGTCCAAGTTCAAGACACACATTCTCAATAAAGTCTTTTCAAGGTCCAGGTGTCTTTGTGCATTATTTCTTACTCATTAGTGTTCCAATTCCACAAAATATGATCTGTAACATTACATTCTCATAATAGTCTGTAAAGAAACGTGTGTGTATATATATATATATATGTATATACACTCAAAGTTGTCACACATTTTGTCTTTTTTTGTAAATATTAGTAACGCTGTTTGTGTTTACATAACTCTTAAGATTCTTATGATAAAAAGATTAATGCCTTTTACACACTGAATTCAGTTTCACATTGGCCACATTTCACAAATGGTGCCGTCTTGGATCTAACTAATTTCACTCAGTGCCATTTTGCCTCTGCACAACTAACAGTAATTTCAGTTTAACTAAATCACGTTTCCTCCGAACAGGCAAATGAACATACAATCTGAACATGAACACACAAACCAGTGTGTGTGTGTGTGTGTGTGTGTTTATATATACTGTATATATCAGCACTGCTTTGATTCAGCCGCAGGCTCTCTTTTTCTCCCTATTTCGTGGTAGCCGGTGCACAAGAGTCTTTCAATATAGAAACCGCAATGTCCTCTGCCATTTTTAACAGTGTGCCCCTCCAATGTGGAAAGTCTGATAAGAGGTAAGCGCCTTCAGTTCGTGTAATTAATCAGTCTGATGTGTCTCTTTGCTGTGATGAGCCATATTGCTCAAGTTGTTAGTTTAAAGCCGTTTAAAGCTATTTCCTAGCTTTAGTAGTAATACGAGTGATCATGGAGTGCTGTATGTAAACACTGGCTGATGCGAAATTCGACATGAACACAAGCGGAGTGAGACACACACAGTGAAGCGTCAGAGTGCTGATGGTGTTAGACCATCAGTGCTCATAGTATATCTCTCGTCCAATCAGATTCGAGGACTGAAACTAACTGTTGTGTATATATATGTATGTATGTACTGTATATATATATATATATATATATATATATATATATATAGATAGATAGATAGATAGATAGATAGATAGATAGACAGACAGACAGACAGATAGATAGACAGACAGACAGACAGACAGACAGACAGAGAGTTAGACAGATAGATGGATGGATGAACTGAGGCAACATGATCTGATACAGGAAACAGTTCACAGTCCAGTTACTTTAATCTGCCTCAAGAGGCCTGAGACAAGGACGAAGCATGGCATACAAGAGAACATGTATAGATGTTCTCAGAAAAAGAAATGGAACAAGCTAGAGAGGAGAAAATAAAAAGTATGCGAGGCAGGGACTCGAGGATGGTGACAGCGTCTGATAGAGTTGTTCTCCTAAAAGGAAAAGATGATTGACGTCACCCTGAATAAGCTGACAGCCCATAAAGGTCATATTAATGATGACAGCTGGAAGAGAGAGAATGAAGGAGAAAAAGAGGCATGTGGATGTGCATGTGGAAAGTGTGCAGTCAACAAATCTACCCAGTAAAGATGGAGGCAATAATGCACATTTTAAAGACCTATTTTATGCACACAGATTCAGTTTGACAGTATATTTGGATATACAGTATATATAATGACATTAAATGTGCATTCAATTAGTGTTGTATGTGTGGGTGAGTGTGATTCAACACCCCTGCTGTGTATTATCACTTATTTTTCTTTTTTTACCCCCCACCTTCTCACTTTCTCATCTTCTTTTTTCCCTTTCTAATGTATCTCAATCCCAGGGGGTTTTAAATGTGCTTAGGGAGTTTTGACAGTGCTTATTAGCATAAAGCAAATAAAGAAATTTCTCCATTCCCCCCACTCTCTCATACTTCTCAACCCCTCCTACATCTTCATAACTCCCCCCTCCCCATTTTTTTCCGACTAGCTCTCATCTTTTTTTATTGTTATCCCTCTAAATTCAAATGCTCAGTTGTGCCATATTGTGTAAGAGACATTTGGACTTTTAACAATATATTCAATATTATTTTGTAGTTAAAATATACAGTATGTAGGTAAATGTTGCTATTTTTACCATGCATTGCTATATTGGTGCTTATGAATGTAAATGAGTTATTCATTGTAAATTATTACTCTCAAATGTCAACATTAAAAACATATTGAGAGAAAGTGAAGGTGTATGTTTACACTGTCAACTTGGCTATGATGTATTCCAGAGTTTTGTCAAATTTGAAATTGGAGTCTGTAGCATCTCTTAACATCACTACATATTTAGAATTGGTTCAGTCAATATGTGAGAGAAAACAAGTTGATAAATATTATAGACCTTGTGCTTTACAGACCTTGTAAATGTATCATTGTTTATGAAAATCCTGTTTCAATTTATTCCCTTCTGGGTTTTTTTTTTCTATCCCTGGATAAAACCTGCTCTTGTTGTAATACTTTAGTAATGATACAAGCTAAAACAGAATGAGCACATATCATTAAGCCACTGGTTCTGACATGAGCTGATATTTAATGCACAATTCCATACACAGTGAATCAATGGTTGCAGTAATAGAACCGGCCAGATGGCCCTCAAATCTGCTTTGTATTCTTAGAAATGTTGAGGATGATTTCCACTTGGATCACATTCCTGGAATCCTTATGAGCACTCTGGCATGTGTTTGTGTGACGTGTAAGGAGAGGGTTTGTGTGTTTGCATGAGGTGGACTGTGTGCTGTGGTTGTGATAGTGCAGTATATCAAATTACATGTTATTTAATGTTCAGTTATGTGTATTTACTGTATATTCATGTAAGTAGAGGAAACCGGGTCTAATTGACACAGTTTTTTACTCCAGTGAATATTTCACTGGGTCAGATTATTTTGGAAAGTCAATTTCCACATGTTTGAAACCAGCATACAAAATCACTGCTAAAGAAAACCCACATTTGCACAAGTGATCTTTTGCCTACAGAGCTTTTCTTTACTAAGATATAGCCCTTGAGACAACTAGCCCTGATCTCCCATAAATACGTTTAGGTGATTCTTTAATGAGGGGAACTTTTCTGTCCCCTAGGATGATTTTAAAGAAATAATGCCATAAAAGATATACCAGTTTTGAAAGGATAGATTATAATATATTTAAACTTTGTCTTTGTGCCTCTTTCATTTCTCTTCCCTAATTTTGAAGTGTTTAAATTTTTTGTAATTTTTCTATTTTTGGCTTTTCCCCTAACCAGTGGCGGCCTTATTTTTCTTTAATGTGCGGTAGCCCAGGTGAGTTTTAATCACTGTGCGAATCGGTATTAATGAGAGAAAAAGCTGACTGCAGAAAGTCCCTCATTAAACAGATCAGTCAAAAAAAATGGATATTCAAATGACCCACTGTCATCTGCTTCTGTCCAAAATGTGGTCAAAAAAGGCAAAATGAAATTTGAAGGAGAGCATTACCAGCAAAAAACTATGATATAGTTAAACCCACAGCAAACATTTATTGGTTTGACCTTTCAATACTGATTTGCAAATTTGCCATTTTCAATTTACCTCTATAATAAAAAACGTCTCGGTTACTGTTGTAACCTCCGTTCCCCGAGGGAGGGAAAGAGACGTAGTGTCGAAGGAAGTGACACAAGGGGTCTTCTCGGACGCCGAATCGTACCTCTGAACCTGAGAAAAGGCCAATGTCAAGTTGGCAGACAGAATTTGCATGCCCCGCCCCGGACATACGGGTATAAGGGGAACCGGGGCAGCGAATGCCAGTCAGGATTTTGCACTGAGCAGCCGAAGGATGAAGCACGGCCATTTACAGTGCTAGGTCTAGTGCCGTGGCAGGAGGGACACTACGTCTCGTTCCCTCCCTCGGGGAACGGAGGTTACAACAGTAACCGAGACGTTCCCCTTCTGTCACTCTCTCGACGTAATGTCGAAGGAAGTGACACAAGGGGTCCATATAAAAACGCCATGCACTGACCATGTGACGTGACTGTCGGAGCAGGGGCAAAGCAGGCTATTGCATGTTAGAGGCACCTGAACCGAATGTACGTCGCCCTCCCCAACGCCCCCTCAAAGAGTTTTAGCATATCCACCTTAGGTTTTCCCGCACCCCTGGGGGAAAAAGGTATTACATGCTAGCATGGGAGCAAGCCCAACAGCCGCAGCCTTCTCTCTCACTATGTCTCTCACATAGGATGTAGAGCGGCTGGGGCCCAACCTATGTCGGGGAAGGCGGTCATTCCCCGGGGGGGAGCAGGAGAGCGTGGGCGGTGCTGAGAGATGACTTGAAGCATTAACCCTGCTCCACACACCCGGCAGGGGGCGGCTTAGAGACTGAGGAAGAGGCCTAAGGAGGTGTCTTCAAAACTCATCGGCACCGGTGTGCCAGGCGCTGAGGCAGGACCGGAGGCAAGGTAGCTGTCCGGCCTGCAGATTTCCTATTCTTTCAGGAGGGGAAGACCCTGCAGAGGCCATACCCTGCCCAGTCAGGGGGAGGTAATGTATGGCAAATACACCACAAGGGTTGTGAAGCCGGACATGGGAGACGGCGCGGTGGTAGGTCCAGCCTAATGAAGGGGGGACTCTACAGACACGGGGCCGAGGCAGTGGGGCTGCCTGAGGGAAATGCGGGTCCGCCAAGAGGGGGACCGTACCGCGGAGAATACATCATGGGGAGTTAGCCTGAAGAGGGAACTATGCCCTTGGAGCCCGACCCCAGTACAGAGCCCTAAGACTCGTACTGGGTCTGGCCGCGAGTTGCTCTGCTGAATTCGCAGGCCAGAAGGCTAGGGAGGATAAAGCATCCAGGCAGCGACACTCAGTGGCTGACCTGGGACAGAAGGCGCACTGGATCACATTGGTGAAGGGCGCAAGATGCAAGCAGAACACCCGGTCGGTTGTGCCGCGTTACCGAGTTCTACCGGCTCGGACCTGACAAAACACGGGACAAGACCGACTCAACCCTTAGATTGTAAAATCTGGCAAAGGTATTGGGTGATGCCCAGCCCGCTGCTCTGCAGATGTCTGCTAGGGAGGTGCCGTGGCTTAGTGCCCACGAGGACGCCACACTTCTAGTGGAGTGTGCTTAGACCTGCAGGGGGGCGGGCACGCCCTGGGCGTGATAGGCTAAGGCAATAGCATCAACGACCCAGTGGGCTAGCCTCTGTTTGGAGACGGCGTTCCCTTTCTGCCGTCTGCCAAAGCAGACAAAGAGCTGCTCAGAGTATCTAAAGCTCTGCGTGTGGTCCACATAGGTACGCAAAGCACGCACCGGACACAGCAACGAAAGGGCTGGGTTTGCCTCCTCCCAAGGCAGTGCTTGCAGGTTCACGACCTGGTCCCTGAAAGGGGTCGTGGGAACCTAGGACACGTAGCCCGGTCGGGGTCTCAGGATAACGTGAGAAAGTGCCGGACCAAACTCCAGGCAAGAGTCGCTGACAGAGAATGCTTGCAGGTCTTGATTGAGGCTAACGTGATCAGGAGGGCCGTCTTCAAGGAGAGGGCCTTGAGCTCGACTGAATCAAGCGGCTCAAATGGGGGTCTCTGAAGGCCCGAGAGGACCACTGAGAGATCCCAAGAGGGAAACAGGTTAGGCCGGGCAGGATGTAGTCTCCGGGCGCCTTTCAGGAACCTGATAATCAAGTCGTGCTTACCAAGGGACTTGCCATCTACTGCATCGTGGTGGGCTGCGATAGCAGCTACATACACCTTCAAGGTGGAGGGTGACAGCCTCCCCTCCAGTCTCTCCTGCAGGAATAGAAGCACTGACCGAACTGCGCATCTCTGTGGGTCTTCGGTTCGGGAAGAACACCAATTCGTGAACAAACGCCACTTTAGTGCGTAGAGTTGCCTGATTGAGGGAGCTCTGGCTTGATTGATCGTATCTACGACAGCAGGTGGTAGATTTACTAGATCTTCCGTGTCCCATCCAGGGGCCAGACATGGAGATTCCAGAGGTCTGGGCGCGGATGCCAGAGGGTTCCCCATCCCTGAGAAAGAAGGTCCTTCCTCAGGGGGATTTTCCAGGGAGAGGCTGTCATGAGGAGCATGAGTTCCGAAAACCAGTTGCGGGTGGGCCAGTAAGGGGCCACCAAGGCAACCTGTTCCTCGTCCTCCCTGATCTTGCACAGCACCGATGCAAGAAGGCTCACTGGGGGAAATGCGTACTTGCGCAGCCCCCGAGGTCAGCTGTGTGCCAGCGCATCTGTCCCGAGGGGAGCATCCGTCAGGGAATACCAGAGCGGGCAATGGGAGTTGTCCTGGGAGGCAAAGAGGTCTACTTGTGCCTTGCCGAATCGGTCCCAAATGAGCTGGACCACCTGGGGTGGAGCCTCCACTCTCCGCTGGGCGAAAACCTGTCGTGACAGCGCATCCGCCGTCGTGTTGCGGTTGCCAGGGATATGAGTGGCGAGCAGCGACCTGAGTCACGGCTGACTCCAGAGGAGGAGATGGCGGGCGAGTTGTTACTTATGATGAGAGCGCACGCCGCCCTGGCGATTTATGTATGCTACCGTCGCGGTGCTGTCTGAGCGAATCAGAACATGCTTGCCTCTGATTAGTGGAATAAACCTCCGTAGCAATTGATGTGCCAATGCTGCCGGGGACCTTTCCAGGTGCCAGCGGCAGCGTGCCCATTGCACACGGTGCCCCAACCCAGTCGAGAGGCATCTGTGGTTACCACAACACATCTGGACACCTGCTGCAAGGGAACTCTGGCCCGTAGGAAGCAGAGGTCTGTCCATGGGCTGAAAGTTTGATGGCAGGCAAGCGTGATTGTCACACAATGCGTGCTGTGGCGCCATGCCCATCTCGGGACTCGGGTCTGTAGCCAGTGCTGGAGCGGTCTCATATGCATCAACCCGAGCGGCGTGACCGCGGCTGAGGATGCCATATGCCCCAGGAGCCTCTGGAATTGTTTTAGAGGACCGCTGTGCCAGGCTTGAAGCGAGCGAGGCACCTGAGCACTGACTGGGCGCGCTCGTTGGTGAGATGCGCTGTCATTGAGACCGAGTCTAACTCCATACCGAGAAAAGAGATGCTCTGAACCAGGGTGAGCTTGCTCTTTTCCCAGTTGACCTGAAGCCCTAGACGGCTGAGGTGCCTGAGCACCTGGTCCCTGTGAGCACACAGTAACTCGAGAGTGGGCCAGAATGAGCCAGTCGTCGAGATAGTGGAGTATGCGGATGCCCACTTCCCTTAGGGGGGCAAGAGCGGCCTCTGCGACCTTGGTGAAGACGCGAGGGGACAGGGACAGGCCGAAGGGGAAAACCTTGTACTGATACGTCTGGCCGTCGAATGCAAACCATAAGCAAAATAGAGACGTGGAAGTACGCGTCCTTCAGGTCTACCGCCGCGAACCAATCTACCTGTCGAACGCAGGTGAGAATCTGCTACTGCGTGAGCATTTTGAACGGGAGTCTGAGCAGGGCCCGGTTGAGAACTCGCAAGTCCAAGATTGGTCGCAACCCGCCACTTTTTCTGGGTACGATGAAGTAAGGGCTGTAGAGACCCTTCTTCATCTCGGCTGGAGGGATGGGCTCTATCGTGTCCTTGAGGAGCAGTGTAAAAAATCTCTGCTCGTAAGGCACTGGCTTGTTGGCCGCGCACTAGAGTGGAGTGAATACTGCTGAAACGAGGCGGGAACCGGGCGAACTGAATCGCAGAGCCGAGTCAGATGGTCCTGGCCAACCAGTGCGACGGGTTGGGAAGCGATAACCACGCGTCCAAACTCCGTGCGAGGGGAACTAAGGGGACGATCACATTTGACATACCGGGCGGGGCTTCGTGGCGAGGGGGAGCAGGTAATAATGCATCGGGAGGCAAAAGAGCGTCCCGAGGCTGAGGTGCTGAGAAAAGACTCAAAGCACTTACCTTACTCCGCACACCCAGCAGGGGGCAGATTAGAGACTGAGGAAGAGGTCCCGAGAGGGCGTCTTCGAAACTCGTCAGCGCTGGCCTGCCAGGGTTGGACAGTCGCGGGACCGGAGACGAGAGAGCTGCGTCTGGAAAACCGGGACTGGAGAGATGTAGGGCCGGGGTGCCGTGAGAACGGCACACACCGGCTGAATTACCCAGGGAGTGAGGGAATCTCTCTGTAGGTACCGCAGCCCGAAGGTGGTGCGGCAGGTGAAAACAAGGATTCTCTTCCCGGCCCTCCACCGGGGGACGGAGTGGTCTTGAAACCATCTCCGGAGCGAACATCCGACTGCCTGGGGTGTCCATCTCAGGATCGCTTCGGAGCATTTCTGGTCCAAGAGGGGGTCCTGGAGACAGGGGGCATACGCCGCCTGCGAGGTGCTCGACGCTGGGGCTGAGAGCTGGGCCCAGGTTGCGGAGCTACCTGTTGTTGCTTTCTCGTTGCAGGGGGGGGACGCCCTCGGCGAGCAGGCGGGGCGCGGGCGCGCTGACTGGGTGGCGCCGCGGCATGATGTGAGAAACTGTCCCCATCTGCTTCCTCACCACCGAGAACTGCTGGGCAAAGTCGTCAATGTTGTCGCCGAAGAGGCCGAGCTGGGAGGCAGGGGCGTTGAGAAATCGTGACTTGTCAACGGCATGCATCTCGACCGTGTTCAGCCAGAGGTGGCGCTCCTGGACCACGGGTGTGGCCATCGTCCACCCGAGTGCCTGCGCCGTGACATTCGTAGCTATGAGAGCGAGGTTGGAGCAGAGCGCAGTTACTGTAGCACATCGGGGTTTGAACTACGCAGGTGCAGATCTTTGAGTGCCTTGGCTTAGTGAATTTGCAGGAGAGCCATGACATGCAGGGCAGAGGCGACCTGTCCAGTGGTGCTGTAGACTTTTGAGGTCAGTGATGACGTCATTCTAAGGCTCTGGAGAGTAGTACCGTTCAGTCCCGCCAGGTGGCGGTGTTCCGCCATCCAGGGTAGTGAGAGCGGACAAGCGGAGGGCGGTTCCGTCCGCGTTGGCTCGTCATGCACTTCCGGGAATGACGGAACCAAGGGGGCTGTGGCTATAAGCGGCGCCGTGACCCGAGGAACCGATCGAGTAGCCGAGAGGGGGGGGGCGGAGATCTCCAGTCCAGCCTCGCGCTCGCGGCGGCCCGGGAAAGCATAGCGGACATCTGCAAATCAGCCTCAGACTGGGCGAGCAGACCCGGAGGTGGCAGCCCAGGCGAGCCATCAGCATCAGACGCTGCTGTGACACTCTCCGATGCAGCGGCGATGTCGTCATCCAATTCCGGGAGCTCAAGGGAAAATGCCGGCTGGCCGAGAAGCGAGCCGCACAATTCCCGAGCTCGGACGGAAGCAAACAAGCATGCTGGGGGGCGGGTGGTTCGTGGGGATTTACCCGGCGAAACCGAGCCCGTGGTCATCCCCAAATCGCCTTCATCGCCAGCCGGGTCGACCTCAATCCCGTGGGAAGAAGGAAAGAAGGGGGGCGGCTGAAGTGGCTTTCTCTCATGACAAAAGAAAGCGCGACCACAATGTTGCCATGGTTATGTTCTCGCACTGAGAACATGAACCATTCATAAAACGCTGCCTGCGTGTGATCGCAGCCCAGGCACGCGAGGCAGCTCTTATGACCGTCAGAAGTGGAGAGAATTCAACCGCATCCAGGAACTACACAGAGGCGGAAAGACATCTTTAAAAAGACGTGTCCTGAAAAGGACGTTCAACGCCTGCTGTGTATTGCTCTTTTATGAGTGGGAACTCAAACTCTTTTAGAGAAAATATACTCTTTTAGGAGGAGAACACTCAGAAAGAAGCGCTGTTGAAGCGCCCAGGGGCGTGGACTGCACAGCGTGCAGAGAGAGAGACACCAGCTGGAAATGCGCCGTGCGGATCCAACAGCAATGCTTCTCGCTGGTAGAGGTGAGTGAAACAGGTGTGTGTTTCAGCTGCTTGCGGTACAACCATTCGGCTCCGAAGAAAAATTCTGACTGGCATTCGCTGCCCCGGTTCCCCTTATACCCGTATGTCCAGGGCGGGGCATGCAAATTCTGTCTGCCAACTTGACATTGACCTTTTCTCAGGTTCAGAGGTACGATTCGGCGTCCGAGAAGACCCCTTGTGTCACTTCCTTCGACACTTGGTCGAGAGAGTGACAGAAGGGGAACATTTTAAGCAAGAACAATGCTTATCCAACTTTTTATGCAAAACTGAAAAATGTCATTACCATCAAAGATCATTACCATTACCAAAAATCCACACTTTTAAATATTATACCAAATTCCAAGGTTGATTAAGGCTGTTATCAGATCTTTATTCCAGAACATGTGATATTTTTAACACAGATTAAGCATAGTTTGAAGAAGTTTAATTTCTCCAGATTTCAAATAGTAAAAAGTGCCCCTAATTGAAGCATGATTCCTTCATCTTGTAGCCTAGCTGAGAGTCCACATTTAATCACGACATGCTTTGTTTTATTGTTATACCAATATCTGAAATGTATTTCCATTTACTTGTTGGCATTTTGCATTATCACCGACATACTTGTGTAAAAGTGGCTTTCGAGTGATGCTCTCATAGATCAAGCATTTAAAGAAAAAAGCTGTCATGAACTCTCAGACGAAGTCAAATGCCTGAAGAGTTTCTCACTTTCTATCTCCTTTCGCTATGAGTAACTGCAAATCAATTAACTCCTCGCTAAACTCGCCTACATCAGAGAATGAAGATTATCAAGAAGTGAGAAGCTGTCTCTTCAAATGAGCTGAATCCCTTTAGCATGCAATTAGCACTCAACCACACAACCAGTGATTAAGACCTGTGCTGATGTGTAATTTCATAAAGAATCCACTCTGTGCGACGTATGACTGAACAACAGGACGTGCCGGCAGGTTAAAAGCAACTCATCTCACATCTTTACAGAATATTTTGCAGTCTTGTTTGTGTGTGGTAATTTCAGTGTAATCCGTATGTAATTGAATGCAGTGAGAAGCATGCTCACATTATTACTACCCTTTCAAAAAAGTACTGTGGCAATAACATGGTACAGTGATGGTTTCAGATGATAATACCGTGGTACTACTACTTTGATATACAGTATATCAATGGAACTGAGTGGTTACCACATTAATCAACCATGGTATTAACATGGTACTCCAAGTTGCTTCAAACCATACCATGGTATTATACCATTATTTCATGCTAACATTCATGTCAAAAATGCTTCAAAATCATGGTAATATATTGGTACTTTTTGAAGATTTTACCATGACAGTGCCACATGGAAAAACAGTGTTGTCTTCTGATCCTGACAACTAGAAGTGTTGGATATAGGACAGAGAATTATAGAGTCATTAATTTGGTGGGCCTTAGGATACAGAGCACATTCATCAGAGTAAATATTGACCTCTCTCTCGCACTCTCACTCTCTCTCTCATATACATTTGAGTCTGTATGGCTCTCTCTCATGTGGACTGAGAACTGTGTGTTGGCTGGTCACAAGAGTGTGTGATCTTCATTCCCTGTGGTGCCCTCATCAGAGACTGTAACACTTGTCAAACATGGCATACAATTACATTGTAATGCCTACTTTCCCCTCCCTCTTTCTTTCTTTCTTTTTTTCTTGCTCTCTCTCTCTAACTCTCTCTTCTGTTTCTGCGCTGTCTGCTTGTAAGACAAGAATTAGGCAAGCAAATGGACAGCCTAATTGAGAAGGGGGAAATTAAAAAGGCTACAGAGAGCTATCAATGAGCCTTTCAATGAGGCCAGGATTTATCACCCCCCGCAACAGGAAGACACTTTTTCTTGTTGTGGCAGGAGAATACATCGGACATCTGAAGTCACACTAGAGTTTGTATGTGTGTTTGGTGGCTTATGTACGTGTATGATTATTTTACATGCATGCGTAGGTGCTAATATCATTGTCTCTTTCATGTTTTATTCGCTAACTCCGAGCGAAGAATAATTAAATCTAATTGGTACAATTAGATACAAACTGGAATCATTGAATTTACAGAACTAGTTATCTCATGCAATTAGGTGGTACTAATGTTTTTTATATGGGCGTTCTAGGAGAGTGGAGCTGTGGATGACTCAGCAGTCATTACTGCAAGTACTACATTGATCATTTGCAAGAATACATTAGCACTTTTACTGTCTGTATACAGTTGTGTATTAGTGATAATGAGTAACCGAGTGATCGTATGCTAAAGACAATCATGAAAACACATTAATTGATTTACTTTTTTTTCAGAACTTCAAAATATTTCACACTATAGGTGCAATAGAAACTACATACAAACATGGATTAATTTAGAATTTGTGGTGGCTTTTTTAGTGGTCTGATTGGTAAGAGGGGTACGGCAATTAACGTGAGCACAGTTCACAATGGCATCCTATACGTGAAGTATTGGAGGGACTCCAAGACATGGACTGGGAAACACCAGGATAGATATCTCAGACCTGATTTACACCTGTTATCAAGATGCCTTTTAGGTTATCCATTAAACAGGGTCAACATATTTTTATATTTGTGCACTTCAGACACATTCAGAGGTTGTCGAATGTGGTCAAAAATGCACATGACAACATTGGGCCCTTAGTGTATACGCTCATCATTAGAATGTGTTCAAACAATCAATACTGTACTAAAACAATGGTTTTAAACTTTGGCTGTTACGTGTAGGTTTGAAAAAGTAATAACCATACAAACAAAACATTTAGAACAAAAAAGCGCATACATGTACAGTACATGCTCATGAACTTCACTGAACTACTTCAGTGTGCTTGAAATCAACATGCTGTGTCACAGAAGCACGCACACCTGAAGCTCAGGTACTCCACTAAAAACACTGGGAAATCTATTCTAAACATTATGCTTATCAATACAACAACGATTGACACACTTGGACAACCACTCTGTTGTATAGTGTGTCTTCTAGAAAAAGAGCAATAATCATGCCATCAATGTAACATTATACATGCTGGATCTGTAAATACGAAAATTATAGAACCAGATTTGGTTTAAAGGAATATTCCGGGTTCATACAAGTTAAGCTCAGTCGACAGCATTTGTGGCATTAAAAAATCAAATAATAGAAAAATAATAAATTAGACTCGTCTCTCTTTTTCTTTTAAAAAAAGCAAAAATCGAGGTTACAGTGAGGCACTCCCAATGGAAGTTAATGGGGACAATGGAAGTGAATGTGGCCAATTTTTGAAGAGTATAAACAGAAATGGGAAGCCTATAATTTTAAAAATGCACTTGCATTAATTCTTCTGTTAAAATGTGTGTATTTTTTGAGCTGTTAAGTTGTTTAAATTGTAATTTTTCCTGTCATTTTAGGGTTTTAGGGTTTGCTGACATTACATCGTCATGGTAACGAAGTTGTAAAATCGGTAATAACTTTACACAGAAAAGGTCAGTAAGCAATTTTTTTCACACTGAAGTCATGCTTACACACATATCCTTTATGTCTTGTGGCTATACTTTTGAAACTGTTTTTTACCTTAAAAATTTGGCCCCATTCACTTCCATCGTAAGTGCCTCATTGGAGCACAGATGCTTTTTTTTTAAAAAAAAAAAAAAAAAGAAAAGTCAAATTCTGTTTGTGTGGTATTCAATGTTGATTGAGCTTAACTTGTATTGAACATGGAACATTCCTTTAAAGATCAAGATCAGCCAGACTTGTTTGATTAACCTTAACCAGGCACCTTAAATAAAGCTTAGCAGTAAGCAGATCAGGTGAGTAACATGTTTGTGTTGTATGGTAGAAAAGGATTATGGTAATACTGTGATCTACTTACAACTTTTCATTCTTGTTTTTCATTGATTGCAACAATGTTCAGTCTCTGGCCACTGAATGACTGTATACAGATCTGCAGATGTAGGTCAGAGTGTGTCTGACTTTGATGGTATCTCAGAGTGTGATATGGTGGACAGAATGATAAGATGAGAAATCGCCAGAGTGTTCTCCCTCCATCTTTTGTCTGCTCTTCAGTGGCAGCTGTGGCCACTCTCACTCTCCTTCCCTCACACTTTTCCTCTTGTCCTCTTTGCGTTTTTTATATTAATTATGCATTCTAATTTGTGGATTAATTCTGCAACGCTCATCTCATATCCTTCACACACACATCAAACATCGTACAAACGTTAGCATATGTGCTCCAGACACACTGAGTCGCTCGTCGGAGATGTAGGTTTGAATCTGATCCTGATCCACCCCCCCACCACACAGGCTTGGATGCTCTCTCTCTCTCTCTCTCTCTCTCTCTCTCTCTCTCTCTCTCTCTCTCTCTCTCTCTCTCTCTCTCTCTCATATACACACACACACTCCTCTCTCTCTGACAGGGTCCATTAGGATGTCTCTCACAATACCTGCATTCCTCTGTTATAGATGACCTCACACGAATATTAATTTACTATAATATTAACAATACCTTGGCTCACCTCTTCCCGGCATAACCTCCAAATACCCTTCATCAATGTCTCTCTCTCTCTCTCTCTCTCTCTCTGCTGTATATGTAAGTGTGCACTGATAGAGAAAAGTTCGACACATAGCAATATCCAGAACCCAAAAGCTCTGACCTCTCCCACTCGACCATTGTGACTTTATGTAAAAAACAAAATGTCAACGTTTTCCACAATTAAAAGTTGTTATAATTTTATTATAGCCACTATGCATTTTTTGGGATTGTCAGTGTTTTGAAAGAGCATATAGCTGAATATATATAATAAACTGTATAGTAACAATAATAAAAAAAAAAGTTTAAAAAAATCATGATTTTGCTTTCATTTCCAGCAAACCCACACATGGATCTATTTTGGCGTTATGAGTGTTACCATAGAAACAAGTAATTTCCTTTTCTTTTCATCTCATAATTACAGTAATTCTGACACAATTTGAATGCAGCATTATAACAGAAAAGTACCTCTGAAGCAACATGGGTACAATAGCAGTGGCTCATGGCTACCATTTTTCATGTTTTCATCCATTGCATCACACCACCGATGGTGGGTTATTAAGGTTGCCAAGACAGGCCTGTTTCCTTTGATTTACCACACGCATGTTGATAGGTGTTCAAAGATGTTCTATAATTCATAAGATTGCACATATGAAATCATATTACAGTATGTATTATAGATGATGTCATGCATACACATACACACATAAATACTGCTGATCATTTGCCGTCCTCATTAATCCTCGGTCAACGCACTCTCAGTGATGGGCTGACTCATGCTTCGTCAGCTCAGCTTGTCCAAATGAGAGAGGAATGGATGGACAATGCACACAGAAGAACGAATGGATGTAGTGGTAAAAGAAATATGGCAACAACTCCCTTCTGACATAAATCACATGCAAAATAAGGTCATTTCTGCTTCCGAATTTCAAATTTTAAGAGCACATCCTGAAGAACTGTTACCCTCAACACTTCGATGTGGCCCCAAAAAGTATGTTATTTGGACACCTAAAATTTACAAACGTCATTGCTTTAGATAAAAGATCAAATGATGTGGCATTTATTTTAAATAAAGCTATCACAAGCAAAACATTTTCACAAGACCTTTGATAGGTTTTTAATGATACAACTGTTATAAAACTATGTTGATATACTTCGCAAAATTAATTTTAAAAGTATTTTATTGCATCTTTCGGTTGTCATCTTTGAGTGGATAATGTTAGTAGTTAATTTGATGAACTACACCTAGGGTTGATCTGCTAGGACACCTGTGTGAACCTGAGTGGATCTGACTTCATTCATCTGCTAAAAATGACCTTGAGACCAATTGGTTAAAGGAATATTCTGGGTTCAATGAAAAAACAAATAAAAAATTCTCTCATCTTTCTCACCCTCATTCCATCCCAGATGTGTATGACTTTCTTTTTCTGCAAAACTCAAACAAAGATTTTTAAAAGAATATTTCAGCTCTGTCTGTCCTCACAATGCAAGTTAATGATGACCAGAACTTTGAAGAACCGAAAGGCACTGAAAAAGTAATCCATAAGACTCTCTTCACTCTCTTCTGAAGAAATATGATAGATGTGGGTGAAAACCAGATTCATATTTAAGTCCTTTTTTAACTGTAAATGTACACTTTCACATTCAGCCACCTACTGGTTGAGTCTGGTTGAAGGTGGAGATTAATAGTAAAAAAGGACTTAAATATTGATCTGTTTCTCACCCACACCTACCATATTGCTTTAGAATATATGGATTTAACCACTGGAGTCATATGGATTACTTTTATGCCTCAATGTAATTTTTGGACCTTCAGTTTTGGAATTCTGGCCACCATTCACTTGCATAGTATGGACCTACAGAGCTGAGATATTCTTCTAATAATCTTAATTTGTGTTCAGCAGAAGAAAGAAAGTTAGACACATCTGGGATGGAATGAGGGTGAGTAAATCATTCGAGAATTAAAATTTTAGGGTGAACTATCCCTTTAATATAAATCGCTTTTGTGGAATAAAGTTAACGGCCAATTCGTAAACATTAAAACACTCACTGTTTCAAAATTATAACCACAAGACGTCAACTATATGCATGTTTACATGATTATAGTGTGATAAAATCACTTGCTAAACTTCTCTGTGTAAAGTTATATCTAATTTTTACAACTTTGTTGCTATGATGACGTAATGCTGTAAATCCTAAAACCTTATAACAACCATAAAAATGCTGATTTTAGCAACTTTACAGCTCAGATAATACATACATTTTAAAACCTCAAAAAATGGACCCCATTCATTTCCATTGTAAGTGCCTCACTGTAACCTCGATTTGTTTTTTTGTTTTTAGAAATGATTCATAATAATTTTTTTGTGGTAGTCAACATCATGCTTTCAATTGAACTTGACTTATATTGACCCCAAAATATTCCTTTAAAAGTAATAGCAAAAATAGCAAAGATGCCACTTGATTTACTTCATTTATCTACATTTTACAATATCATACCTTTTAAGTGTGGTTTAAGTGTCCAAATACTTTTTAGGGCCACTTCATCTATAGATTACATTTAGAGAGACAAAAATATTCAGATCACATTCAAAAAGCTCACAGCATCCAGCAGACAGCAAGAGAGAGAGAGAAACAAAAAGCTGTAGAAGACAAATGAGACACAGCGACAGGCAAAGACGGAACAGAGTCATTCTTTGCGCTTCATTCACCTGTTCCCTCAGTGTGAGCCAGAATTAATGATTGAACAATCTCTCCATAAGTGAAATGAGGTGTGCTGGGAAAGGGGAAGATGGAAAGGGGGGGGGGGGGGGGGGGGGGGGGGGTGTAGGAGTGGGCTTTCTTATCAAATATGCACAGGATTATTACAGCATCACAGTCTGGTACAGAGGAGGAATCATTGTAATACACTGGGGGTGAAAGGAGGGAGTTTAGGGGGGATATCATTCCTATTCATTTCCTGCTTTGCATTAGTGCCAGCCTGCAAATGACATGTTTTATGCACAAATGCTCCACATCATTGCCTCAGCCAATCACAGGAGGCCAGCGATGTTGGTTCTTCCTGAGCAAACTTTTGAGAGGGAAACAATGCTTGAAGCCCTGGCATCATTTGCGTTTATTGAAAGCTGCGTGGCTTGTGTTAGTGCAGCGAAGGAAAGATTGAATGGATGAGAAAAATAAAGCAATAGAGAAGAAGAAATGGAATGAAGAAAGAGAGGGACTTTGATTCGCCTGTGTTCACAGCTGGAGTGCTGATAAAGAAGACTGTTTGCCTGCACTCCTCAAATAAACAGCTTTTCATTTTGTTTACCTCCTCTTATATCTCTCTTCCTTTCTTCCTTTTCCTCTCTTGAGGATAAACCCTAAGAAACACCCAATTCACTCATGCATACATGCATAGTAGTGTGTCGTAAGAAGTGGTGACTTTGCAGCCATTGGATTAAGTGTTGTGTGATTTGTTTCAATGTAAAAAAGAAATTCCCTATCACAGCTTAACATGCAGATGAGGGGAGTGTTCAGGACACCTGTTCGAAAACAGTCATTAATTGCGCAATTCCATTTGGTGGCACTTGTGGGGTTGAAATTACACATTTCACAGTGTGCATGTGTTGGAGAGGGAGGGAGATAGAGAAAGAGAGAGAGCAGACACAAACTTCAAACGTAAGTTTAATATAACAACCGTCATTGTGCAAGTTGACAGAACAATGACAGGGAAGTAATATAGATATATCTTGTCTAAATCGATTAGTGTTCTAGTAAATGTCCAATTAATCTGCTTTATGATAATGGTGTGTGCTTTACGGCATAAAAGATTCATGAATGATCCATCAGACTAGTGCTTCAAAATTCTTTTCATCCTGCACCCCTAGGAGAAGTGTCAGATTGGTGCTGCATACAAGTGTGTGTATGCGTAGATGAGCCTCTACTGTCTGAAAACCCTTCTTGTGGAACTCTCTCTGGGACGTAACACTGGACTTGGCTCCTGGGATAGAAAAACACTCAAACACATGCAATCGTTCCCTTTCATTTCTTCTAAGTCCATCTCAAGCCCTTCATATCGCAGACATTTTTATGAGAGCTCAGCCTACATGCAATCCTTCAACAGTTTTCAATGGATTGTCCTCTCATACAGCCAGCATTAGGAATGACACGCCAGAGAGTCTGTCCCGAGGGTAGCGTAATTAACATGTTTAGTTCAATCCCACTTCCTGCACAGATTAAAGTCAGAAACATACTCTGAGTGGTTGACACACAAAACCTAAATAATACAAATTCTGAACTTTTTCCTCTTAAACGGACTAAAGCACCCTAAGCGAATGATTCTTGCATTAATTAGTTGAGGAAAACAAATAAAGGTTAGAACATCTTAACCACACACGATGCTCTTTGACAAGCCATAGGTCAAACATTTTAGGAATGCGCACTATCAAGAGCAGTAATGGTGGCCAAAACTTTGAAGCTCCAAAAAACACATATAGGCAGCATCAAATTAATCCATACAACTCCAGTGGATTAATCCATGTTTTCTGAAATGATCCAATTTGTTCTTGGGTGAGAACAGACCAAAATGTAACTCCTTTCAAACTGAAAATCTTGCCATTGCAGTCTCTAGGCACGATCATGATTTCAAGCTCAATTACACTTCCTAGTGTTTGACACACGCACATTGCGCTAGATGGTGTAATCAAGCTTGAAATCATGATCACCAAGAAGACTGCTGATATCAAGATTTATTGTGAATAGTTATATCTTGTAATAATAGTTATATCTATTGTAATAGAGTTATATCTTGGTCTATTCTCACTCAAACCTGACTGGATTTTTGGATTAAGACATGGATTAAATCACTACATTAACTTTATGCTGATTTTATGTGCTTTTTGAAACTTCAAAGTTTTAGTCACCATTCATTTGCATTTTATGGACCTAAAGAGCTGAAATATTCTTCTAAAAATCATTGTTTGCCTTCTGCAGAAGAAAGTAATTCAGATACATCTGGGATCACATTAGGATGAGTAAATGATGAGAGATTTCTTTATTTTTGGATGAACTATTTTTTGTGTTTTTTTTTTTTTTTTAAATTAACATCAAGATTTTAGGTTAAAATTTATATGAATGTATAAGGGAAAGTATTAATTTTTGGTCCTGTAACTGGTCACTATTTCTTAAAATTTTTCATTAGCAAATATCCTGGTGGCTCACGTTTTATGGCCTCAGGCAGTCTATAAATAAAAGTAAATTTCTTGCTTTTAAGAGCCCTACAGAAATATTCTTGCTTTGGTAAAGTAACTACTATAATATTATGAAACATTTGTGATTTATATGTTGCTTTAAAAAATGTTTTTGTAGGAATACATTGCTGCTTATTAATGATCGTCAATGGAGGAAGATATCTTTTACCTGCAAAATACTGTAGCTACAGCATCTTGCAGCATAGGCTAACAAACACTCTGTCCAGCCAATTGCGGACGCCTTGAGTTGACCCAAAAGAGAGAATTGACGGCAAAAGAAATCAGTTTAATGCCCATCATAGTGGCCCTTGAGTGCAATGACGTATAAAATCTAGCTTACATAGCTATAGGCATTTGTGTTTATGTACTTGTGTAACGAAGGCTTCAGACCTATCAAGTTTTAAAATAGCTTTCCACTAATGATACACTCTCAGACAAACCTGGCTGTGAAAGAGCTTCCTCTCCCTCTCTTTCCTCACCGCAGTTGCAACTGTCACTGAAGTTTTAAAAAAGACTCTGCGTGGGGGTAAGAGAGTTATAGACAGGAGACTTGTTGGGGAGGGGTGCTGCCTATTCTTCATTCTCTGGCCATTTCTCTCAAAAAGTTCCCTCAGGAAGAGTTTCCCTGCAGAAATCTCGACAAATTGCATATGATCACAATGACTCAGCCAGACAATCAGGGAGGAAAAACACAGTGTCTGCCTGATTGTACAAATTTCCATAGATTTTCGTTTTCCTTTGTCATCTTTCTGTCTTCTCAGCAGTTGCTGTTGTTTGCTGGCAGAGAAAAAGATCTGCTTTAGTTGCTCTTTCAGTGGCTGGACAGTAAATAGTTTGTCATGAGGGAAACAGCCTGTCTTTAACGTGGACCCACTGTGTCAACCGTATCCAGACTCTGAAATGAGCTGTGGTGGAATGAGGTTGAAATTGCTACTTATCTTTTCTTTTTTCACCTTCCATTATGGACTGGCATGATGGAAGAGGCCTAAGACTTCCTAATCATTTCTATCATTCAGTATGTCATGCACAAAATGGAAGTCTTTTATCCCAACAGCAACACCAGTTTATAGCATCATCGTCCCAAGGTGATGTATAAATGGCAGAATGAATCTGTGAAAACATAAATGACAAGTCCCATCAGGGCCTTAACCACAATATACTTTGAGTTATCACCCAGATCAGAACTAGAACATGGTAAGACTTGTGACTTCTATTGTGCTTTTAGGTTTTGGCAAGGACAGTGTCATATATTATTAATGCAATTAATATTAGATAATCATTTAAAATCAATTTAAGACGTTTAAAATCATTTCTTTGTCTTTAATTCATTCTGAATTTTGGACAGCATCTCCTAAGAGTCTTCTTTTAAAAGAAGTATCTTATTTTGAGTATCTTGTCAGGTTTGTCCTCAAAAAA
The DNA here is from genome assembly GCA_032164185.1 of Moxostoma hubbsi. Classification (NCBI taxonomy): domain Eukaryota; kingdom Metazoa; phylum Chordata; class Actinopteri; order Cypriniformes; family Catostomidae; genus Moxostoma; species Moxostoma hubbsi. The sequence goes on along the minus strand of JAVLUX010000032.1, from coordinate 11,281,925 downwards.
ATGAGACACCAGTTAAAGGAGTAGTTCACCTAAAAATGGAAAATGTACTTTTACTCACTCATTTACTCACCCTTATATTGTTCAAAACCCATATGCTGGGTTTTTTCTTGGAACATAAAAATAGATATTTTAAGCAGCTCTATTCCATAGAATCACAGTCTATAGTAGACAAATACTATTAAAGATTCAGTATAAAGACATCATAACAGTAGTCCATATGACTCGTGCACTATATTCCAAGCTTTCTGGTGCCACACAGCAGCTATGTGTTGTATGGACTACGTTTATGGTATATTAATAATGATTTTTTTCTTTGGACCTTGACAGTAATGCTCAATATGAACTGTTTTTGTATGGAAATGAGCAGTATTAGGATTCTTGAAGACACTATTGTGTTAAGATTCTACTGGGAGGAAAAACAATGAGGGAATAAATAATTTTGCATATTTTTTATTTATTTACAGATACATCAAGAATGAAAAGAAATTCAAATTATATTTATCTTTTCTTTGAGACAGCACAAAAAAGAAAGAAAAGATGACTGAAACAGGCAAATTGCTAGCAATGCAGACACAGTGTTTGTCTTGTACTGTGCAAACTTTAGAAATACATGTATATTTTAAAACCAAAAACGATACAAATTTGAGACTTTATTGCATTTCAAGCCTTTACTCAGAAAATGATTGCATTTAGTGCATTTAAAGGACCAAAGAGGACCATTATATTTGCCCCCACCCCCATGTTCAAGACATTGTTATGGCCTTGAGTCCCATGGCACATACATCATGTCTTAAACAGCAACAAAGTGCCCCAGCAGATACAGATTTGTATTGGCATATCTTTTCAAAGGAATTTGATCAAAGAGGCATTTTTTTATATATATATATACAGATGTATACAGTCCAGGATTGGGCAAAATTCTGAATTTCAGAATTAAAAACGCAATTACACTTTAGTTGGAAATTAAATTGAATTGGCCAAACATCACCGGATGTTGAATTGGAATTTGAAATGGAATAACAGGCCGAAGAATTGACTGAAGTGCAGTTAAAAATAAATTTAACACAGTCACGCAAAAGTTTAGCTAAAAACATAAATAATTATGATATGTAGGCATATAGAACGCTGCCACACCATTTAACACTAAAATGCAGCCATTAAAACCACGTTGTTTGCAAAAAACTTAATAAAAAGAAATGTTGACATTCAAATTTGGATGTAAATGAGAGAATTCAGGGAAATGTGTTCTTCCATCATGGTCCATAAAAATTTTGATGCAAATTTTTCCCCCTGATAAAACATTTTTTTCTCCAAACTAAATTTGTTTAAAGACTGTTAAAACACATCAAAAGATGTAAAATGTGACATGCAGTTCAACAAAATGTTCACCACATAGCCTTATAAATATAGATATTGGCAACTAAATTTGGGGTAAATTACAGAATTCTGGTATATACTGTAAAGTGTTCTTCCACCATGGCCCATATGATGAAAGGTAATTTATTCAATATAGTGAAATATTTAAATACCAATTCCTATAGGTGACATATCAAACAGATTATTAATATGATGTTTCTCGAAATACCCCATATACTGTATGATGTAATGTAATGTGTGTATGATAACATTTCATTAAAATCTACTTATTTGAGTTTCATTCCATTTTAATCCTGCTTCCTTAAATCCAAATTTGATTTACAAATCTGCATCCTGCTTGTTACCAAAATAAAAAATGTAATAGGAATTCGAGACATTCTCAATTCAGTACTGAACGGCTCACTACCCAGATGCAGTCACTTCAGAATGTAGTGACTTCAACAGATGTTGACTTATTTTGCAGAATAAACAAACTGTGCTTTCGGTCACAGAACAAGTGATGAAGGGAGTCGAGAGGGGGCATGGAACAGGAACTCAAAGGCTTGGTGGGCGATAAACAGTGAGTAGGTCAAAGGTGAAGGTTTAAACTGCATGAAAGGAGCAAAAGAACATTTCTTCAAAGACTCACAAATAAACATGCATGGTCTTTAATATTCATGACCTGGAAGTTGCATCTCTCCTTTTCATGTGCCAAAAAGGCAATGAAGAGATTAAGTGTGAGGAGAGGAATGAGCCAAAGATGAAGGAAGATGGGTGAGGAAATATGCTGGTCTATTTGCCTTGAATGCACGCTGATTTCGCTGATTTCACCCACAATTATGACATGATGAAAGCGGAGACTTTGAAAATGACACCCCTTTTCTCTTTCTCACTTGCTTGTATTCACTCTCTCTCTCTGTCTCTCTCCTCGTCTTTCTGTTTATAACTTTCTTCAAGTTGAGTGGACATGTTTTGGGAGACAGGTACCAAGTAGTGGAGAATGTGTGACCAGAGGCATACAATAGGGGTGAGAATCAGCAGATTTACATTATTATATTCATATCGAGATATATGGGTAATATATATTGTGATTCTTTGTTTAGTGTGTTGCGATTCAAAACTGATATATTGCAACCTTTTACTCATTTTGTTTTTCATCCATCTTTTTTGGATTTTGGCTTTGTGCAACAAATGTTTAACAACCTGTTTGCTTTAACATAATTTATACTTCTACGTAAAGGGTATTTCACCCAAAACTGAAAATTCTGTCATCATTTATTCACCCTCATGTTGTTCTAAACTTGTATAAATTGAAAGGAAAATGATAGGAAGAAGAAAGTTCACCTCAGCCGCCATTCACTTTGCATCTTTTTTCCTTTCAATAAAAGTGAATGGCGACTGGCACTATCACTCTGCCTAACGTCTCCTTTTGTTTTCCACAGATGAAAGGGGAAGTCATATGGATTTGGAATAACATGAGGGGGAGTAAACATTGACAGAGTTTTAATTTTTGCCTGAACTATCCTTTTTAAGAAATAGTTCACCCAAAATAAAAATTCTCTCATCATGTACTCACCTGCTTGCCATCCCAGATGTGTATGACTTACTTTCTTCAGCTGAACACAAATTAAGATTTTTGGAATAGCATTTCTGCTCTGTAGGTCAATATAATGCAAGTCAACAGGGTCCAAAACTTTGAATCACCAAAAGCTCATAAAGGCAGCATAAAAGTAATCCATACTAGCCCAGTGGTTACATCCATGTCTTCAGAAGTGTTATGATAAGTATGGGTAAGAAACCGATCAATATTTAAGTCCTTTTTTACTATAAATTCTTCTCACTGCCCAGTTGGTGGCAATATGCACAAAAAAATTTAATCTGCAAAAAACAAAAGAAGAATTCTTAGGATGACTGTTTGAATGTGGAGATTTATTGTAAAATAAATAAATACAAAAATCCTTAAATATTGATCTGTTTCTCTCACTTATCATATAACTTCTGAAGACATGGATTTAACCACTGCAGTCGTATGGATTACATTTATACTGTCTTTAAGTGCTTTTTGAGCTTCAAAGTTTTGTACCCTGTTGACTTGTATTGTATGGACCTGCAGAACAAAGGAAGTCAAACACATCTGGGATGGCATGAAGGTGAGTAAATGATGATAGAATTTTCATTTTGGGGTGTACTGTTTCTTTAAAACAAATAAGCTAGACTAAATCAATCATTTTAGCCATTTTGAGGACAAAAGCTTATTCAATCAGTAGGTTTGGGAATTAATCTCTCATTTGGAGAACAGCATACCTTGTGTATGAGAGCGGTTTCGGAGCAGTTGGCAGGAACTGAGAAGGCCATAGCTGAAGGTGTATATGCTGAGATGAAGGTTCAGTGAGTGGGAACAGTAGACAGAAAGTAGGGATTTAGAAAAGGCGAGAATGGGAACATGGAGCTCAGTGGGGGATATCAGGAAGAATTAGTTACACCTGCTTCCCTAATCTCCTCAAAACAGAGTTTATCATGAACACCTACTGGAGGAGACGCAAAACTACAGGGATGCAAATCTATAATGGATTGTTAACTTCTTCAACTTCAATTGAACTTAGACAAACTTTGCAAGTGATGTAACAGAATCGAAAAGTTCCATATGAATGAAGCATGTACATTTTCTTTGAGCTTTTTGACTTGTGATGACAACCCGATAGATATGGATATAAATCCATTCTGCCAATAAAAACTATCTTTCTCTAACATATATATATTATTTTTTTTTTTTTTTTTTGCAGATTTTTGTGCATTTTTGTTTTCTCTTTCTGTGTCATTTTTTTTAACACAATGTATACTTTAAAATACCTTTTGTGGTGTTGTTTTCTGGGGATAAAAAAAAAAACAGCACGAAAATCTAAACAGTGTCTCCATTTACAGTACTCACCCTCAGGTTGTTGCAACCTGTTGGGGGACTGACAGTCACCTTTCACTTTCATTCACTTTTTCTATACAGTGGATGTCTGTCCCTAACATTATTTCTAACATTTATTTTTGCATTATACAGAAGAAAGAAAGTCACATGGATTTGGAACTACCTGATGGTAAGTAAATGAATTGGGTGTCCTATCCCTTTAAAATTATTTAGATAATAGAGAGAGAGAGAGAGAGAGAGAGAGAGAGAGAGAGAGAGAGAGAGAGAGAGAAAGGAATTAATCTGATGTTGAACTCAAGGCATGAGAGAGAGAGAGAGAGAGAGAGAGAATGGAGCATATAGACACATGAACAAAGACCAATGGAAAGGTGAGATAGTGAATGAGGACATTCAGGAAGAGATCAGTTGAGGCTAAACTGGAAAATGCACAATATACCAAACCTCAAGAAACCTTGGGATTTTGTTGTAATCTGACATAAAGACATCTACATGATCTTTCATTACTGCTTATTCAATTCCTGTGCTAGATTATGTGCGTCAGAACTTGTGTAAGATCTCGAGAAGGCATGTCATGGACACCAGCTCTGTGATTTTACAGAAAACCTCTGACTGAGTTAAAGAAAAAAAATGTTCAATTGAAGTTAAGTTCACCGTTATCTCTCCAGAATTGCTATCTGTGAGTTCCTTTATCCCTGCCTCTGACTCATCCTTTCAAATATATCACTCTCAAAATATCAAGAGGTATGGCATCAGTTTCGCGTTCTGCAGGTAAAATTTAGTGTTTTTTGAACATTTAAGGGTAGGGAAATTTTTTCTGAGGAGGGGAGGGAGGCAGTACCTCCTTAAAAAAATTACTATGTATTTGCCTCCCTTGAGCTCATTGCGTTCTCATAGAGGTCCTATAGCATGACTATGAGGGGGGTTAACCGCAAAATATAGGCAAAAACTCTAGTGAGATGCTCTGATTTTTCATCCAGAATACTGTTGAAATTCAAACATATTTTGGTATCCACATATGTATGTTTTCGGTGTGCAGTTGAAAAAAAAACAAATAATCAGAATAATTTACTAAATCTTTGGTAATTCATCAATGAAATCCTAAAATGGCCCAGATAATATTATTGGCACCTTCTAGAATAATTCGATTTCAAGTAAATGATTCTCATTTACTTTGGAATTTAACTCACCTGTAGTGAGTTGAAAGTGCCTGCAGTTTAAAAATCCCATATTCAATAGAGAAAATGACTCCTGTTTTGTGTCACTGTGTATTGCAATGAGCATGGACAAAAGAAAGAAAACCAGAGATTTACCAATTACTAGTGCATCTCCAGAGACCTTGATGTTCCTGTTTCCACTCTACGTCATGTTATCAAGAAGTTTAAGGCCCATGGCATTGTAGCCAACCTCACTGGACGTGGTCACAAGAGAAAACTTGATGGAAGATTGCAGCGAAGAATTATTAGAATGGTGGTGAAGCACCTCGGTCAACTGCCACACAGATTCAAGCTGACCTTCGGACACAAGGTACAGAGTTTGGAGTTTCCAATTGCACCATCCGTCGCTAACTCAATGAAAGGGGGTTATATGGTATGAGACACAGGAGGACCCCACTGCAGAAAGCAAGACATAAGAAAGCCAGACTGCAATTTGCCAAAACACACCTAAACATGCCAAAATCCTTCTGGGACAATGTCCTGTGGACAGATGAGACCAAATTAGAGTTTTTAGTAAAGCACACCATCTCTATCACACCATCATCTATATCTTACTTACAGTCAAACATGGAGGAGGCTCAGTGATGTTTTGGGGTTACTTTCATGGCATCATGAAATCAGGTGAATAGCAAAGTATTTTGGAGCACAATATCAGACTCAGTGTCAGAAAGCTAGGTCTCCGTCGAAGGTCATGGGTCTTCCAGCAGGACATTGACCCCAAACACACTTCAAAAAAGCACCCAAGAATGGTTCAAGACGAAACGCTGGACAGTTCTGAAGTGGCCAGCAATGTGTCCAGATCTAAATCCCAATGAAAACTTGTGGAGAGATCTGAAAACAGCAGATATGAGAAGGCACCCTTCTAGTATGGGAAAACTGGAGCAGTTTGCACAAGAGGATTGGGCCAAACTGCCACTACAGAGGTGCAGGAAGCTCATCTGTGGTTTTAGGGAGTGCTTGATTACTGTTATTTTGACCAAAGGCTGTGCTACCAGATATTAAGTATTTTCTGATTTAAAAAGATATGTTAAGTTCTGAATCAAAAACAAAGGTTTTGTAATATTAACAGTGAAATAAAGAATTGTGGAGACCAAATACTTTGTTCAATTTCAACTTATTTTAGGGAAAATTTTGGTATTTTTGGCTACAATTGTATGTTGTCAGTGTGAAAATGTTGGCTTGTTATCTTCACAACAGGTCTTCAAATTGGCACAAATGGGTCAAACTGTTCAAATGCATGAACTAAATGCAATGTAAACAACTCGAAAGGCACCCCTTTTAAAAACACCTGCATTTTACCGAAAAGTTGTTGACTAATGAACCAAAAAGAAGTAACAAATGAAAGCTACACAAAATATTCTTGTGAAGGGGTGAATTTACCCCTGTCTCTTCAGCCTATTGATGAGTTGAAAACATTTACTAGCAATTGTTATAATGAAAAGTTAATCAAAGCATTTTTAGTCATGTGCTTTTATTCCGGTTATGTTATAATTATGTAATTTATATATTTGACCTCTGAGGAGTGACTGAGGGTCTGACCATGTCAGGAATGCAGTTAACAGTGCTTTCTCATTTAGCCCGGCTCCCGGAGAACAAATATACATCTGTATAAGGACTGAGTCCCAATGAGCATGTCTCAACCTTGAAAGAAAAGTTAGAGCACAACAAAGGCTGTCTAATGATGACATTGGAGGGATTGTTTGTAGTTTTGAGAATCATATGACTAAGTCAAAGGAACCGTGTGCCAGTGTATCTCAAGAGAAGACTCACCTCTGAACCATTTCTGCTTACTAAGTTGATTTAGTATTTTAAAATATAACATTTTGAATGATTGCATTCACATAGTTAAACAGAACTTTGTGTTTGTAAGATTTATAAAATTGTCTGTACTTTTCACCTATCAGATCTCTGTACTCATGAGAGATGATTTCAATTCAATCGCCTATAATTACTGTTGTTCCTGTATTCTAAGTTTTTTCGAGGTTAGATCCTCAACTCATTTTCTGTTTCTGTCTTTTGCCTTTGGCGGTGTGGAGAACTTTGGCTTCAGCAAACTCTTTCTCAATTGATTGAAACTTCAACTCTGACTCTTTCTCATCATTGTTAATACTGGTCTCTTTACTGGGTATAACTATATTTCCTTACACTTGCTACTGTATTATTGCAGAGACTATTTTGTAAGCAAGATGAAGAATGTTTACAAATGCATAAGCTGTAAGAGACTTTGTTGAGACTTGGTTTTAATAAATAGTTAGGCATACCACGTTAAAAATATATCACAATATTGTTATCATGTTGATATGAGTATGGAAAATGGTGTTGCATTACATATGCATTTACCATATGCGGAAACAGTGTAAACATCAAATGGAATATGAATTTTCAGAGAGGGGCCTCCTCATTTTAGAAGTCTGTGAAACACACCACTGAAAAGGGGAAAGAAAATGAGTGAAGTCTTGCATGGAACATCGATTGATTAGTGAGTTCACATGTGGTGATGTTAGAGCTAAAAATAAAGTGTGTTCTTAATGAACATTACTCTGAATTAGAGCCAACATTACATTTGTAATTAGCAAAACTCTCAGTTTGACCAACCTGCACCTGTGCCTCTTTTTTAAATGTGTGTCAGGCGTGTACGTTATGTGATATCTATGCCGTGTGATCTTTCAATCTTCATGACTGACATGAACATGCTGAAAAATGAATATCCATCTGGCACGCAATATCTTACATTCCAGTTTTTAATGAGCGTGATGAGGAGCATGTCTTATTTTTCTGACCCTCATGACAGCACTTCATAGCTGTTATTTATTTAGGAGGTCTCAAAAGCGAGAGTAGGGAGAGTGGGGGCAGTGATAATGACGTACAGTAGCCTCTCTCTGCTCGCCCCATTGCATCAACCTTGAGTAATCTGCCTCACTTGTCCACTTACAATAATTAGCTAGCTTTAGCGCTAGCATATTCCATGAGATGCTAACTGGTGACACCTCAGAATGTGTTAAGCAATAAGCCATGAGACGCTGTGTATTAAAGTGATTTTACCAAACATTGTACCTACAACCCCCTTTGGTAATTGCCATAGGTAATCACAGCTGTGCTGTTTTAGGGCCATATAACACGATTGCGAGTTTGATATTGCTTATATACATTAATTCAATGAACAAGTAAATAAAAAAAAATAAGGAAAAACTGAGAACAGTCATAAAAACGCATTTGTGCATGGAACTACTTCATTACGCGATAGATCAGAATCTGCCATTGCTGGTTCAAACCAAATGATGCGTCCAATCCTCCGTCAGCAATTAAAATATCTCACTTCAGATATAGTATCACGGCTTGCGCTGTTTCGAACAAGTTATTGGATAAACAAGGATGGATGGATGGATGGATAGATGGGTGTGTGTGTGTGTGTGTGTGTGTGTGTGTGTGTGAGACAAACACACAGAGTGTGTGCGATCACCTGTTGCCACCCTGGAAGCAGAGATGCTGTCAGCTTTCTGAATATCAGCATTCTCAGTAGAAAAATAGCCATCCAAGCGGAGGTATTTCTACCTATTTCGTGGTAGCTGGTGCTTAAGAAACCACATTATCCTCTGCCATTCTTAACAGTGTGCCCACTCCAATGTAGAAATACATATAAGAGGTAAGCGCCTTCAGTTTGTGTAATTAATCAGTCTGTTGCGTCTCTCCGCTGTTATGAGGTGTTATTCTGAACTTTATATATGCCGTTTATATCTATTTCCTAGCTATAGTAGTAGTAATATGATCACAAAGAGCTGTTGTATGTAAACGGCTGTATCGACTTCACTTTACCTAACTGGCTCATATTACACATAACAATTATTTTGCCACTACCTGCTGGCTAACATATGTAATTTAAAACAAATACATGTAAAAAAAAAAAAAAGAAAAGACAAACCATAGTTCTTAACAGATCTGCACTGTTCTTACACTTTAGTTTAGAATGGCACAAACACAAGTGGAGTGATACACACAGTGAAGCGTCAGAGTGCTGATGGTGTTAGACCATCAGTACTCATGGAACATCTCTCGTCTAATCAGATTCGAGGACCGGAGCTAACTGTTGTATATACAATTATATATATATATATATATATATATATATATGTGGCAGGGCGGAGGGCGGGGCCGGGTCGTGATCCTACACACCCGGTCCCTTATTAGGCTAATCAAGCCTACGAGAGGGATAAAGGCCAACTGCGGAGGATTGTGCGGGAGAGAGAGATCGTTTACGGACATGTCCGTCATGTGTGTGTTTTGTCTTTTGCTTTAAGTTTATCATTAAAATATTATTTACATTGTCAAGCCGGTTCTCGCCTCTTCCTTGCCCATTTAAATCGTTTTACAATATATATTAGGGCTGTCAATTTAACGCATTAATTCAGTGCGATTAATCTGACAAAAAATAATACGTTAAAAAGATTAAAGCTAATCACACCATAATAAGGAAGATTCTTGAGAAATGCAAGCTTGTAGTACCACCTGTTACTCCAGAGGGCAGTAAGTGAAATTTCAGCTGTATGAACAACACACAGTTTATACAGTGAAGAAAACACTTCAGTAGGCAGAACAATCCAAACATACGTTACATTCTTGCGATCAAAACACTTGAAGGATCACAAATGCGAACTAAGGGATCTCAAGATGTGTTTAAAGATTGAGTATTAAACTACATTTAACTTGAAACAGTGAACTAAACATTTTATGTTTATGACACAACGCACCAGAGACGCTACACAAGCATGTCTGATGCATATGTAAATTGAAGGGTCCTTAAACAAGCCCTCATAATAAATCTCCAACTGATTGACAGATTCACTTGTGAAATGGATTACTGTGAACTGTATGCCAATGATTGACTTATGATCAATAATTTGGTAGTAAACAATACATTGTATTCTAAAGCTGCTTTTTGTATTGTCTTATCAATGATTAACTCTTCTGCCACAAGAATGTAATGCATTTTAATTATCTGAATATTTTTTATTTTATATATATATCAAATTTTTAAATATTTAAAGATAACTATGTATAATTATATATTGATATAAATATGTCTAATCTTTATATATTGAATTATTGTTATATGAGGGGCTTTCTCAGCAAATATTTGTATATGCGATTAATCGCGATTAATTAATCGGACAGCATGTAATTATTTTCTAAAAAAAAATTTAATGACTTAAAATCTTTTAAAACAAAAGGCATTATTTTATTTATTTATTTATTTTTAATCTTCACTGTGAAAGTGAGGGCATGGACAAGAGAGAAAGCGGTAAGGGCATCCACCTGAGATGAATTTTGACTAATTACTGTTTCTATGTTCACTGTGAGAGTCAGGGGAGATAAGAGACAATCCAGTCCAGAGAGAGAGAGGACAAAGCTGAATCTTTAAAGTGACTGCTGAAAAGAATTGTGTGTTTATTTTATTAAGCTGAAAAGAAAAGTTTGTGTACACTGAAAAGTTTTGTGATATTTGCTACATTCACATAATGGCATAAGGGGTTAAAGGGGTCATCTCTCTTTTATGGTTTATTTTTCACATTAAAACAAAATGGTTTGGACTTTGGTGGACAAACGTTTTACATATGATATTGATATTTTATAGCTAAATTGTTTCACTGCTTATGTTTTTTTTAAGAAATAACAATAAAAGATTATTCCACAATAGTTATGGCAACATTTGTTTTATCAAGAATTTAAGCTTTTCAGTGTATTCATATAATTGATTTGTGTAAAAATAAGATAAAGACAAATTTGTTGATTGACGTCACTGACACAGCAATATACTTCCGGCAAGTAACATAGTTCATTATCCTAAATGTAGGCTGTTTACATTTGTCAAGCAACATACCAACCTCATTATTATAGCGTGCGCATTTACATGTGTGCATTTGTAGTCATTTTACAATGATTTTTAACATGGTTAATCCAATCAGAATTTAAACTGTGTCCCAAATGACACACTATACACTAACAAAATATACTCAGCACTCAGCCATGTAGTGTATGAATTTTAAAAGTGTAATATTGTCCCAAATGGAACACTTATCATTGTTTTACTTCATGGAAGCATTCGTCACATGGAAGTGACGTTTCAAAAGCATTCAATGTGTTGCCGCTAGCTTTAGCATGTTAGCTAACCTTAGTTCAACACTTGTGTCTCATACATAATATATATTCACACAGCTTGAGGTGATGATAAAGCCTTCACTTCACATTTGCAAGGTGTTCTCTTCAATTAAGTTTCGCCAGTTTCTTCTTTCTCCATTATTTACAATTGTTTTGTCAGAACAGCAACACAGCCAGGTAACTCCGCCCCTTCCGCTACTTAAGGCAAGTTGGAGGTACTGAGTGCACGAAGTGTCCAACTTTCCACACTCCATTTTTGAAGGCTGAAGAAGTGCATCATCCGGGTACTTATAGTAGCCTACACTTCTTTTTTACATACTCACACTACTTACAATCAATGGCATAGTATAGTGCAGAAGTGTGTGATTTGGGATGCACATTTACAGTCAGAACTTTTTAACAACACTCAGCAGTTGGTGGATGCAGAAATTTTGCCTAAATGCATGTTTCAACTCCCTTAAAGATAATTTATAGAATTAACCCGGAATGCGGTTGAAGCGGCAGCTAGCGATCCAATGTAGAAAGCAATTTTACAGCCTTTAATGAAATACAACGGAGGACAAACGCTCCGTTCAGAAATGCTCCAGTACAAAAATACAGAATATGTGGGGAAAACAATAGAATCTCTTACACTTTACTAACTTACACACACAAATATTCACGCACCGCTGCCCTCCCCCATCCAGCAATCCATTTCAGTATTAATCTGTGATTCTGAAGATGTGTTTTTTTGAGTGACTGCAATGAAATATTCATAAGTTTAGTGGCAGAGCGTTGTGCACACAGAGATCACCAGGTAGAATGAATTGCATTAGCATGGTTTCATACATGAGCAGCTACATCATAGCGATTTAAAGTTACCCGTCTCGTCCGCACACTTCAAGGGCTTCCATTGTCAACTGTCGCCCACCACTGTTCATTTATAAATAGAGTGTGAGGCAGTGTGTGTGTGGAGTTGAGCAGTGTCGTGTACCTCACATCCATGCTAATGAAGTCAGAGTTTGACGCCTGTATATATCACTAGGCTACTGTTGGCCGGTGTGCCAAAATTTCATCTCGTAGCTGTAAATCTGTGTTTGCATGCTTCAAGGTGTTGTGCCACTGTCAATGTCATTGGAACAATGCATGTCTATATATACCATTGAATATTTAACACTCATAGTGGTGAGGTTTCATAAAGGCTTTAAGCACAATATTAAATGGGAGTATGACTTTCTTTCATGAAACACAAAGGAAGATGGTAGTCAAAATATTTGAGACTGACAGCCACAGTTAAAATTTACATTATTTCAATGGAGAGGAAAAAAAGATGCAGTGAGAGTGATTGGTGACTGACATTCTGCCTTCAGTGTTCCATAGAAGAAAGTAAGTCATGTGCATTTGGAACAACATTAGGGAGAGTAAATGTTGACAGTTTTGGGTAAACCATCTTTTAAGGCCTGTAAAAGCTTTTACCACCACCCATGAAACACAAAGCTTTTCCTTGGCACATGCTAAGATATGCATCCCAGTTCTGTTGGCTATTATTCATGTGATCAGTCAGGTATGCACTTACCTTCGTCCAGGAGTCACAGATCCTTTAATCAGCCTGCTTAGCATAACTTTTAGTACTGGGGACTAGCAAATGGCTATGGCGTTACAAAAAGACTCAATTTATTAGCACAGTTTGTGGTGAAAAAGTAAATATAAGGGTTCTCTGTGGGCTATAGTTTCCTGTATAGATGTCCATTGTGGTCATTACTTGGACTGTGATGTTATTAGTTGGCATTCTAAATTCTAAAGGTTAACTGATAGTGGATTTTACCGATAGCGGTAACAAAGTTGGGCAGTACCTGCCGATAACCGATAAATCAACTGATAGTTTTTAAAATTTATACTGAAGGAAAAATAACACAAATTAAAATAGTGCTGAACTTATCACAAAAATAAACAATACTAACTGAACCATTTTACTTTTAAAATGAAGTAAATATTAATATATATGAACTAATATTCTAATTTTGAATTAAGCTGATTTTGAAATTGACGTTGTATCCTTTGTCCATAAGAGGGCACAACAAATGCTTAAACCATTCAGCACCTTTATATTATTGCATTGAACATGCCTATCCTGGTTGTTAAAAAAGAGAATTTCATTTTCAACTAATGTGCATAAAATAAATAAATAAAACGTTTTAGTCGTTCCATATTCTCAAAAGTAAAGCGAGGGGGGAAAACGCTTCAATAGACAGTACACATGGTGTTACACTTGTAGTGATTCTTACTACTCCAGACTCAAGCTTCATAATAACAGTTGTATGTAGATTAGCAATATTCACATACAGCAGGGGTATTTGGCTGAACTCGTAGTGAAGTGGCTCAAACTGTGAGCCCAGGCCAGGGGCTGTTCAAACAGAGAGAACAACAGACTGGAACCGAGCACGAGGATCTCGAGACACATATTTGCAAGTTGAACATCTTTCCTTACAAAGCATTTAAACAACTCATTGCTTAATCTGAGAAATGCATATAAGAGAACAAGACGCAGAGGCCAAAAACCTCCACCAACTGTAAAGGTCTGTTCACACCAAACACATTTGCAACCATCTATTTGTTTTTGTAAACGCTCGTTAAACGAACATCTTTGTTTCCCTTGGTTTTAGATGATGTGTTTTATTAAAAAGAACTTTAAAAGCATATTGAGTCACCTGCTTTCTGTTAAAATGAATGCAAATAGGTGGTAACAATTGTGATATTTAAACATTTGGGTAGGACTTAGCTTTAATGTTAGCGTCCTCTCAGCCTTGTCGGCAAACATACTGCTGTTCTCTACCAATGCAGCATCTAGTCAACAAATTAATTACTTAGTAATGATATGACAATGTGTACTGTAGTGTACTGTATACATATCTTTTTGTTGTTGATGTTGTAAATCCGCATCTGAAATGTTCCTCTCCATGCAAAGTGTAGTCACATGTGTCAAAACAAACCCCACAAGACATCAGTGAAGGCATCAGATTTTGCCTCTACAGGCAGCTCTCATACTGTATAAAGACAGCTGACCCTTCCCAGCCGCTCCAGCACCGTACGCAAAGGTAAAAAACTATCGGTGTGGATTTTTGCTGATAACCGATATTTCCAGAAATGTGTTATCGTGCCGATTAATCGGCAAAACCGTCATATCAGTCGACCGCAATTAAATTTGTGTCATTGTGAGGGAAACTGGAAGCGAGAGGAAGTAGAATGACAAAATGGCTGTCCCTTCATCTCTAATTCAATGTAACGAACATTCACTTCCTTTTCATCCTAACTGTTAAGCCCATAGTATTCTCCAGTTGGACACACGTGAAGCAAATCTCATCATCGTCAAAGTACTTTAGCACTGAACGTGCGCAGCCCTATTTTTCGAACCACTCGTCTTTGAATGTGCAAAATGTGCATGCGCCTGGAATTATTTGTACAAATTAGTGGATACACAACGTGCAAAACACTGTAAATTATCCTCTCTGTTGATAATTGTACACATGCAGAACAAATGCTAGCATTGCATAGCATAGTTTATTCTCAGAAAATTGGTTTCATTGCATAGCATAGTTTATCCTCAGCAAATTGGTTTCTATGGGGCTTCTTGTTACAATCGAACATCTGCAAAGCTAATGGAGTGGTGGTGGCATAGTGGGCTAAAGCACATAAATGGTAAGCAGAAGGTTGCTGGTTCGATTCCCACAGCCACCGCCATTGTGTCCTTGAGCAAGGCACTTAACTCCAGGTTGTTCCAGGGGGACTGTCCCTGTAATAAGTTCACTGTAAAATGCATAAATGTAAATTCAAGCATTGAAATGCATTTATGGTCATAAATCATAGATATCAAGTATGAATATCCCATATTTGATTTGAATGAATTAGCATAAATACTGCCAGGGCATTTTTTTTTCTCAGTATTGGCTTGAAGACTCAATCAAAACTTAAAACTCACTTAATATGCTGTCTTGGTTTTGTCCTCACAGCCCTGAAACACTTTAAATGCAAGTCACTGCTGTCATAAAACCATGATATGTTAACTTGATAACCAGTCAACCACTATGTGAGAGTGGCCATTTTATCTTCTTCCTGTTTACATGGTGAGTTATGATCCATCGGCAGCTTCTTTGAGCTATTCCTAAAATATTAGCCTGACAGAAGCATCACTCTTAAGCTACATGAGCTAAATGACAGCTTGCTGGGAGAGAGAGTCCTCCATTGATCGAGATGGTGCTTTATTCCCCACAGGCCAGTTCACTTTTACCCAGAAAGAGAGAAAGAATATGGACGAGTATCAAACAGGCTGCCTCAAGCAACAATAAGCCCCAAATTCCCAGTGGGAAGACTATGAACTCTCGTTATTGTTGTATATGTCAGGCTACAGAAAGCTACACACCCCTGTCGTTTGTTTCTGCAGGAGAGCAATAGGAAAGTGCTAGCAGACATTAGAGCTAACACTCAAAGGAATGAGTGAATTAATGCTCTTCCCAAGGCTGAGAAAACAGTTCTAACAGTCTAAATCAGCACGACTGAACACTAAACAGGCCATCAGACTAAATGCAGCAAATGTTATTAGGTAACATGTGTTTAAAAAGCCACCACACTTGGTTCCATTCGTCGAAGACGTTTCACAAGTCATCTGAGCCTCCATCAAGGAAGCTAACGCTAGTAATAAAGTCTATGATGAGATATATCAGTCTTCTTTGGCTAAATTGACTGAATACAAGACAGACTTTTTCAGTTTGTAGTCCTAAAACCTGGAAGAGAATTAGGATTTTTTTAACTCTGTGTTTTGTTGTGGAAAAAGTTGCTAAATAAAGACTACAATTACCACAAGGATGTAAGTTTACATGCTTGACGAATCGGACAACCATAGTCCTTATGTAGCAACTTGCTTTTTTAAAAATCAGCAGTATCAATATTCATATTTGGGTACGGTATGTGTAATTTATTTTGTAGAACAAGATGTCAAAGTATCTTCACAGAGTTTATTTTACTCATTAATAGAAAACAGCTATTCTAAAATCCCATTAGAAATTCCAGAGGGAACCTCTTCTGGCTTGGCCTACAAATTGACTTAGTAAACTAATGGCTCAATTTTCTTTCTTCTCCATTGTGTGTGCTAATGCTGGAACAACTAATCGATGAACAAATAATAACTGGTCAACAAATTTCATTATCGATTATTCAGATATTCATTGCAGCAATCTGGATGGATGGATGTATGTCTGTTATCCATTTGGCAAAGTTGTTTTCCTGCAATAATGCTTGGATAGTTTTTTGGTAGGGATGTTGAAGCTTATAGTACTTGTCATGCTTTTATGAATCGAACATTACTCATGTATTAACCGATCACGATGTATCTACATTGTCTGGTTAAGTTATGTGACACGTTTAACATGTATGACTACTTGTAATTGTTATATTGCATATAACATTATAAAACATATGTTATCCCCATCATTACTGAATCCTCGTTTTATGTTTTTAGTTTACGCTGTTATAGTGTGTATGGCATAGACATTCTACTGTAGTAACTGAGGCTTCTATTGAACTTTTATCAGTCATATCACGAGTTTAACCTCTTAAATTGAAAACTGTTGTACAATTCAAACATTAATATTAGATAAAATGCTTGAATAATCCTATGAAAATCTATTGGTGGTGGTGGAGGAGAGTCCCCTGTTCTCTTTTAAAAGTTCTTTGAGTGTAGTTTCAGAAAAGTGATTTAAGTGTGAAATTAACTCAAATATGTTAATAAGAGTGCTGTTTATCTTCATCAAAGCAAGTAATATATCCAAATCATATGTTTAATTGTATAACATAATTTCAACATGAAAATATCACGATATGACGCCAGCTCCAGTCATGATCACACACAGGCGATGTCAAAGTAAGCTCAAATTGGAAGATTCATCCGCCAGAAGAGCAGTGCCAGAACATGACCGAGGTAATATGTTCTTCCGCAAATTGCTTGCAATTTCAAGGTTCAACCACAGATGTTGCTAGAGAACACACAGTTACGTAGTGCAGCTTTAACAAGGTTAAATCTAATTTTGGATTAACCTTTCCACAGAATGTTTTCTCAACATTCTCTGTTTAATCACATGTGCTCTAGAGACCTGTGCCCAAAGATGAGTCCACACAATCCATTTTCATAGAATAAATGCTTTTTAAAAATGTAATTTCTGTCATTTAAAATGAGTTGTTTATCTAAAAGTAAAAAGAAACATTCATTCTAATCACACATCTCATTAATGTGGGCTCCTGTGACACTTGCTGAACTGCCAGTTTTCTTAAGGAGACAGTACCATTTTAGCGCTTGTAATACATAATAATGTTATATTAGCACAATGTAAATACTTAGAAATAGTACAAATTATGCATTTTAAAAATGTTGAATAAACGTGTAAATATGTATATATTGAACAATTTAACAAAAAGTCAACTACAGCATCTATGCAGGGGTGACATAGAATAGAAAGTGTGATGAATTATAAAATAAAATACACTTTCACATATGATAGACTGTATACTGTATATAATGCTTGAAGTCTTATGTGAATACTTTACAATAATTAATTATTTTTAAAAACTACATGCACATTTTTATGGTAACATTTTATACTTTCAAATGTGTTTGTACATTATGTATAGCGTACAATCATGTATGTTTTTAATATATACATTTTAAATAATCAGAAATGAATTGATTATCAAAATCATTGTTAGCTAGTGTGTGCATAATGTCATTTTTTTTTTGTTCAGTCATTATTTTGCTGTTTCACTGATTCCTAATCAAGATGATTCATAAAATTTTCTTATGGCTATTAATTTGTTTGTCCATAAATATAATAGTGCATGATGAAACACAATCACATCCAATCATAACATATCTTATATTTAATATACACCACCGCGGAGCAGAATTTTGGACCATCGAGAGTTCAGTGTGGGCAGAGCTATCCAGCACAGTGCCACAGAAGCAGAAATCAAATGACTGACAAAATGTCTTATCATTTGTTGTTGTGGCTGGTTAGAACAAAACATGATTTACACAAAATATATTTTATCACTTATTATTTTGTTGTGCTTGTCTTGTTTGGACACAGTGTTTTCAGAGTAAATTTTACTGACCAAACATTCTTTTAAAAATCAAATCCACCCAGAGGTTACAAATAATTCAGCACATCAGAAAATTTGTGAGCTGCAGATATGCCCAAATCTGTAGCCTTGTTACTGGAGACTTATGTTCTCTGATTTGCACGCAAAGCACTGTTACATGCAATTTCTGCTGTAAAGTAGCATGAACATGAATTTCCTAAAGGGTTAGAAAAAGATTAACAAGATACATCCCTCTCAATAATATTCAGATACCATAGGGAACATAGACAAAGTGAGTTATTGGATCTTAATGCATTGGCAAGCACTATCTGACTCAAAATGCAACAAGCTCTTTTATCTCAGTGTATGCTTGGGTAACACTGACAAGTCAAAAGCAAACTTTCTTCAAACTAAGTTGTTCAGGCGAGACCGGGCAAAACTTTTTGCCTGTTTGTTGGCTCTCTCTGCCCTTTCTGTGAACTCTAACAGCATCAATCCCCCACCCTCTTATGGAAGAACAAGGGGTGGGGTAGTTTCAGAGCAGGGAAAAGTGAGAGAGGTCTGGGCAAGAGAGGATGAGAAATAATCTCATATTGCTTGAAATCTCCTTGGATGTGTCTGTGCCTGGTTAAAATATATTAAAGAGGGATGCTGTGGTGGCTCTGAGCTGTGGCAGAGAAATAGTTCCCCCATGGCTTGCAAGGTTGTGATTAGCGTGTCATGAATGTCTGCAATTGCACGAATAAACTTGTAAGACCTCTGATGACACTGCAGGGCAGTTCAGACACATCTGTTTGTAAATCTGTCTTGTAGAACTTGATGATCAAGGCATGAATCACATGCTCTTATGCAAGTGTAACTGCTGGTTTTAATTTTCCAGAGGTTATTTCAACTTAACCAGTCTAGCCATTAAAAATGACTTTTTTTGGTGTAAACTAATGTAGTCAGGTTAAGTCATTGTCAGGGACCAAGCAGTAAAGGCAAGGATACACGGGTGTTGTTAAGAAAGTTTAGGCTTTATTTAGCCAACTATGTCAATTGAAGTTCAAACAAAAGTACCTAAAGTGGGTCTTTTAACAAAACTGAGGTCAACATAACAAGACTATGATATACATTTTAACATGACAAACCTGACCTCTCAAATGACACAAAAGGAGGGGTATATGTACACAAAGGCTAGCCTACACTAAACACAAAGTGGAGAAACTTAACTTACTACAATTACCAAGACCCAAAATAAACCTGACAACCAACCATAAGAAATTACTAAACAAACAAAACTACCAAAACCCAATATTAATCTAACCCAAACAAATTATCCACATGCTGCTGTGTTGTTAAATATTTTGTTGTTCAGATTCCCCCTGCCCACTGCCAGGAGTTGGTTCCTTCTACTTCCTGTGGTGGAGTATAAAAGGCAGTTTCAAAAGCCATCTTTGGCAGATGACTCAGCAGCAGTATGTGGAGGAACAAAAGACAGGTATAACTCCCTAAACTATTCTAATCAAGTGAATACTGTTATTAACCAAAATGCATGCACTCAGATTGGAAATTTTAGCATAATTTATGAAAAGAATAAACATATCTAAAGAAAATGTATTTGTGGTTATTTATAAAAACAAAACCCATTACCACCACTTTAGATGCTGGCGGTTGATAAGGCCGTCACAGTCATGTTGTATAAGATGTTTGACTTGAATAAAACCATATTTGTTGCCACATGAAGCACATTTTTTGTCAACAAGTCTGAGAAAACTATGTAAATGGGAGGAGAAAATGCTTCCCATATCTTTTTTTGACATATGAAACTTCACTGTATTTTGACACATCTCCATCTAACACTTTAGGCAGGAAATTAGGCAGGAAAATGACAGGTTTCTTTTTACATGTCCTCTTCCTCAAAAACCACGATCAAAGATTGAGGTCGCTACTTGAAGTCCAATGTAAAATCTGTATGTAAAAGAAACGCATAAGCAAAACCATTTGAGAATTACTGTTAGGTGTCAGTACCTGTGCTGTTACTGACTTAAAAGTGCAACATTACATGCTAGTTTCACATTGTAGTATCAGTAGGAAGTGCATAGGTAATCTCGCTAATGCCAGCCTAACCATGTTAGCCTTGTGAGAACCAGTGTCCCCTGCTCCTTTCCTCACCAGTCCCATCGAGGAACTGCGGAGTGATGGAGAAGTGCCTGGGCCTACTGAGCCAGCGCTAAAAGACTTTCATTAGTACCGCTTTCCCATGAGGAGGGTTTGGGGATAATTACCAATTAGGGCAGCCGTCAGAATGTGTGTGCGTGGATTGCGGGAGTCTGGTTACCACTCAGAGCAGACAGCCGTATAGAGCTGTGTGTTAAATATGGAAAGGATTTTAATCTAATGCTTGAGTCGCTCTATGCAATTGCTTGTCAGTTTTGTCAGCTAATTATAAAGTTGCCACATTGTGTGCTGATTTGTCCTTCCAAATCTCTATATTCCTCTGCTTCAGGCACCACCCTCCTGTCTTGCGCAACTACTTCCCTTCTATCTCTCCTAAGCATATCTTGTGTTTTTGAAGAAGTTTTTCTGTAAATGCACAGCTTGCTAAGGGAGTTTGGTCTGGTGGTCAAGCTTGGTCTCTTGGCATGCAATCCAATGTTTTTCTTTTGATGTTGAATTTACACTTTTCATGCTGCAGTTTAATAGCGGCTAAGCATCTTGTGGTGCAAAAAGACATTCTGAAATTTATAAATTTAACCACATTGGACATCAAGTGAAGACCCTACACAGTATCAAAATTGATAATCTTACAAAAGTCAGCAAAAACTTTGAGATGCGTCGATTGTAGTGACACTAGGGGGACTCTCTTGAGAATCTCGGTTGCCTCTGAACTTGAGAAAAGGCCAATAAAAATTGGCGAACAGAATTTGCATGCCCCTCTCCCCTCAATACGGCTGTTCATTCAGATTTTTTCTCACTACCTTTGATGGTGGGGCGGCCCAAGTGTACACAGAGGTCCCCCAGGTGGACAAAACAGTTGTGGTGCACCTGTGCCCACAAAACGAGGCCACCTGGCGGGATCGCCTGGCACTCACCTCCAAGGCCTGTAGGACGACATCATCTCTGACGGCGAAAGCCTAGAGTGCCACTGGACAGGCCGCCTCCATCATGCATGCCATTGCCCTCCTGCAAGTCCACCAGGCCAAGGCACTAAAAGATCTGCACTTGGGTAGTCCTGATCATGATGTGCTGCAGGAACTGTGCTCAGCAACTGACCTCGCCCTCTGGGCCCCGAAGGTCACAGCGCGGGCCCTCGGACAGGCGATGGCCACCCTCGTGGCACAGGATCAACATCTAGTGTACATTCCACAAGGAAATTGCTGTGTTATGTACGAAAAGGCCACATAAAAATCATTATTCAAAAATGTAGTTAATGTAACATGATTATATGACCAGGATGTGAATGCTACTGGGGAAGAAATATGACAGTCATTGGAGACAGTAAAAAGGGGACAACAACATCCTCTCTCACACGCGATCCTCTCTTGGTTTCATTCTAGCTTGACAAAAGTTACTTTTTACTTTTTTTGAAATACTTTAGTACAGTTTAATGTGAATACTTTTTTGCTAGATACTTGGACTTTTATTTGAGTAAAATTTTCACTCAGTCTCCATACTTTCACTTAAGGATAATTTCTGAGTATTTTTCACACCCCTGCATAATCGCATTGGCATTTGAAACCCGTGAGAACCATCTTTTGATGAACCTTCCTAACTAAATTAGAATATGTTGTAGTGTATTTTGGGGTTTCAATTAAAGTTCACTAACTGGTTAGTGTGGTGGTGTTGTGTTATGCTATTAGCTTAGCCGTACTGGGTTTACAACATGGTGTCGGCAGGTTGCGCATGTGCGGTGGATTTCCCCGGAAGTGTCTCTTTAGGACTTCCTGTGAACTTTCGTCACCATAGCAGCCAACACCAGTGATTTGCTATCTGGGTCAACACTAATGAAAACAGTTACATCGATGCATATGAACGTCAATGCGTTCCACAATGCACAAATAAACAGTAATCAGTTAAAGTGCCCAGATTCTCACACCAATATATGTAGCAAATTTGGTATGATAAATGTACACCATACGGGTTAAAGTGTCGGATACGTTACCATTGTTTGTAAGGGAAAGAGTATGTGTGAGCTAGGAATGAAATTAAATGGTCTTATTTCTATATTACTATGTGAGGAAATTTTTAATGTAAGCAGTCCTGTTTGACAATCGTTATCATTTAGATAAATTACAAATAACTAGATTATTTGTCTGAATTAATTCTCCACCATTAAAATCGTAATACCACGTCTCATTGCATCAGCTCATTATTTCTACTGTAGGGAATTAGCTTTAATAAGAGAAATATGATTAATTCTCTTATTGGAGTTATATTATTCTCATGGTTTACTGACAATATTACACATATAAGTATAGCTTTGAAGCTAAATATTTTAGAAACAGGGATGAGATTATTTATCATAATATCAAAATATCATTAAAAGGGAAACATGAATAATTAATCATAACTCATTATAATTAATTATGAACATTTGGATAATTTAAGAGAATCAACTTGAGGTAGCTGAATTAACATTACAATCAGTTTATCTGTTCGTCCAGCGAACACTCAGTATTGATTGTCTATCAATAGTTTCGTGGCCACACAAAAATAACTCTTTCTTAGCATGGAGCTGAGATCGAATCGTTAAATTTACATTGATTTACAGTACAAGCAGACCAGAATCAACTCGCAAGAATGTACACAAAAGTTTATTTAACTAAAATACGAACACGTAACTAATCTAAACAAAGACATACACTCAAAAACTCATACATGGGAATGGGAAAGGGAAAAGCAAAAATAAAATGAAACCAGAACAGAATAGGAGAAATACAGTTAGGAAAGGAGTCATTTTGACCATCTGAGAGAGCCATTCATTTCTTATTTTAAAAGCACCTTTCTTACAAAGGGGTTTTCATGTCTTATACTAAACTAAGTCCAGTTAGTTACTGGTACGATATTTGCAATTGCCTTGGCTGTTGAGAGAGCCCAGATGCAGTCGCAGGAGAGCATCTGGATGGTTCCTCGAGTCGACGGTGTTCAAGTTGCAATCAATTTCTTCCATGATGAATGGTGTTCATTGACTCTATGGTCCAGGTAGTTGCACATGGCTTGAGGTGTTGAGGCCTGCCTGCCTGCCTACCAGCAGCAGAGCATCAGGGGAAAAGCCAGGGGAAAGAGAGTGAGTAAGAGGCTGGACGTGTCCTTTTAACTTCTGCTGGAGGTCCCTCCTCTCGAGTCTGGCTTGACCAATGAGAAAGGTGCGATTCCCAAGCGTGAAATGTTCCTTTGTTTGGAAGTTGACTCATTTGCATGATTGGGGGGTAAGTTGTTAATGTGTGCCCCTTTATGCTCTGATTAATGTAGTAAGTGTACAATGCATGCTATCAGAATTATGTATATATATATATATATATATATATATGTGTGTGCAGTGTGTCACACAAGGATTAATTTCATAGGAAACATGGCAGAACTAATTGTACATTATCTGGTAGTTTTGTCATAAGGCATGCATAAAACAGTATACAGTACAAAAACACTTTTCAAGACAGTAATGATCCTATACACAATGTCCTGGGGATATGGTAAATCGTCTGCACTTATATAGCACCTTTTTAACCTTAACAGTATTCAAAGTGCTTTACACTGACACATTCACACACACATTCATACACCAATGGTGGCAGAGCTGCCATGCAAGGCTCTAGCCTGACATTGGGAGCAACTTGGGGTTCAGTGTCTTGCCCAAGGTCACTTTGGCATGTGGAGTCATGTGGGTCAGGATTTGAACCACCAATCCTTCGATTAGTGGCCAACCCACTCTACCAACTGAGCCACAGCCGCCCCAATATGTATGTTCATTTTGTTCTGGGTTTTGAGTCCATATCTTATGGGGGAAAGATTGATCTGGAATGCAGTTATCTTCACCCGGAATGTCACTGGGGGTCCATTCTTTGCTGGTCCAGTGGCAGCAGTGGAAAGACAGTGGAAAGGCTTGATAATGCTCAGTGGGGGAGCAGACATAACGGAGCCTGCGTGGGCCTCTGCTTGCTTCAGTCTTGAGACATCTGTTGACTTATTCATTAAATAATGAATAAATGTGTGTCTGATTGGTCCAGATGCTACAATGTTGTAGTGAAAGGTTCAAGGAGCTCTAAAATACAGAAAGGTTGAGAATGAGTCTAGAGGGCAGAGCTTGTTAATAGGAGTGACTGATGGACAGGTGGAGCACTCTTTTGAATGTTTAATTTTCTTTACTACTATTAACCTCCTGAAAGAAGTGCAACATGACACATTGTAAGCAAAGGAT
Source organism: Moxostoma hubbsi (assembly GCA_032164185.1). Lineage (NCBI taxonomy): Eukaryota > Metazoa > Chordata > Actinopteri > Cypriniformes > Catostomidae > Moxostoma > Moxostoma hubbsi. Next base: position 11,256,781 of record JAVLUX010000032.1, on the reverse strand, counting down.
GACATTTTTTTTCCTATTTTTTTCTTTCTCAAATTCCATATGTTGGCAAAGATGTCTTAGAAAGGGATGCTAGAGGGAGAATGGGTTGTCAGAAAGACTCCCCTCTTCCTCTCTCTCACCCTACAGATCAGAGAAAGAATGTGAGTGTTGGGGCAGAGGTGTAGCACCAGACTTTTGTGACTTATGCACAGGTACAGAGGATTAGTAACCCTTTTGGTTCTTCTTTGCATCTTAACACCTCTTGCTCTTTTTTATGTATCTTTTTGTGTTTCTCATTCTCAAGTGTGCATATCTGTCTAAAACAGCAAAAAAATATGTTTTAAAAGTTAATGGTGTCTGATGCTAACATTCTGCCTAACATGTTCCACATGAGAAAGAAAGGCAAACAGGTTTTGAACAGCATGAGGTGAGTAAATGATGACAACATTTCCATTATTTGGTGAGCTATTCCTTTAAAATTACAAGGTTCAGACTTGGTCCCTGAATGGAGTTGAGCTCAGGAAGAGTGTCCCAGTTCATTTGAAGCTCATTATGTAAATCAGCAGGTGTGTGATGAAACTCCAAATGTGTGTTTGTTTAAATGAACATGTGAGCGTGCCTTACATACACTACCCCACTCCATTAGACATAGTACAAACACAGTTAACTTATGCTAATATACTGGATATTTACGTAACACATCACATTTTCCCTTCATCTGTTTCCTTTCCACTCATACTTTTTTCTATCTCTCTAAATAATACACTCTAACAAGATTTCTCAGCAGAAGGGAAGGAGAACACAGGGAAGTGTGTTTTCCAGGCTCAGGTAAGACTTTTAATCGGCCACAGGCACGTAGTCACAGGCACGTAGTCACTTAAACACATTAGCAGATTAAACGCAACAGCTTCAGTAGCACCATGGCCTTCCTTGTGCCAGACTCTCTCTCCCCCTCTCTGCTGGTGGCATGGCTGTTTATATGCCGCTCTCCCCCGTCCTCACTGGAATTAGAGACAGGTGTTAAACATAATGTAGCTCAGGTGAACCGTCAGATAAGGCTTCTGCATGTTGGTGTGCCCACTAAGACTCACAAGCTCTACTCCTCTCCTCTCCTCTCGACCACTGCCCTAACGCTCTCTGACTCTGGTCGCTATGGTAATGTTTAAACATCCCTTCAAAATAAGATACAGATACAAAACGAATATAAAGAACATTTTATTTTCATGAAAATTTTAACTCACGATAACGACAAATCAATGGGAGCCCTGAGCTTGTTTCTCTACAACGAGACGGTGGCGAAGCAGTTTTGAAGGCTTCATTGCCTCATTAGCGAGCCGGTCGCCGCATATTATAAGAGCGGGCTTGGTATGTGGGAATCACCTACCGGGATAAATCCATATTTCAAGTAGGACTCCTGGTATTGTCTGTTAAAAGCTTTATTTTTCTTGGAAGTGGGCTCTTCTCCTGTCTCTTCACTGGGCCTTTTCCCCTTCGCAAAGAAACTTTCCAAAAACATCTGTTTCTTACTCACTTTGCTCGCTTGTGGGTTCAATGTTGGCGCACAAGACGTAACCGAGAGAATCCGGTCATTTCTCAAAATAAAAGGTTTTTCAAAATAAAAGATCGTTCAGACTCAGAAAATACATAAAACGGAAATATTTAATTATTTCTTGTGCGGCCCGGTACCAATTGATCCACGGACCGGTAGCGGTCCGCGGCCCGGGGGTTGGGGACCACTGCTTTAAAGCATTCTAATTACAAAACAATTTCACCGTACACTTCACAGAAGATTCACTGGAGGACAGATTATATTATATAAAAAATCTACTGTGATTTTTAGATGTTTATAATGATTATAATATAAAAATAAATATATATTTATAAATGATGTTTATAAATATAAGACGTGATCGCGGTTGCGATTGCGGTGTATGCGTGCTGCCATATTGTTTACTTGCAATGCAGCATTTTAGGTTCAATACAAGTTAAGCTCAACCAACAGCATTTGTGGAATACTTCTGATTACCACATGTGAATGAGGCAAATTTGTAAACATTAAAATTATTAACTTTTTCTGTGTAAAGATATATCCAATTTTACAGATTTGTTGCCATGATGACCTAACACTATAAACCCTGTAATCACGGTTAACAGTGATTTAAACAACTTAACAGCTCAAATAATACATGTGTTTTACCAGATGAATTAATGTAAGTGCTTTTATAAAATTAGAAATTTCACATTTCTGTCTTTAAATCCTTCAAAAATTGGCCTATTCACTTCTATTGTAAGTGCTTCATTGTAACCTTCATTTCTGTTTTATTGTTGTTTTGTTGTTTTTTGAAGAAGAGGAGAGACAAGACAAATTTTTTTTTTTTGTGGTAATCAACATTGTCACAAATGCTGTTGATTGAACTTGTATTGAACCCAGAATTTTCCTTTAAAGAAACAATTGCTGTTTGCATAAGTATTCAGTGATTCTTTAAGTTACACAGATGAACAAAATTTGCTCTAACAATAACACAGTGAGAAAAAAAAAAACACCACATTTTCAGGATAAAACGTCTCAGATACTGTCTTAACCTCTGTTCCCTGATGGAGGGAGCGAGACGTTGTGTCGATGTAGTGACACTCGGGGTCGCTCTTGGGAGCCCGATTCACCTTCAGATCTTTGAGAAAAGGCTAATGAGAAATTGACGAGTTGAATTTGCATGCCACTCCCCCCGACATACGGGTATAAAAGGGAGACCGGTGTGCGGATTCCTTCAGGTTTTTCACTGAGGAGCCGACACAGAGCCTCCCCAGATGCCCAAAGTGTTGGGTGCTTCCCCATAGCCCTGAGGTGGGGGAAGGAAACGTGTCCAGTATGGGAGCAGGCCTTTTCTCTCTAGGTCTTTCGCTCCACTTAGAAATTAGAATCGGCTGGGCCCCTAAATGCTCATAAAATGCACCGTGGAAGGCATTCTTTTCCGTTCCTATTCTTTCAGGGGGAAAAGACACAGCAGAGACCACACCCTATCCTTCTTGGTGGGGGGGGGGGTGGGGTATGAAAGTGGCGGATATGTCATATGGGCCCACCGGGCCACACATAGGAGAGGTGTGTTAGTAGGTCCGACCCTTCGTGGGGGAGGAGTTTTCTACAAGCACAGCAGCTGGGGAGAGGAGACTCAGGTCTACCGAAACAGAGAAGGGAGACCGTATCGCAGAAAATACACACAGGAGGCCACTAGGGTAGCCAAGACCTGTGGAGCACTTACCCAGTACAGGGCCTGTTAACACATGTACTGGGTCTGACTACGGATTCTTCTGCTGAATTCATGAGTCAGAGGGCTACAAGTTAGGAACACGCATGGGAGAAAGAGCGTATGGCTTCGCCTACCTTGGAGGGGAAAGGCGCTATCCACAAACGATACACCCGGCCAGCTGTCCATGTAACGAAACCTGCTCGTACCTGAAAGAACACGGGACAAGACCGGCTCAACACAGAGATTGTAGAATCTCGTGAAGGTATTGGGTGTTGCCCAACCCGCTGCCCTACAGATGTCTGCTATAGAGGTGCCATTGTCCATTGCCCATGAGGATGCCACACTTCTCGTGGAGTGTGCTCGAATCTGCAATGGGGCGGGCACGGACTGGACCTGGTATGCTAGAGCTATGGCGTCCACGATCCAGTGGGCAAGCCTCTAGAGACAGCGTTCCCTTTAACACTGTCCATCAAAGCAGACAAAGAGCTTCTCAGAGCGTCTAAAGCTCAACGTGCAGTCCAAGTAGATGCGCAAAGCATGCACTGGTCACAGCAACGATAAGGCTGGGTCTGCCTTCTCCGAGGCCAGCGCTTGCAGGTTCACCACCTGATTCCTAATAGGCCCGGTAGGGGTCTCAGGATCACATGAGATTTACCTGGACCAAACTCTAGGCACTCTTCGCTGACAGAGAATGCTTGCAGATCCTCGACCCTCTTGATGGAACTGAGCGCGGTCAGGAGGGCGGTCTTCAGAGAGACGACCTTCAGCTCGAATGACTCAAGGGGCTCGACGGGAGCTCTCTTTAGGCCCGAGAGGACCATGGAGAGGTCCCAGGAGGGAAAGAGGTGCAGTCTAGGGGGTTCACCCTCCTGGCGCCACTCAGGAACCTGATAATCAGGTCATGCTTACTAAGGGACTTACCTTGGATGTCATCGAGATACACTGCTATGGCATCTACATAAACCTTGAGAGTGGAGGGGGACAGCTGCCTGTCCAGTCTCTCTTGCAGGAAGGAAAGCACTGACCCATCTGCGCAACTCTGGGTGTCTTCGTCACGGGAAGAACACAACCTAGCGAAGATATGCCACTTCAGGGAGTAGAGGTGCCTTGTAGATGGAGCTCTAACCAGTTAGGTCTGCCGCATCCCCTCCAGGGACCAGACATGGAGTTCCCAGAGGTCTAGGCTTGGGTGCCAGAGGGTGCCCTGTCCCTGAGAATTTAGGTCCTTCCTCAGGGGAATTTCCCACGGAGGAGCTGTCGCGAGAAGTGTGAGGTCTGAGAACCAGGTCTGAGTGGGCCAGTGCGGAGTCACGAGGGTGACCTGCTCCTCGTCCTCCCTGACTTTGCACAGAAACTGTGCAAGTAGGCTCACTGGGGGAACGCCTTTGTAGCCTTCTGTAGCCTTTGGGGCCAGCTGTGTGCCAGTGCATCTGAACCTAGAGGAGCACCCGTCAGGGCATACCAGAGCGGGCAGTGGGGGGATTCCAGGAAGGTACACAGGTCTACCTGTGCCTGGCCGAATCGATTCCAAATCAGCTGGGCCATCTGAAGGTGGAGTCTCCACTCTCCCTTGAGCCTTACCTGCCGTGAAAGAGCATCTGCTGTGACGTTGAGGTGGCCCGGAATGTGAGCGGCACGCAGAGACCTGAGTCGTGGCTGACTCCAGAGGAGGAGGCGATGGGCGAGTTGCGACATGAGACGGGAGCATAAACCACCTTGGCAGATTGTGTTGGCCACCGTCGACGTGTTGTCCGTCCGGACCAACACGTGCTTGCCCTGAATCAATGGCCATAGCCTCCGCAGGGCGAGCAGTACTGCCAGCAACTCGAAGCAGTTGATGTGACAACGCAGGTGAGGTCCTGTCCAGGAGCCAGCAGCTTCATGCCCATTGCACATGGCACCCCAGCTGGTCTTGGAGGCGTCCATCGTAACCACAACGTGACTGGACACTTGCTGTATGGGGACTCCTGCCCACAAGTACGCAAGGTCGGTCCCAGGGCTGAAAAGGCATGAGCAGTGGGCATGGGAGCCACGTGATGTTTGCCATTCCGCCAGTGAATCCAGTGCTGTAGCGGTCTTATATGCATCAATCCATATGCCATATGCCCCAGGAGCCTCTGAAAATATTTCAGTGGGACAGACATTTGCCGCCTGGATAAGTTCAGGCAGTTCAGCATCGTGAGGTGCGCTATCATTGACACTGAGTCTAACTGCAGACCGAGAAAAGAAATACTCTGAACTGGTAGGTGACCTGCAGGTCTACCGCTGCGAACCAATCTTATTGCCGGATGCACATCAAAATGTGCTTCTCTGTCATCATCTTGAACGGGAGTCTGTGCAAGGCCCGGTTCAGAACTCGCAGGTCCAAGATTGGCCACAGCCCACCGCCCTTCTTGGGAACGATGAAATAAGGGCTGTAAAACCCCTGTCTCATTTCGGCTGGAGGAACAGGCTCTATCGCGTCCTTCTGTAGGAGGACTGGGATCTCTGTCCGGAGGACGATGGCACTCTCGTCCTTCACTAATGTGAAGAGAACAGTGCAGAACCGGGTCGGATGGTTCTGGCCAACCAGTGTGACGGGTTGGAGATCGATAACCACACGTCCAAGCTCCGGGCAAGGGGCACTAGGGGGAGGATTGCATCCGATGTTCCTGGGGGTGGGGCCTCACAGCGGAGGGTGCTGCATCGGGGAGTGGAGCTCCGACCCGAGGCGGTCATGCTGAGGGGACCCTCGAAGCACTCCTTCCACGCTTCTGGCGTACGGTGGGCCGGCAACTGAGGAGGAGGGCTCCTGGGGCTGTCCTTGAGACTTTGGCAGTGAGTGGCATGCTGGACACAGGAACCAGTCATCAAGCTGCGACTGTTGAGGGTTGGGTGGAATGTTCTACTCAAGCCCAACACTCGCGGCACCCATATCACCTTCATCAACCAAAGTGCTATCGTAACCGTAGGTAGGAGGAGCCGCGAGGGGGACAGCCAAAGTGTCTTTCCCTTGGAAGAAGTGCAGTGGTATTCTGCTTGCTGTCAATACAACCGCTTGGCTCCGAAGAAAAATTCTGAATGAATCCGCATACCATTCTCCCTTTTATACCCATATGTTGGGGGGAGTGGCATGCAAATACAACTCGCCAATTTCTCATTGGACTTTTCTCAAAGATCTTAAGGTGAATTGAGCTCCCAAGAGTGACCCCTAGTGTCACTACATTGACACAACTTCAAGTGACAGAAGGAGAACCCCCAGTTCCAAAATCATTACTCAGGTTGTGAAGGACAGCTGTCCTTAAATCTAAAGAGTATTCCAAACAAGAGCATGAATTAGGAAAAGAGTATACATTTCCAAACAGTGTACAGGTGTTTAAATGTCCAGTGGTTAGAAAGTGGAAGCTCAAAAAAACAACAGATGATTTGGCGCTGCTGAGTTTTTAATTGGACGCACAGCATTTGACGTCAACAACAAATGCTGTGGTAAGTGTTTTTTCCTTCCTTTTAAAAGGCGATATGCATATTTAAATTGCTATCTTAACTATGGACAATTATATGGTTAGTTGCATTTTATTCTTTGCAATATTGCAGTTTTTTCTCTGCTATCTGTGAGCCAATCAGAACAGACCTGCGAGCCATTTTTGGGTCACAACCCTCCAATTGAGCATTCAAAGAGCAATCAAAGAAGTTCAATAAATGAACAAATTAGGAAAATGTATAAATACCAAACAGTATCCCAAATATTAGAATGTTCAGTGGTTACATAGTGGAAGCTCAAAAACACAAGTCCAAATTAACACTGGAACATTTATGATGCTTTGAAATAAATATTTCACATCGTAGAAAATGTTACTCTTGCTCGGCCCTGTAAATGCATGTGTACTCATTCAGTGTGTGAGTTGCCACAGGGAGAGTATCTCTTGCTGTGGTGATCAGTTAGATGTGGTGTCTTCTATATGCTGTTTGTCGGTGTAATGGGGACTGATCGCTGGCACTTTCTCTGCAGCGCAAGTGTGTCATTTATGTCAGGGCTGCACTTGTTTACTCCCATCACACCATCCACTAACTTCTCACCCTCCCATCCCCCCAATTTTGAGATTGCCATGTCAAATGTAGCACAGAATGTGTGGTCAAAAAGATGAGGACAGAGAGAATAACACACCACACACATACATACGCACAGATGTGTCCTCTGACGTGGAGTTGGGGGGACGAATTTTAAGGCAAGTAGACAGAGGGGGAAGGCATGTGAATTCTCATTACCAGGCAGGATTACAGAGATTACAGCCACTTCAGATTAGATTTTTCTGGATTATCTGCTTTTACTTACAAACTTCACTTACAAACCAAATGCAGTTTGCATTCCAAAGGGGCCATGCAGACCGCAAATGTTCTTGTGTTAAAACAGTTTGGAACAGAATGCAAATAACAGAACATAGATGTCTCCAGGTATCTTTTTTAAAAGTGGAAATCATTTTAACATGACACAGTGTCTTAAAAACACAGTGCTCCTGCGCAAGATGCTGACAGAGCAATGAGACATGGTCAAAAGTGTCCATCTGGTGCATGTTTATGTAACGGTTGCCAGCTGGCATGTGATAGCTGTGTGGTATGTGTATACTTCACTACTACTTTGAACAGGTCGAGCAGGACTGGTTACAGTGGTGCCATGACCAGGATGGGAGTGAGGTTTAGGGGGGTGAGTGTAAACGGGAGCCGTATGTGTAAACCTCACTCCCCTGGCCTCAGGAGGCGCACTAGGTTACATTTACAGAGAAACAAAAATGCTTGGATGAATGCAAAGACCCTTTCGGTTTGAAAAACTCCAAAGCCATCATATTTATTTTTCTACAACCTCAGGTTATTCTTCTCCATATTACAACAAAGTATCTTTACCTTGTACATACATGTTATTGAATCAGTCTCCCCAAAAAGCAGGACATGGGTAGAAGACAAAATAATAAAAAAAAATACAAAATTTGTGTTGCTCAGGAGAGTTATACAATTTCTCATGCTATTAATCCCGGATTTAATTCAATCTGGAGTTGCCTGAAATAGCTTGAGTGCTGGACCTGCTGTTTCAGCCTTAAATCACAGCAACACCTGGCACGGCACGGGTTCTCTGTGCCACCGCAATCCTTCTGGCAACTGCTCTGCTGGCCCATGCTGCTTCAACTGTGATCGGCATTATTATTGCGGCTGAGTATCATGGTGGAGCTTCAGCAGAATGCACAATTCAATAGCTGGCTGAGTGAATGGGAGTATTACTGTTCCATTTGTGTAATAGAGCTCTGTTAAATATTGTCCTGTATTGTTCCTCAATACAGAATAATGCATACTGTACTCCTGTAAAAGTTTTTAATCATTAATAGTCATTTGTGTATACACTGTTATAGTATATATATTTTTTTAAATCATTGTTTAACTTCATCCAAAATTGGAAATTCTGTCAGTATTTTCTCATTCTCAAGACGTTCCAAACCTGTTGATAGACATTCTATCAGTTGAGCTACATGCAATTTTATTGCGGACAAACAAGCATGTAAATGTTATGTTATGTAATGCAAACGTTAAAATGTCTTGCCTTACGCTATAGTAAAATTGTTTTGACGTTATAAGATAGCATTATAAAAAAGATGATTGAGGTAGATGATAATCTGCTGTTTTACTTGATTTGTGTGAAACTGAATAAAAGTAATTGTTGTTGTTGCGCCTATAGTGTTTATTTCACCAGGAAACTGACATGATACGTTCAACAAGCCACATATTTTTTTTTTTTTATAAATTTATCTTGACATATTACTTGTCATATTGCTGTACATGAAGTAAAACTATAGGGAGGGAAGTGCAAGGGTTACTGGGCCGATGCTTATCTTCTACCATTTATTTCAACACAGAGAAAGCTAGACAAGTGTCCTGTACTTTGACCTGTATTATTATGCTACAGTTATGGAATGCTCTGCACATAAAATGTCTAAACAATACAATTTGTCCATGCAGTAATATCTACCACATTTTAAAAACAGCACATGGCATCACCATTTAAATATGCTAATTGAATTCCCTTTCCATTGCTGCGTTTTCAATGTGTCTACACTTTGGTGCACGGCAGCCTAGATAAAAGACAGTGGGAAAGGTGGGTGACAGTTTATTTGACAGGAAACAGTTTTGGCTGTCGAACTGACAGTGCCTGGAACCATGCTGGCTCTAATGGCTATTGATGCCTCTAATTGCTGCTCCGGTGACATGGCAACACAATCCCTCCTCCTCTATATTTACTGCAATTAGCCCCAGCATTCATCTGGTATAGCAGGGGGCTCGCTTTTCGCCAGCCACGACAGTCCATATGGGAGCTGTCACACACTTACAAACATACACATACTATTATACATTCAGCTTTCACACACTTTTCACTAGACTTTGAGTCTGTGTAGGAGACAGGTTAGGGCATAACGGTTGTGATGTCACATTGTGAAAACAGCAGGAGAACAGATTGACATTTATTAATGGTTCTACAGTGTGTGGATGTTCCAACAATGGTGGGTTTCTTGATCTTCATTTCAAGTCTTTCTTTACTTTTGCTTTCATTGTTTCTTTACTGTAGGTATTTTGTTCCAGTGGTGAATACATTACAGTCATCTTATGTGAGCATAAATTGAAGTGATGTATGTAGATTTCTTAAAGGTGTAGTTTACCTCTCATTATTAACCCTCATGTCGTTCCAAACCATATTACTTTCTTTCATATGTGCCAAACAAAAAGAGAAATATAATACATTTTCCAGTTTGACTTTTTAATACAATGGCACTTGATACTGACTTGCTTTTAAGCTTAAAAAGCACCCAAAAGTATCATAAATGTAGTCCAAGCAACTTCTGCATCATATAACAAGTCATCCGAAGGCATATAAAAAAACAACATGAGTCATATCTCAGTTAAAACCAGCTCCAAGGTGAATGACAACATAACAAACTCATTTGAATTTGAAAATGAAAAAAGAAAATTTATTTCAGATCTAACAAAAGGACAATAACACAAGACTTTGTAATTAAAGTATTTCATGAGGGAATAAACTACAGTCTCTTGAAGCACAGCAAATGACATAATACGATTAAAAACAATGGAAAAGTATTATTTAAAGTTGTTGATTTTAGTGATACAAACAATATATTGAGCTATTTTGCCAGAATTTGTTTGCCACGATTCTATAATTAGTCAGTCTTTTCTCTTTAGCAACAGGTATAGTTTTTAACCAGGAAGTCTACTATAAAAAATAAAAAAAAGTATATATATTAATGTTACAAGACAGTCAGTCCTGTTGCATTGATGATCTTTTCACCCCTGTGGGTTTATCACACTTTCTCCCTCTTATTCTCTGTCCTTATTGCTCAGAGTGGCATCATCTCCAAGGTCCAGCAAGGGGAAATAAATGGGAGACAAAAAAGACACAAGAGACCCGTCTCTTTCACTTCTACAGTATGTGTTTCCCTCTCCATGCTAATATTCTACCTTGGACCACTTTTTCAGACTGTCTGGAGCTCTCTCTCTTGCTCACTTTCTCCCTTTCATGCATTGATGCCTTCTGAGGATACTAGAGATCAAGGAAAACACACATTAAATGAGAGTGTGTATTTGTGCCCATTTGTGTGTGTGTTAAGCCCCTCTACCTCAAGAGGCACTCTTATTGAATCTTTAGCTCATACTCAGTAGGTCATTTTCTATTAATCTGGCCACTATGGGATATCCCTGTATGCCTTTCACCTTACCTCGAACTCATAGTCATAAACTGCCCTTATTCATCTGTAAAACAAGAGCACTAGAGAGACAAAGAATAAAAAAATAGTAACGTAACAATAGCCTTGAAATGAGCAGCTTAAGGGCTTAGCCAGCAATAGAAACAGCACATTTTCTACCCATAAAACTCCACTGCAGTCCTCTTACAGGGCTCCAGCCTCCTATCCCAGAACAAAGGGATTGTTGACTTGTTTATTTATTCATCAGCCCTTTGCTGCATGAATTCATCTCATGGAAGGGCAGGAAATCAACAGAGGAACCTCAAGTAGAAGACCTTGTGAAAGATCGGAGCATTGAAGCGTCTTACAAATATGTTTTTTCTTTCTCCAGTCTGCTGTTCAGCGTTCTGTTTTTTATTTCTGGTCTTAGGCCAGTTTCATACTGCACACAAAAGTAGAGTGTACAGACTGATCTCACAGTGAAATTGGAAATAGGAAGTTGCCTTTCTGTAGCAAAAATTGGTCTGTGCCTTAAGCTAAGTGTTGTCAGGTGTATAGGCACATGTGAGCTCCATTATCCAGGTGTAATGTCCATGGAGGGGCACCAAAAGAGAGTTTTCAGCTGTACAGGTTGTAATACAGTGAAGAGGAATTAATATTTTATCAACTGTCCCTCGACCCAAACTCCAAATCTAAACCTAACCATCAGTGGTGTAAAAATTTAATGTCAGAGGATAAAAATGCAACCTCTGAATTGACGCAAGGTGCTTCTGGTCAAGCCACAAAGGAAGTTAAACAAGTTGGAGCCTATGCAAAAAGGTCTGATAGGAGATGCCATTTGTCAGTGAGTCGGCATAATGTGGCCGATACCAGGGTATTGGAACACTTGGAAACAACATGATGACTGCCCGTGTGATCATGTAGGTGGCGCGGCAGCATAGCTGCAACAGCTGTTTAGTGTAGATCTTTTACATTTACAGCATTTTTGTTACACAACAGAGCTGTTGCTCAATACAGAAAATAAATAGGGGTTGCCGCATTGAGCAATTTTACATGCACAATCTTACACCTATCATCCTTAATAAACTGAAAACTTTCAACGGATTAAGGGTCAAAAATGGATGAAATTATTGTCACTTATTGATTTTTGCAGATTACCTAATATCACACTGCATGTCAACACCTTTACCAGCATTCTTTCCGGCATCTTATTCAATGCACACAAGTTTTGTGCACAAGCCTCTGTACATTTTGACATCAAAAGCAGAGAATAACCTGATGATATCAAATCTCATGTAAATGCAGATTTATTACGTTGTAATTTTTTTGTATAAGCTGATTTTATTCATATTTTTTTTATTGTTATGTGTGTTTTGCTGTGCATGTAAACACGGTCTGAGTATTTCCTTTAACAATGGCATTACATTATAGAATGGTTCATGAAAGTTAAAGGGATAGTTGACCCAAAAATGAAACTTCTCTCATCATTTACCCACCCTTATGCCATCCCAGATGTGTATGACTTTCTTTCTTTTGCAGAACTCAAATAAATAATTTTTTAGAATAATTTTTCAGCTCTTTTGGTCCATGCAATGCGAGTGAATGGGTGCCAATATTTTGATTCACCAAAAATCACATAAGTCAGCATAAAAGTAATCCATAAGACTCCAGTGGTTAAATCAATTCAATCAATCACTTAAAACACTGGACTTGTATGGCTAACATTTATGATGCCTTTATGTGCTTTTTGGAGCATCAATATTTTGACACCAATTCACTTTTATTGTATGGACCAACAGAGCTGAGATATTCTAAAAATCTGTGTTCTGCTGAAGAAAGAAAGTTGTGCATGTAAGAAAGTCACACATGTGGGATGGCATGAGAGTGAATAAATTATGAGAGAATTAAATTTTTTGGGTGAACTATCCCTTTAACCAGTTACATTTATTAAACACTTGTGGTTGAGTAGTTAATTCTATTATTTTGTATTTCTAAATATTTATGCGTCTGCTTGGCTGTAATGCAACAACATGTTAAAAGTGGCATCAAAATAAACATTCAGTGCTTATATCTGTGAAACAGGCATAAATCTTTTACATGCTTTCTTTATTTTCTGTTAGTAGTGATAGCTAAAGAAAAAAAAAGAAAAATGGAGAGGACAAGCAGAGGGAAGGATGGAGGAGAGCAGGAGTTGCGGGCTAATGAGATAAAGAGATCAAAGAGGCAGAAGACGTGTTAGAATACAGGAAATATCCTGAATGCTCTTTAAAGATTTGAAAAAGTCTCGAAAGATGCTCAGGGTTCATGGAGAAGTCAAGTCAGACGGAAGACAAAAGAGAGAACAGAGTTTGCGGCGAGGTGGCCCGAACAGCCTCTGTTTATATAGGTCGGAACACATCTCTTTTCAGAGAGGGTTTAAGTTTTTTTTTCCTTTGTTTTTCTTCTTTCCCTTTTTCTTTCTCCCTTTTTAAGAACAATATGTCCACATCCTCCTTTTCCCATCCTAAGAGCTGTGGACCAAAGGGAGGATTAAAAGAAAATTTTGAGGTGTAAGGATGTGACAGAATTGCACTCTTCTTTCTCCCTTCGAAAGCCACATAAAGTGACACTTCTCTACTGGATTAAGAGATTGTGACTGAAGGTTTGGCATTTACCTGTTTGGGTAGATAAACCTGTTCTATGAAATACCGTTTGGTAATGACAAAATACCCTAAAAGATACCTCTACTAAGCTAAGCCTCATTTATTTAAAAATATTTTTTGCAAAAAATTCATTTTACAAATTTGGAAATTGGGTCCACTTATACTTTTTTGCACTGAAAACACTTTTTTGCTGCTGTACACTAAATACTTCTATATAAACACACTATATGCATGAGAAGCAGTGTGTTGCTCCACTTACTCACTAGCTGCGGGTTTGCTGTCAATATAGCTAATATAGTTTCCACAGATATTCTCATTCTAGAAAGCAATTCTAATGAACAAAAATCTGTGTTGTGCAAGATGAGTCTGCAATACTTTTAAGCAACAAATCTCCAATTTTGATTTCATGGGGTCTTCAAATTGAGGTAAAAGTGTTCACATGTTAACCTAGCAGTGTTTCTCATCCTAAATATAATTAATATTAAAAAAAGTGTGGTTTATAGTACAGCGACTGCTCTCAACATAGTTGCAGAGTTCTCAGTTAGAATCGTTCACTGTGTTTCTCTGTCTGTTCATAACGTGTCTGAGCCCACGTTCTGCTTTCCTGTCAGCTCCTCTGTAATCCCATGGATGAGTGGAACCACTGGAACAGAGGGAGCCGTGTAGCATGCAGCAATGTCGCTTTGCAAATTGACACACTGCCAGACTAATCCCGCCTCACTGACAAATGTGACTTTTGGGTTACCAGTGTTCTGTGACTTTGTGTGTGTGTGTGTGTTTGTGAGAGAGAGAGAGAGAGAGAGAGAGAGAGAGAGAGAGAGAGAGAGAGAGAGAGAGAGATTTAGTACATATTTGCAGATTTGCAGTGGTGCTTTAAGGTACCTCTGGGCCTATGGGGTCGCTGGTCCACTGAGCCCCCCTTTAAGTTGTTGAGTGGGTGAGGAGATGTGGGCCCCTGGGCTTCAGCCCGTATAAGCCTGTGTTAATACGCCCCTACATATTTGTGTCAGTTATTCCATTTGTCACCAGAATCAGCAATGTTTTAACAATTGTTTGTTATTCGGATGATTTATATTTGTGTGCTAATGTGTCAAAGGATATCAAAATATAATTTAGTATGATTTTTATCATTCGTAGCAAAATCTTACAAGAAAATCACATTCACAATGCATATAACTTCCATAATTAGATGTACATAATTAGCTATCACTCCACTCTGCCTACACTTCAGCCCTTGGAAAGACCTCATGTTTTTGCGGGCAGGAGTTCCCTATAGTAGGTGTCCAGATGTATCATGGTCACCACAGACACCTCCAAGTTGGGCTGGGGTGCCGTGGGCAATGGGTATGCAGCCGCTGGTTCCTGGACATGACTGGGTTGGCACATCAACTGCCTAGAGTTGCTGGCTGTACTGCTCGCCCTGCAGAGGCTATTGACATTGTTCCGGGGCAAGCATGTGTTGGTCTGGTCAGACAACACAGTGACAGTAGTGTACATAAACCGCTAAGGTGTCGTACGCTCTCCTCGCATGTCGCAAATTGCCCGCCATCTCCTCCTTAGGAGTCAGCAGTGGCTGAGGTCGCTGCGGGCCAGTCACATCCCGGGAATCCTCAACGCCACAGCGGATGCACTGTCGCAGCAGTCAACGCTCAGTGGAGAGTGGAGACTCCACCCCCAGGTGATCCAGCTGAATTGTAGTCGATTCGGCAAAGCACTGGTAGACCTGTTTGTGTTACGAACATCAGTGAGAACGCTCCCATTACCGTTCACCGAAGATCTATCTCACCTGAATTCTGACCCGCACTAATTACCCAACAGCTGCTGCCCATCAACTTCCCTCTATTAAAGCGTTGCTTCCCCGTGCTCTCACTGCGAAGTCTTGTTTGCCACGGCTGCATTTCTGAGCGATTTCTTACCTGTTTCTCTGATTCCTTCGAAGCCAACCTCGCCTGAACCAGACCATTCTTCTGTCCGCTGCCTGCCCCGACCAAACGCCTGATCGACCTCGAACCTTAGCCGCCTGTCTCGATTATAACGCCTGCCCGACCACGAATCTCTTGAACAAGCCCAGTCCAGAAGCCTCTTCAACAGCGAACTCATTTTCAAGCTAAGTCGCTGACTTTCTCTCTCTCTCTGATTCAGTTTCATTCAATAAAAGCCGCATATGGATCCTAATCAGTCTGAGCCTTCATTACAGTTTGCTTCCCGGGAATCCTCCCACAACCTGCTCTAGTATTCAAAGATGGGAGCCCCCCTCGGGACAGACGCGCTTGCACACAGCTTGCCCTGGGGGCTGCGTTCCCAGTGAGCCTACTTGCACAGACCCTATGCAAGGTCAGGGAGGATGAGGAATGAGTCACCCACATGGCTCCATACTGTCAAAGCCAGACTTGGTTTTCGGATCTCACGCTCTTCGTGAGAGCACCTCCCTGACAGATTCTCCTGAGGAAGGACCTTCTGTCTCAGGGATGGGGCACCCACACCCAGACCTCTGAAACCTCCACGTATGGCCCTTGGATGGGACATGGAAGACCTAAGTGGCCTACCACCAGCAGTGGTGGACACAATCATTCAGGCCAGAGCTCACTCTATGAGGCAGCTTTATGCTCTGAAGTGATGCTTGTTCATTAATTGGTGTTCTTTCTGATCCGAAGACCCCCAAAGATACGCAGTCGGGTCAGTGCTTTCCTTCCTGCAGGAGAGGCTGGCTGTCCCCCTCCACCTTGAAGGTATATGTAGCCGATATAGCGGCCCACCACAACGCAGTGGATGGTAGGTCCCTAGGGAAAAACAAACTGATCATCTGGTTCCTCAGAGGTGCCCGGAGGCTGAATCCTCCCAGGCCATGCCTTTTCCCTTCATGGGATCTCTCAGTGGATCTCCTGGGCCTTCAGAGAGCCCCCTTTGAGCCGCTAGAGTCAGTCTAGCTGAAAGCCCCCCTGATTGCACTCACCTCCATCAAGAGTGTTGGGGACATGCAAGCGTTTTCTGTCAGTGACACTTGCCTGGAGTTCGGTCCAGCAGATTCTCATGTGATCCTGAAACCCCAGCTGGGCTATGTGCCCAAGGTTCCCACTACCCCCTTCAGGGATCAGGTGGTGAACCTGGAGAAGGCAGACCCAACCCTGTCATGGCTGTGTCCAGTGCATGCTTTGCGCACCTACTTGGATTGCACGCAGAGCTTTAGACGCTCTGAGCAGCTCTTTGTCTGCTTCGGCAGACAGCGGAAAGGGAGCGCTGTCTCCAAATAGAGGCTTGCCCACTGGATTGTGGATGCCATTGCTCTGTCATACCATGCCCAGGCCCTGCCCGCCCCTTTGGGAATACGAGCCCACTCTACATGGAGTGTGGAATCCTCATTGGCACTGGCCCGTGGCAACTCTCTAGCAGACATCTACATAGCAGGGGCTACACTCAATAACTAATAAATAAAGAATTTACAATCTCCGGGTTGAGACGGTTTCATCCCGTGTTTTGTCAGGTACGAACAGGTAGAGACTGGCCGGGTGTATCGTTGCGTATAGCACCCTTCCCCTCCCCTGAGGTGAAAGCGGGTGCTTTTACTCCCAGTTGAGTTCACAAAGTCGTGGACCCTGGATGTCCTTTCTCCCAAGCCCCGTGGCTCGCAAATTAGGCAGAAGAATTCGCAGACCCACTACGGGTACTAATATGCCCTGTACTGGGATAGGTGCTCCGTAGGTGCCGATTACTCAGGTAACACCCTGTGATGTATTTTCACCCTGTGATGTATTTTTCCCTGTCAGCAGACCTGCGTTTCCCTTGGGCAGAGCCCTCTCTGCTTCTGGCCACCATGTTTGTAGAGCTCCTCCCCTTTGAGGCAGGACCTACCACTGTGCCCCTTCCATGTGCGGCTGGTGAGGCCTGCTCCCATGCCAGTTACGTCGCTTCCCCCCGTCAGGGATGTGGGAAACTACATGACATCTTTTTGGGGTGTTGGGGAGGTTATGTGAAGACTGATGCACCTGCTATTACACAAGCAGCAGCTTGCTTACACCTGCATCAGCAAATCACATTACAAGGTTCAGTTGTTGGGGCGTTTTTCTGTAGGGACCCCTAGTGTCACTACATGACACAACATCGAGTGAGTAACAGAAGGGGAATGTCTTGGCTACTGTCAAATCCTCCGTTCCCTAATGGAGGAGATGATACGTTGTGTCCCTCTTGCCACAATGCTGTACTAGCCACTGAAATGGCCGGAACTTGTCTCGGCACCTCAGCACAAAACCTGAATGAGATTGGGCATTACATCTCCTTTTATACCCATATGTCCGGGGGGAGTGACATGCAAATTCCACTTTCCAATTCTCATTGGCCTTTTCTTAAAAGAATAGAGGTGTTCGGGGCTCACAATTGCAACCCCTAGTGTCACTACATCGACACAACGTCTCGTTCCCTCCATCAGGGAATGGAGGTTACGACAGTAACCAAGACATTATTGATGTAGATTTGAGCCTTTGGATTTTAATGACAAGAACATCTTCCTCCATCCTTCCCTCTGCTTCACAATGCATATAACTTCCATAATTAGATGTACGTTTTAGTTAAACAGAATATTTTGCTGGAAATAATGCAGGTTGGGACTAGATTTTAAGATTTGTGATTTCAATGGATCATGAAAATTGGTCCAATTAATTCATGCAGTTTCAAGAGATACAGCATACAGTACAGTAAATGAAAATTACACTGAAAAACACATGTATAATATACAAAAATAAATGTAAAATATACATGCTATTTGGAGTCTTCTATGTTTTGCTTTATTAACATTTAATAACAGTTAAACAATTATTTAACTACATAAAAATGTCCATATCTTAATATTATTATTATTATTATTATTATTAATATCAGGGATGTAGATTTACTCTTCATGCCACAATTGAATGAGTCTGAGCCACTCATGGGCCACCCCAGTCAGGGACATTTATTAATAAAATTATGAAGTAAAAGTAATGGGCACCCAATTCTTCCCCAAGTGCTGACTCCACTCAATCTCCCATTTAACTCTGTGGCTTTGAAAATGTAACGTTGACGACAGAAAATTCTGCAAAATAAAGCTGTTGCATTTAATACTGCAGTCGTCTATGATATTTTAGCTGCCTCCAGTTATTAGTTTACATGAACCACATCAGCTGCAGCAAAGTTTCACTGCCTGGCAACAGCATCATCATGGAAGTGAATCTAAAATCGGATTTATATGTGTTTTGCAGAGACACATTTATGTGTTGTAGTAATATAAATTGAATGTGCATGTCTAGTCGGAAAGCAACCCGATCATTCAAGATGCATGAAGTGACTAAGTATAATTTGGCCCATATTTTATTTAGTCTCTTAATAATAACTTAATATTCCATGGAAAAGAAAAAAAGGATAATAAAAAACTAGTGAAAAGTTTATTCGCTTTCAAGAGGATAATGCCACGAGACTGTTCCATTTCTGTCAGTTGTGGACATGGATCAGTGGCTTTGTGTTTTCCCATCACCACAACGATGAATAAACAAGGAAGAGGGATGTGGAAGATGACAGACACCAGAGAATCACACACACACACCACATCTGAGTCCCAATGTTAAACGCATCATTAATCGAGGATTTTACATCCTCAATGTCTTTTTTCAAGCATCTTTCACAGAAAACATGTATATTTACATGTTTTTATTATGAACTGAGGGACATTTTCCTTATATTCCTGTGTGAATATAAATTGACATCTGTGTCTGATGTCTGTGAGTGTCAGTGCGCCAAACCACAATGCTTGTTATTGATGTAGATTTGAGCCTTTGGATTTCAGTTAATCAACTGTTTGAATGACAAGAACATGTTCTGTGCACACATATGAGAATTCAAGTGAAAGTGTTCGTCTGTAGCAGTGTTGAGGAGGAACTAACTAAAACTAGTGGCACATCTTCACTGAAATTTTCAGTAGTGTAACAGTAGTTCAGCTCTTTTTAAAATAAAGTGGCTTTTCAAGTTAATGCTACTTTTTCCAATGAGTAACAATGCTCATTTTCATTTATGTTTAGATATTTAGCAGATGTTTTTATTCAAAAGTTACTAATAAATGAGGAACATAAGCAATTTGTCATCGAAAAGCATACAATATCTACACTTTTTTAATCTTTAAAGTAAGTCATGATAAACTGCTGTTGCATGATCACGACATTATTTAAAATTAGAGCTGTCAATC
Source organism: Moxostoma hubbsi (assembly GCA_032164185.1). Taxonomy (NCBI): domain Eukaryota; kingdom Metazoa; phylum Chordata; class Actinopteri; order Cypriniformes; family Catostomidae; genus Moxostoma; species Moxostoma hubbsi. The sequence continues at coordinate 11,236,992 of JAVLUX010000032.1, read as the reverse complement.
GATTCAAATTTTTAATCGAATTAATTACATGATGTCCCGATTAATTAATTGCATATACAAATAAGCCCCTCATATAACAATAATTCAATATATAATGAAATAATTATACATAGTTATCTTTAAATATTAATATATATATATATATATATATATATATATATATATATATATATATATATATATATATATATATATATACGACTTTAGAATACAATGTGTTGTTTACTACCATTTTATTGAACATTAGTCAATCATTGGCATACAGTTCACAGCAATCCATTTCACAAGTGAATTTGTCAATCAGTTTGAGATTTTTATAAGGGCTTGTTTAAGGACCCGTCAATTTCAACAAGTGTCAGACATGCTTGTGTAGCGTCTCAGGTGCGTTGCGTCATAAACATAAAATGTTTAGGTCACTGTGTCAAGTTAAATATAGTTTAATACATCTTGAGATCTCTTAGTTCGAATTTGCGCTCCATCAAATGTTTTGAACGCAAGAACGTAACAAATTTCTTCACTGTATAAACTGCGCGTTGCCACACATTTCAATTACTGCCCTCTGGAATAAACAGGTGGTACTACAAGCTTAAATTTCTCATGAATCTTCCTTATTACAATCCGGGGGCATTGCGATTAATTGCGTAAATTTTTTAAACGCATTATTTTTAATAAATATTAATCACACTGAATTAACGTGTTAAATCGTACAATGTGTTGTTTACTACCATTTTATTGAACATTAGTCAATCATTGCCATACAGTTCACAGCAATCCATTTCACAAGTGAATTTGTCAATCAGTTTGAGATTTTTATAAGGGCTTGTTTAAGGACCCGTCAATTTCAACAAGTGTCAGACATGCTTGTGTAGCGTCTCAGGTGCGTTGCGTCATAAACATAAAATGTTTAGGTCACTGTGTCAAGTTAAATATAGTTTAATACAGTACATCTTGAGATCTCTTAGTTCGAATTTGCGCTCCATCAAATGTTTTGAACGCAAGAACGTAACAAATTTCTTCACTGTATAAACTGCGCGTTGCCACACATTTCAATTACTGCCCTCTGGAATAAACAGGTGGTACTACAAGCTTAAATTTCTCATGAATCTTCCTTGTTACAATCCGGGGGCATTGCGATTAATTGCGTAAATTTTTTAAACGCATTATTTTTAATAAAAATTAATCACACTGAATTAACGTGTTAAATCGTACAATGTGTTGTTTACTACCATTTTATTGAACATTAGCCAATCATTGCCATACAGTTCACAGCAATCCATTTCGCAAGTTAATTTGTCAATCAGTTCAAGATTTATCATAAGGGCTTGTTTAAGGACCCGTCAATTTCAACAAGTGTCAGACATGCTTGTGTAGTGTCTCAGGTGCATTGCATCATAAACATAAAATGTTTAGGTCACTGTGTCAAGTTAAATATAGTTTAATACATCTTGAGATCTCTTAGTTCGAATTTGCGCTCCATCAAATGTTTTGAATGCAAGAACGTAACAAATTTCTTCACTGTATAAACTGCGCGTTGCCACACATTTCAATTACTGCCCTCTGGAATAAACAGGTGGTACTACAAGCTTGCATTTCTCATGAATCTTCCTTATTACAATCCGGGGGCATTGCGATTAATTGTGTAAATTTTTTAAACGCATTATTTGTAATAAAATTAATCACACTGAATTAACGCATTAAATCGACATCCCTATTTAAAATATAACTTTTTGTGTTCCGCTGAGGATAGTAAATGACAGACTTTTTATTTTTGGGTAAACTATTCCTTTAAACATCGAAAAGACTTCATCTTTTACTACTTTAAATTATAATAAGTAAAAAAATTTAATTTTAAAACTCAGAAAGCTATTTTCAAAGTAGCTTCCCCAACATGTATGTGGTTCTCTGAGCTAAATCGGTATAAATTTCACCCTATTCGTCATCCTTGATATCTGTTTTTAGAATCAAGATGAGGGACGGGAACAGGTAGCCAGTTCCTACAGGGTAAACAAACCAGCTTCATCAGTTGACATGCAGCTAATTAGTCTAAAAGACGACTAAATCAACGGAGATTATAACAAATCTCAGAGTTTCTAAACTGGTCCTAGATTTGACTTTTTAAAGTGACTGACTGACATTAGAGCATGTTATATGCTGATCTGTATGGACTCAAATCTAAGCTTATTTTAGGAAAATCTAACTGACGATCCAAAGACACATTCTTACTGAAAAGCATTCTATATATATATTCTATGTAGTCTATATATGTCACACCCACAAAATAAATTCTGCCAGGTGAATATTGGTCCCCAGATTAGTAGCATAATTTCCCTTGTTAATGTTAATTGTGCCTCACTTGTTACTCATTAGTTTGTTCATGATATATTAATATCCTCTGCGATGTACAATCATTGCGAGGTGTTGCTTCTTTTCTATATGTGTCAAGCTTGCCATCTGGATCGGTGATTAGGATTTTGCATAATGCTCATTACCCTAAGTAAACATTGCTGGTTTTAGATTCGTATTTTGCCTCCATAGATTTGAGTGTGATAAATGAAAAAATAATAAATCAAATCTAAATAAATTGTAAGAATAAGCTTTGAAAGATTAATGTTTAAAAATAAATATATATATATATATATATATATATATATATATATATATATATATATATATATATTCAAGATATATTCTTTGAAAACAGGTCTTAATATTTTATATTTGCTCCTCGAGTAAATGTAGAATGTGTAGATATTTGACCGGAAAACATGAGAATCATAAACCCTGGAAAACATTATAATTTATAAAAATATTTTTGCTGTTTATATAATCAATCCATATGCTTTACCAATCTCATATTTGCCCCTCTTTTTGCTGGACTGGATCTCTGTTTACGCTGTGGGCATTGGGCTTTATCCAGCTTCACCCAGACTTCCAAAATAAAGATGTACTCGGATGCCCCCTCCCTTGGGCTGTGGATTTTCTGTTCACTGACCCAATGAACTCACAACTACTTTGCAGGATAATTGAAACGAAGTGGGAGCATTATTCTGTGTGAAAAGATGAGTTGTCATGGAGATGTTTTTCTTCACTGTGAATTGTTTGGCACAATTCATGGAGACATTGGTGGGGAAAATGGTATATACAGTTGCAGGAAATACAATTGCTGCAAACAGTTGTCATTAAATATATTTGTCTATGTGAGCAAAAGTATGTAACCCTTGGATTTTATAATTGGTTGGCCCTCCTTCAGCAGCTATAACATCTAGCAAATGTTTCCTCTGTTTTGCACCATTCCTTTTCATAAAACTGTTTCAGTTCAACAATTAGTTGCTCTCTCGAAGTCATGCCAAACATCTCAATTGGGTTTCAGACACTGACTGGACTGCTGTTGAAGTCATTCTGTTGTTGATTTACTTCTGTGCTTTTTGTTGTTTTCCTGTTGCATCACCAAAAATTTGCTGAGCAAAACTTTGCAGACAGATGACCATGCATTCTCTTGCAAAATGTCCTGGTAAACTTTAGAATTCATTTTTTTCATCGATGATAGTAAGCTGTCCAGGCCCTGAGGCAGTACAACAGCCCCAAACCATGATGGCCCCTCCACCTATTTGTTTTTTCCTAGCAACACAAATTTGGTTTCATCTGCCACAGAACATTTTTGTCCAGAGCGCTGTGGAACGTCCAGGTGCTTTTTTGTGAACTATTAGACAGCAGTGACTTTCTCTGTAGTGTCTTCCCATGGACATAATTACTGCTTAGTATTAAACTCATTGTAGACACATCTCCCTCCCAAAATCCCTTTAAAATATTTGCTATCTTTTATTAAAATAAGTCGTTTTGACATTTTCTTGAGTTGTTAGACAAGAGTAAGATGTTAGGCTCAAAATTATATTAGAATTTTTAGAATTTAAACTGGTCACCGTGGCTGATATTTATAGTATATAGCAGAGTTATAAATATAACTGAACTACTTGATATTTATTTTCATATGCCTTGATGAATTGTTTTCTATGTTGTCATCGCTTATTAGCATGGCTTGCATAAATTGAGGGCGAACTGCTCGTCACCAGTCACAACTTAATAAATAGACAAATATATTTCTCCATATAGCATCCATGTAATGACTTAACAACTGTTTGAACCTGAGCTAATATGTAGTGTTAGATAAAAACTGGCAAAACTATGTGCATATTAACTGCATACATATTAACTGATCCCTAGCGACAGCTTAGTTCTAAGATAAAAGATGATTTAATGTAAGTAACCTACTGTCCAGCGTCCGGAACACCCCAAACGCACCCTCAATTGGAACAGTGCTTAAGAGTAGTTGGCTTTTCGTTAAATGCCACATTTGTTAACCCCAAAAATGTAAGAAAAACCTGCAACTAATGGAAAAAATAAATGAGTTCTTGTATTTTGACATCTAATAGCTTAACCATCTCGATTTTCTTCGAGCATTTGCAGAAAGCAGGAGGACAGTGGATTACTGTAAGCTGTAAAGACTGGGCCTTTTTCAATTTCTCTATGTAATTTCAAAATGTCTGAAGGAGCAGAGTTATAGAACGAGTTTAGAGGGAGAGGTACAGAGATAGTTAGGAGATATCCCATCGGGGTGCATCTGTGGGGCTGGTAATACTCTCTTCACAATGTGCTGCATACCACATGGTGAGCGAGAGAGAAAAAAACAATGATTAAAAATAAATAAATAAATAAAAATACCGGAGAAGCCATTGATTAAATGCTGCAAAGTGAAAGTAATTCTCTGAGCCCTGGGACCACAGTACACTCTCTCCATTATTCATAGAGCTGTACTCTCCCTCTCGCTTTCTCTCTCTGCCTATTTGCCTCTCCCTCGATCTGTCTTCTTGTCAATGAAAGAGGATGAATGGTTGGCCTACTGCAGTAGCCAGAATGTATTCTGCTTATATTCACAAAAAAAAAAAAAAAGCCCTAAACACAAACACATGCACTGGTGTGCTCAAAGGCCTTTAGGCCTTCCTGATGTAATCATTATGTCATTATGATGTTACATTCTACCACTTTGTGTATTACAAGTTGCTTGTTGTGCTGATATGAGACCTGTTTTGTGATGTTCTGTGCACATGATAATGCAGTTGGGCAAGAAGAATGTCTTGGTGCATACTGACATATATTGCACACCAGTGTTAATCTTGTCAACAAAATTATTTAAGAAAATGTATTCTGACAGAGTTTTTTTTTATAATTCTTTAACAATAATGAAGACAAGACGAAAAATATGCATCATGATGACAAATAAACAATCTGATTAAAATATCGGAGGAACTATTTGCATTAGGTGTTATTGGATCTGTCACACAGCATGGCAATTTGCACTCTTATAGTCTGGTGGAAGCACTGAAATTGAAGACAAACTGCACTATTAGTGTCGCTGTTGGTAGACTGATGGTTTGGATGTGTTGTTTTCTATGCGGATGACCTGGGTTCAATAATGCCTGTTTGTCCCACTTTTTCACATCCTGTTTCCTATCTTAACTATTAATATTCCCTTTAATACAACTTATAATAATACAATAAAATTAATAGCTTGATTTCCTTACAGCGATTTGGTCACTGTGAAGGTCGGGTTGTCAGGTTCCCGACACTCTAGTGTTTTCTTCATTGTTGGGACCTGGCACCTGTGTTGCTCTGCATTTTGTGTTTTGTCTTGTGTATCTAGTGTCAGGATCCTACCACTTCAGTTAGTCTTGTTTTTAGTTGGCGGCTGGGTCCTGACACTAGTGTTGTGAGTGCACATGGCTTTGTGTTTACTCATTGCCATGTGCACTCATGTCAGCTCAGTCTTTAGTGATACCCCGCCCCCTCATTTACCTAGTTACCTTGTTATCTTTTCCACCTGCTCTCGCTCGTTACCCTCCTCATTTCCTCCCCTATTTAACCTCCCTTTGTTTTCAGTCCTATACTAGTGCTTTGTTTTTTACCTTGTTAGAAGTCTGCCAAGTCGGTTCCTGCCATGTCCTGTCTCGTCTGTTCCAGCCCTGTGTTTCCAGCCCAGTCAGTCTGATCTGCTCTGCACTGGCCTGGACTTTTAAGTTTTCACCTTCGGGTTGGCATTATTTCAGTAAAGCCCTATTTCATTATTTCTGTGTTTGAGTTCTCACCTTCACAAAGCTGATCCTGACATGGGGAGTTATGAGAGGTTTGATCAAATTAACCTCAGTTTTGCTATAGTGATGTTGTAGTTTGCATGTTGTATGTTGTAGATATTGTATGTTTTTTGGCAGATGATTTTGGCGGCAGTAGATTTAATGCGATTAACCATGGTGTTAATACAGTAGTATGGTGTGTTAAAATAGTAACTATGTCTAAGATTGTGGTTACTTTGATTTTTACTACAAAATATCATAGTTATACTATGGTTACTGTAGCCAAACCATGGTTTATTTTTGTAAGGGAAGGTAAGGGTTAGGTTTAGGGGTTGGTGTTGGTGTAGGACGTCTGTGGTACTCTATATAAATAAACACGCTGTAGTGATGCCCCTCTACTGTTTGCTAATTAGGGGTGCAAATATTTTCTGCCAGGAGATATACTTGAGATTAAACAGCTATATACAAAATAAATACAATATAACTAACATCTGTAAAGTCAATGAATCAACAACACAGGTTACAGAATTTGCTGTAACAATGCACTAAGTAGCACAAAATTACACCAAATTACAATTGAGAAAAAAAATGAAACCCAATTAATGTGGAGGCTTGGCCCGGCACCCAGGTTGTTGCATGTTTGTTGTCTTAGTAGGACACTGCTGATGAAAGGAGCGGTGGACTACCTGGCTTGAACTGAAGAACTCTGGGCTGAAGCCTGCTGTGAACCTGCCCAGACCTGTACAGATGGGAATGAACTGCCCCGCACATCTGCAGCTGAAGGCCACCTCATTCACACAGTCTGTCTCACCGAGCGTGTCATCTCTCTCATCCTGTGTGATTGCTCCAGGGCTGCTTCTGATGGAAATACTTCTCCTGGCACAACTTGGGCAGCCAATACAGTCCCATTGTGCTGGTCTGACAAATTTGACTGGCCAGCCAAACTTAACAGCATGCTTGGACCACAGAAGCCATGAACTGGTCTAGAAACTGGGCATTAGCACCGGTTCCCTGGATCAGCATATCCACAACTCGCAGCATCTCTGGCACTTCGTCGCTGGGAGGAGTGGAGAACAAATCCTGCAAAAGTCCTTCCAAATAAACTAGCAGGAGGGAATTTGTGCAGGAAAGTCTTACAGCCAAAGCAGATGCCTGGTAAGCCTTATGCAGCTAAACATCTACAACCCTGCAGCGCTTGTTCGGATGGGTCACATCTCTGCCTGCCCTTGCTGTTGCACCAGCCAATATAGCAAACTTTTACCTCACCAAGGTAGTTGTAGCAAAGCTCCAGCCTTCCTCCCCTGCCAAATTGGCCAGCTGTGTCCTGGGTAATGCGCTAGTGCTTGGTGCCTTCCAAAAGGACTGCAGCTCAGTCACAAAATCAGGAAAGATTGGCAACCCTTCTGACAAACACTGATGAAGTGAACAGAGGCTGATAATGGCAATTGAGTTCGCTCTGCTGCTCTAGAAATTATGGCCTTGTCTGATGGGTCCAGTGGAGCTGGATCTGAGGCCTGGGAGGTGTCTTCGTCCAGCTCAGAATCTGAGGGGCCATCTGGGTCCAACCTCAGAGGGCCATCCCCAACATCAAAAATACCTAAAGCCATTAAGGACAGTTCATCTAAATGGAGATGAAGGCATCTAGTTGCTGGTTCAGCCAAATCCAAGGCACTGGTTGACAACAGTTGTGCCTGCAAATGCCTCTGCAATGTGTCCTGCATCTCTTGCATTTGACGCTGCAGATGCTCAACATGCACCCCACATGTTTGCGCTTGCAGGTGCTTTTTCTACCAATGTTTCACACATACTATCATCCTTTCATCCCACCTCACACTCCAGCTGATGCATTGCTGCCTGAAGTAGATCTATGGTCATTCTGCTCCTGCATCATCATCCCTTCCACAGGGTAGTGTGCCAAGAAAATGGGTATGGGGAAAGCTTTAGTAGCTTTCAACCCCTTGGCCGAAGGGGCTTTCAGAGGCTGCTTCTAAATTTTAAGAGCAATTATTTTATATATATATATATATATATATATATATATATATATATATACACACACACACACCTATATTTATATATATATATATTAAATAATTATACTTGTGTATATTATTAAACACCCCAAAATAGCGCTGTTAACAAAGTGAAAACACCCTAAACCAATTATTAAAACTTTCGCTTTTGTTGTACTAACTACACTGGCTTGTCTCCGAATGAAAAACCCTGATGCCAAAACGGCAACTTTCTCCTTCGTGAGAGAAGAGGTTCCATCCAGCTCTCAACAATCACTTCAGTTCTTTGCAAAACGCAAGTCTCGATGCAGCTAGCATCTTTCAGGAGGCAAAAAAGAGAATGCACTGGCTGGATCACACCGGTATTTATAGAGGTTGATTGCACGCAGGGGGAGGGGGAGTGATTAATTTGATATACTGTCTCCTGACAGCTGATCCTCTTGCCGAGGCTGACCCATATGGCGGTATTTTGACCAAGATGAAATAGAAATGAAAACTTTGTCTCTGAAATGAAGAATAAACAACACAGTGACTAAACAGTACCTTAAGCATCAGTATAATCATGGTCAGCTAATATTGCAGGAACATTATAAGATGATACATGTTTAAATGAATACATATTTGTTTAAAAAAAAAAAACAGTTTGAATATTTGGTTTAAGTTTCAACATTTAGTTTGATATGTTTTCTTTTCTTTGTCATTTTGCAAATGTATTAAATATTAATATAACATTATTTTGTTGACTAAAAGGGTTATGGCATTTTATTCAGTAAAATTAAAATGAATTAATATGACATGATTTTATAGTGACTAAATTGAAATTACATTTTTGTCAAGAGACTTAAATTATGAGAAAAAATATATAAAAATGTACATTGTTGCATGCAAAACTGGACTGCACTTTTTGATCTGACAAGCTCTAGTCTGATTAGTCGGTGCTATTTTCACCCCAGTGCAAATAGTGGCAGATGATATTTGCACTCCTAAAAATAGCAGTGTGTATAGAAAGATGTTTACTGTGTTGAGTCCAACAGACACCCTACACCACCCCTACCACTAAACTAACCCTAAACTTCCCTTACAAAAATTAACCATGATTTTACTACATTAACCATAGTATCACCATGGTATTGTGTAGTAAAATCACTGTTACCACAAAATTAAACATGATTACTATATTAACACCACATTTCTTTAGTAACACAATGGTTAATTGCATTAAAACTATGTCTTCCACCAAAAAAATGGTCACTACATTATAACCATAGTAATGGTTATTTTTGCCCAGATCAAGTCTTTCTCTCAACTCTCGGACCATAAAAATTACCAAATAACTGCAAGGCAATCAACCTTTTTATTATTTATTATTGATTATAACAAGTAGTATTGACAGGAAAGAGTGGAGACAGGAAACAGTGGGACAAAAGGGGAAATCAAACCTGAGTCCTTCCACATAAAAATAGTTCCTACATTTATTTTTTGTCCAATTAGAAACAAAATTGTGTTCATGAGGTACCAGGTTGATAAAGCAAGTGATTTTGAAGATTAAATAGTCACTAGATTTGTGAAATTTTGATATTCAAATATTCAGTTTTGTTTTAGGCACTTACATGTAGTAGCAAGTGAACTAGATATCCACTGTATGAATCCACTGGATGGACAGACATTGTAATCTCAGGGTCTGTACACATTTTCAGCTATTCATCCAGCGTTTTTTGTAAAACCGTTCACAGAGACTGCCATATCATTATTTCAGTAAATATCTTGTTGTTCAGCACCAGTCTATATCTATTACGCTATCACATAAACCGAACCCCTAAACGATAAAAAAAACTGAACTGTAGTTGGTTGCTTTATTTGTCAGTCTTTTAATGTGTAAAATGGCAGTTCTTAGCCAGATGAACCCTATCGGACTCAATTTGTCAGTATATACCAAAATTAAGGGCACTCCCTGAAAATCACTGACCCACAATCTGTTGTTTTATCACAAGTTCATTTCAGGACACCAGTCCGAAATGTTTTCCAGCATAGACTATTACCATCTTAATGTACATGAGAAATGACATTATTCCTAATCTGATGTAGGGCTAGGGTGACCAGATTCCTGCTTGTGGAAAACGGGACAGCCCCCTCCCAGTAAAAATGAAATTGATGTATCCTTACCTAGACGCAGATCAATGCAGAGTAGAGGGTGCATCCGCATCTGTACTTTTCGCTGGTAGCAATTTTTCTCAGTGTGTGCTTGTCTTTCAAGAGTTTATCATAAAATGCAGAGCAGTCCAGTCCAAAATTAAGACATACAAAAAGCATTACCTTGATTGTTACACTGAGTCGAGATTTATCCGGTGTCCATGCTGTGTTCATTAATGAGAACACAAGCTCCACAGATGCAGATGTCCCAGGCAGGCATAAAACAAATTCCACGACCTTGGCTAAGACTCCAAAGTTGATGATCTTGCTCTCCAGCTCATGAAAAACATCTGTCCATCTCTCAGACACGGCCATCCTGTTCTTGTTCCACTCAGGGATGCAAATGTTTTTCACGCAAGCCCACTCATCAAATAGTGTGGTTTCGGGAGTAGAAGTGATCGAGGCTTCTCTGAATGTCTTTCCACTCTGGGATGTCTCTCAGTAGGGCCCACTCAAGTTTTTCTGTGTTCTCCAATGAGCAGCTCCAGTTTTGGAGGTAATCCACTGATGCTGAATAAAAATTTCTTGTCACCAGATTCAACCAGGGCATCCAACTGCTTTTTTAATGTCAAAGGGTATGAATGATTCCCCCAGCCTGGCCTGCCTCAGGTGATGAATGTGCAAAGCTATGGCCTTGCACAACAGCATGTTGCATGATGTCGGTGCAGCCTCCATGGGTGATGGAATAGCAAGCGCCACAAATCTCACACCTCACTTTACTAGACTCTGTCTGTGACTATTTTTTTAGAAACGCAAACTCTTTTTGAAGATCCTCATTAAATGTACATGCATGCTTCCTTGACATTTTTCCAGCCAAAATTTCATCTGTGTGCTCTTTCAAACCAACTCAAGTTCAACAATCAGTTCACTAACTGGATGTCTATTGATAGGGGACTGTGATTGGATAGTTTAATCCAATGATGTACAAATAACACAATGTGATTTTATTGGTTTTACACGCCGTTTCCTAGGCTACCTTTGATTAGAAAACTCACGTGACAGACAAATCATGATTTTCTTCAGAATAAATTGGGACACTAGAAAAAGTGCCTAAATACAGGACTGTTCTGGGAAAAACAGGACTTCTGACCACCCTATGTAGGGCCAAACAGTAGGTCCAATTGGATAATAGAGCTCTGACAACATGGATGTTGGAGATACAGTAAAGATAACATTGCATACTCATATTTGAGTGAATTTAATCACATTGTAATTTAGTCTTTGGGTAAAAGAGGTATGGAAATTATATTAGAGACCATCACATCTGATAGCAGTCCATCAAGTTTAAACCTCTTAAAGTTAAAAACTTAAGAATCTGCTCAGCCCATGTAGCGAGCTGTGATTCACCAGCACTGACTGTCCTCACTGAATATACAGTAATTACCTGAGCATGCTCTTAGAGCAGATATGAAAGAACATGGTCTCTCCTTGCCTCACATGGATTAGACAATTACAGTTCTACATGGCTAAAGTAAATTTCTTAATTAGCATTGTAATATTGTTTTCTAGTAAATATATCAAAACATCCACAAAACATGATACATTTATGATTGTTTTCTGCTTAAAACAAGGAAAATTACTATTTGCAAATGGCCTTACATTTACATTAACAATATTAATCCACATCCTTCTGTGTAAAATTATTTTTCTATGCTCTGACACATCTTCTAAATACACGATTGAACATAGGCACGCATCATGGATTTGCATGCTTACACATGCAAATCTCCCTCTGGATTTGTGAAACAACTTAGTACTGATAATTTTTTTGTGGCACTTAGCAATTATCTGACAGTTGTTATACATGAAGTCAAAGATAACAAGGCTCTGCATGCTTGTCCCTGCTGATGTCTTTCTCGATTAGGAAAAGTAACGCTTTCTTAGCATGCAATCCTTGACTTTACAGTGTTTGTGTGTGATGTCTTAATGAGGCACTTATGAGTCTGGTGTTATGTAATCAGCCATGTCAAATCTTCTAATTTACACAATAGATTTACATAACACCAACAGGATAACACCCCCCCCACATAACCTGCAGATCTACTGTATTACCCTCATTTCTCACAATAGCCAAAACATTACAAAGATTTGGGAGTGACAACCACATGAAAATATGTAATTGAATCAACATAGATATTGTTCTGTGTAAATAAAATCAGAATCATCCCAAAACATTGGTTGACAGTAATAACAATAGTCAACCTGGTTTTCAGCTAGTTGTTTGGTGTTGTTCTGATTCTTTAACAGTTGCATTCATTATTATTTTAGTAATACTGAAGAAGAAATATTTGGAAATAATATGCACAATAATTATTGGGTTGTCTGCCATTAGTTCGTTTTGAGTTGGACATGATGAGACAAATGCTGTGTGGTTTAGAATTTTATTCACTAAAAATATGCCACTTATAAGGGATTTAGCACTATATGCTTTGATTCAAAAGAACTGAATCATAAGAGTCATTCGTTCATAATTCAGAATGCACAGGTTGCACTGTAAATTTTGCTCTGTAGTTGCAAAAAGAACGAGCATAAGACTGAATCAGACAACACTGGTCACAGTGTGTTTTGCACTGCTGATAAGTAGCAGTGTTGCGGTGCCTCTGAATGGTAGTGCAGGAAACACTTTCAGAGTATTTTAGGATGGTGTTGCATCTGCATCGGCGGAAGACTGCACATTTGAAAATCATTCACAGAACTGAAAGTTATGAAAAAAAATCCATTCTGGGATCTTTTTCAAACAATTGAACATGCTTTGAATAAGTTCTCTGATCCCAACACTAGTCACTACCTGCATTTTTCAAGAGTTAAAGGGATAGTTCACCCAAAAATGAAAATTCTGTCATCACCCTCATGTTTCAAACCCATATGACTTTCTTCTGTGGAACAAAAGGAGATGTTAGGAAGAATGTTAGCCTCAGTCATCATTCACTTTTATTACCTTATTTCCCCATAGTTCTATTCCAGATAAAGGCCACAACACTGTCTTTGTTCTTCTACTGGGTGATGATTTATAGTAATAAATATGCATTAGATAATGTGTAATTTGTAATGTTTACCTTTTGCAATTATGGCGTTAATGTGCTAACACTGTATATGCGGCCCATAAAATGAACCGGTTACACACTGTTTTTGTCATTTGACACCGATACTACTGCAGAGAATGATGTATAAAAGTGTTAATGGGTGGAATACAGACAACAGAATGATGACAGGCATAGCTTACTCTGGGCAGATGTGCTTTGGACTTTTGCTGCAGAAGGCACGTGAGTGAAGCAACATTTCAAACAACAGCATGAATGGACACAAGAGTATTTAAGTAGATTGAATTCCTTTTGGAGACTAATTACACAAAAAAATAGCATGACAAGGTCTTAAAAAACGTCTCTATGCGAATGATCGTACAGGTGTACTGTAGGTAAGTTTGCACCAGCTTACTAATAAATCTAAATGCCTATGTGTTCATGTTAACTGATCTTAACTGACTAAATGGGAATGAGCTGTCAGCCTCAAGTAGGTGGAACTTCAGGTCTCACCAACCAATGATGTGGACCAATGGCAGTAAGGTGTTTAGCAGCCGGTAAGAAGTTTTCCTGGCGAGCTGTTACTAACCACCAAAACAAAGATTTTATTTTAAATAACATAACATCCTTTAATTCTTTGATTTCTAAGTGCGCATGGGGCCTTAACATCTCCTTTTATGTTCCATGAAGAACGAAACAACATGAGGTTGATTGTATGAAGACAAGATTTAAATTTTTGTGTATAATATTCCTTTAATTAACCACAATTACGACAAATTAAACAGTGTGTATGTGCCCTGTGAGTTTTTTTGACAGTAAAGTCATGTACACACAGTTAAAACGGTGCATACTGAAGAGCTACTTCATATGAAAATGCCATCTGTGGGGTCAGTTTCTCCCATTGCGGGCGGCTTGTTCACTGGAGCCCGACCATTAATGATCTCCCTCTTACCTTCTTTAACAGCTTTGAAGTGGCTCTCTGAAGATGAAGGCCCTCACTCTTGCCTTTTCCCTCTCTTTTCCCATTTTTTATCGTCTCGTCTGTTTGCCTGAGATGAGAGGACGTCCTTGCCGTCACCTGAGAGAAGGGGGGAGTGAGTTTTCACCACCCCCTCACGCCCTTGCCTCCTCTCCACAGGTGTGCTGGACCCCAGTGTCACATGTGGAATTATACTGTCAAATTAACTCTGGGATTCTCCCCCCAAAGCCTCTGTGCATGTAAAGTTTGTTCACTTTGATGTGCTCCAGAGTTACAAGAGGTTAGTTCTGTTGTGCTCATGCTGTAGTTCTTTGCACCAATGGATGAAGAATGCCATCATGAAAGTAAAGTTTACCTTTTAATCATATGGTTATTTCTACTGTATTTAGCTAATGTGTATGACTCACTTACTCGCATATTGTACGATTTCAAAATCAAAGACGACTCTCAAGGAAAAGTTCACCCAAGACAGAAAAAAAGAAAAAAGTTGAGAGTTTTCTTTAAAACATGCACAAAGCCATCGTATGTTACTTATTTATGCATATTCTGCCATTTTTTGGAGCTCAACAGCACCCATCCTTATTCATTTTCATTGTATGGATGAGGAACATAAATAATTTGCCTTCAAAAGATAGCTGTTACTCTACCGTAAATGGTAGTATCTTTTTGTATCTTGAGGTATCTAAAAGTCCAGGTGCTTTCCGGGTATTTCTATATTTAACTTTGCGTGCAATTATGCAGAGTACTACGGTTCATATCAAGTACAGCACTAATCTGTTTACTTGCGCTGCCAAGTCCATCCCATGTTGGATGAGCAAGTCCATCCCATGTTTATCTCAGCTTCTGTATATATCATTGACATGCATGTATGAGGGGTCGATTCACTAATCCTCTTTCCATCATCTTGTAAGTGGCTGCCAGTGCTATGACCTGGATGTGACGGGTAACAGTGAAAATGATAATGGAAGATGGGTGGAAACAGTGTGTGTGTGCGTGTTTGTGTGTGTGCACTTACGTATATATCTGGGTATGACATGACAGAGATGGGGGTTTGTGTGCTTGCATGTGTGAATGGGCGCTGACATGACAGGTGGGGGCTGGGTACATTGTTAATAGAACTGCTAGAATGTAGGATGCCCACTCCATGAACTCTGTATGGCCTTATATGCCTTAACAGGGTTTAATCATGGAAAATTTAATTTTGAAATATTTATCTTTCAAAGTAAAACTCTGACATACTCAGTTGAAAAACTCCATCAACTGCAAAACTAAGCTGCAAAAATTCTGAATAGACTGGATCAGTGCGTTGGCACTCAGTAAAGCCTGATCTTGTGAAAAAAAAAACACACGACATGCAACATGCTTCAAAATAATTCTACATAGCTCCTTACACATATTGTGACATTTCCGAGATGAAATGTCCACTGTCTCAATTTTTATATTGAATATATAGATTTAATTATTTTCCATATCATGTTTTAAATCAGAAAAACTTACTTCCCTACCCTAAACCCTAAACCTAAACCTAACAAATAGATAGTCATAAAAAGAAAATGTGAGATGAAAGACTACACATAATTTGGTATGTGGTAATTCTATGATACTTTTGTATTAATGTGTCAACTCACATGTTCTTCAGGTCTCAAACTGCAAGAACTTGCAATCGCAAGAGCAATGCTCCATCAGTTGAGCTACTGCACTATTTAATCATGCTCGACCATGCTTATAAATGTAGTTGGTTATGTAATGCAGATTAATGTAATGCATCACCTTACAAGTCATGCACTATAGTAAAAGGGTTTTGATGTCATTAGATAGCTTTGTGTGAGGAATAGGTGAAAAGTAAGTTTATGAACTAGTAATCTGCCCTTTTACTCATGATTTGTGTGAAAGGGAATAATTAATTGTTGTTTTTACGCCTCTAGAGGTTATTTCACCAGAAACTGCCATGATATGTACCAGCCATGTAAAAATCATTTTTCAAAAATGTAGGTTTAGTAATGTGGTTTTATGAAACTGGGTGTAGCACCTGCAGCTCTGCATAGCTTTCTATGTTAGAAGCAAGTGACTTACTATTATTATTTATTTTTAACAAGGTCCCTAATAATTTCAGTCAGATCTTCACAGGTGTAGACTTCAGGGAAAAATAAATTAATATAAAATGCTATGATCACTTAATGTACAAAATACACTGCATTTAGAGTAGTTACTGTGTGTTTGAAATGCATAGGTTGAGCAGTTTATGTTGAATATTCAGTTGAGCGTGTCTGTGCAATCACAGATTTGCGTCAGCTTGACATGCCCAAACACACATTGTACACCATAAAATCCTCTGCCATCTGCCTCTCTCTAACACACAGACACATTCACATGTTATGCTGCATGCATATTTGGCCATAATATCTGTACATTATAAATTCTTTGACCAATGTTGAAACAAAATAATTTAAAATAACTAAAAAAAACAACAACATTTAACTAGCCGGTGGGTTGAAAATAATCACCACAGGGTACAAAAATATCCCCTGGGGTTTCACTCTGATGGGTGTCCATAAAAAAGAAGAAAATTTTTTAAAATAAAACAGTGGTCAATGGGGCCATGCCGCATTTAAAAAAAAGGGGAAAATACAAAAATTGAAATACGGTATTGAACTAAGGTACAATGAAATATGGTAGAGGCTAGTGTTAAATGAAAACACAAACAGAACATTAGCATGCCCATATGCTTCAGCATACATCACCTTAATAAATGCTTATATCATTCACAGCATTTTATGCATTTAAGTACTTGTTAAATCACTCAAAGTATTTTATGCATTTAACACATAATTAAACACTCACAGTATTTTATGCATTGAACACATACTTGAACATTCACAATATTTTATTAATTTAACACATACTTGAACACACAGTATTTTATGCATTTAACACATACTTGAACACTCACAGTATTTTATGCATTGAACACATACTTGAACACACAATATTTTATTAATTTAACACATACTTGAACACTCACAGTATTTTATGCATTTAACACATATTTGAACACACACTATTTTATGCATTTAACACACACTTGAACACTCACAGTATTTTATGCATTGAACACACACTTGAACACTCACAGTATTTTATGCATTGAACACATACTTGAACACTCACAGTATTTTATGCATTGAACACACACTTGAACACACAGTATTTTATTCATTTAACACATACTTGAACATTCACAATATTTTATTAATTTAACACATACTTGAACACTCACAGTATTTTATGCATTTAACACATACTTGAACACTCACAGTATTTTATGCATTGAACACACACTTGAACACTCACAGTATTTTATTCATTTAACACATATTTGAACACACAGTATTTTATGCATTGAACACATACTTGAACATTCACAATATTTTATTAATTTAACACATACTTGAACACTCACAGTATTTTATGCATTGAACACACACTTGAACACACAGTATTTTATGCATTTAACACATACTTGAACACTCACAGTATTTTATGCATTGAACACACACTTGAACACTCACAGTATTTTATGCATTTAACACATACTTGAACACTCACAGTATTTTATGCATTGAACACATACTTGAACACTCACAGTATTTTATGCATTGAACACACACTTGAACACTCACGGTATTTTATGCATTGAACACATACTTGAACACTCACAGTATTTTATGCATTGAACACACACTTGAACACTCACAGTATTTTATGCATTTAACACATACTTGAACACTCACAGTATTTTATGCATTTAACACATACTTGAACACTCACAGTATTTTATGCATTGAACACACACTTGAACACACAGTATTTTATGCATTGAACACACACTTGAACACACAATATTTTATTCATTTAACACACACTTGAACACACAGTATTTTATGCATTGAACACACACTTGAACACACAGTATTTTATGCATTGAACACACACTTGAACACTCACAGTATTTTATTCATTTAACACATATTTGAACACACAGTATTTTATGCATTGAACACATACTTGAACATTCACAATATTGTATTAATTTAACACACACTTGAACACACAGTATTTTATGCATTGAACACACACTTGAACACTCACAGTATTTTATGCATTTAACACATACTTGAACACTCACAGTATTTTATGCATTGAACACACACTTGAACACTCACAGTATTTTATGCATTGAACACACACTTGAACACACAGTATTTTATGCATTGAACACACTTGAACACTCACAGTATTTTATGCATTGAACACACACTTGAACACACAGTATTTTATTCATTTAACACGTATTTGAACACTCACAGTATTTTATGCATTTAACACATATTTGAACACACACAGTATTTTATGCATTTAACGCATATTTGAACACTCAGTATTTTATGTATTGAACACATACTTGAACACTCACAGTATTTTATGCATTGAACACACACTTGAACACTCACAGTATTTTATGCATTGAACACACACTTGAACACACAGTATTTTATTCATTTAACACATACTTGAACACTCACAGTATTTTATGCATTGAACACACACTTGAACACTCACAGTATTTTATGCATTGAACACACACTTGAACACTCACAGTATTTTATGCATTGAACACACACTTGAACACACAGTATTTTATTCATTTAACACATATTTGAACACTCACAGTATTTTATGCATTTAACGCATATTTGAACACTCAGTATTTTATGTATTGAACACATACTTGAACACTCACAGTATTTTATGCATTGAACACACACTTGAACACTCACAGTATTTTATGCATTGAACACACACTTGAACACACAGTATTTTATTCATTTAACACATACTTGAACACTCACAGTATTTTATGCATTGAACACACACTTGAACACTCACAGTATTTTATGCATTGAACACACACTTGAACACACAGTATTTTATTCATTTAACACATATTTGAACACACAGTATTTTATGCATTGAACACACACTTGAACACTCACAGTATTTTATGCATTGAACACACACTTGAACACACAGTATTTTATGCATTTAACACATATTTGAACACACAGTATTTTATGCATTTAACACATATTTGAACACACACAGTATTTTATGCATTGAACACACACTTGAACACTCACAGTATTTTATTCATTTAACACATATTTGAACACACAGTATTTTATGCATTTAACACATATTTGAACACTCAGTATTTTATGTATTGAACACATACTTGAACACTCAGTATTTTATGCATTGAACACATACTTAAACACTCACAGTATTTTATGCATTGAACACATACTTGAACACTCACAGTATTTTATGCATTGAACACATACTTGAACACTCACAGTATTTTATGCATTGAACACATATTTGAACACTCACAGTATTTTATGCATTGAACACATATTTGAACACTAACAGTATTTTATGCATTTAACACATACTTGAACACTCACAGTATTTTATGCATTTAACACACACTTGAACACTCACAGTATTTTCATATATAATATCAATTACAGTTATTTGGAAAACACTCTGGGCTATAAATCATTGGATAAGATATGATTAATTCTAAATTTACATGAACCATTCTTGCACGTGTCCACAAATGTGGTCAAACTCCACACATGAAATCCATATGCATTCTTCAAAAATGATCCATAACAAACACTTGGTTTTAACATATGACTCTTGCGAATACATATTTAATGCAATTTAATACAATTTTGTGTCAAATCTTAGATTTACCCAAAGAATGATCAACCAATGAACAAAACCGGGAGCTCTCTTGCACAAAATACAAATAAAAACTAAATCAAAAATTATAACCTGTCTTCACACCTTTGACTGGACAAAAATGAAAAGCACAGCCCTAGTGCTTGTGAGTGAGAGAATGTGAGTGCCCATTATTATATGATAGATGGACAGTGAAATGAGATAAAGCAGCCTTCCACAGAAACAGAAACTTGCATCCTTTGTGTTTCCTGGCTCTCTAGCTCTAATTGAATAGCTGTCTTCTGTGGCCTGATAATGGTAATGGCTCCCTGCAGCACAAAGCCAGGTGAGTGTCCTTGTGATCAGGCTGCAGTCAAGAGGCCAAATCAGCAGCTGAAGCCGAGGAGAGACTCCCAGGGGAGGACATTTTTTAGCTGCTCAGTAAGGAGGGTGCTCACCTGCCAAGAGAAGAGGGGGGAGGTATGTGTATGTCAGGCAGGGGTATAAATTAATGTGGAAACTGTGTTAGTACTTAAAAAAAAGTGGGGGCAAAAAAAGAGAGACAATATTGACACTATAGGGCATATGAAGGCTTCTGAAGACAAGACTGGGCATAGAAGGATTATCCCAGGTGCTTTGGAAACACCCACTCTCGTCCTTAGCCAAAGTCAATGGGAGAACTTGTTTTATATATGTGTGTGTAAGTGTGATAAAAAAAAGAGAATGAGGATGGTTTTTATCAGCCTCATTTTTATTGCATACATAGTAGGGATGTGCAAAACTACATATTTTCATAATCCACTTGTCATTGGACTGCCTGAATGACTCTGTCTTAATTGTATTGTTCACCCAAAAATAAAAAATTCTGTCATAATTTACTTACTCTCATGTCAAAACAATACAGTACAATAGTGGTTTTATAGTGACTCACTTTAAGCTTAGAAAAGAATCTAAAAATACAAAAATAGTCAATGTGACTTGTGTGTTTATTTACAAGTCTTCTGAAGGAGCATTTTGAAGCAACTCAAAATGTTCATCCTTGAAATATGACACACGTAGACTACTACGTAGACTACTTTTATTATAGTTTTGGTTGTTTTGTTTTTTTAGCTTTAAATTGAGTCACTATCAAATGCCTTTGTATTCAGTGGTCGATTTGCAAAATCATTTTGTAATATATATATTTATTTATTTTTTAATTTAGTTTAAAACACTTGTGTCATATTTCAGAAATGTAATCTTTGTCCAGTTTTGTTTCATACATTTTTGAAAAAACTTTATAGCATTTTCTTAAAAAAAAAAAAAAAAAAACTTTCAAATTGTCATGTGGTGTAACCATTAAGTAAAAAATATTATAATACTTTCTTTGCACATTGAATACATGATAATATAAACAATTATTCATTAATTTTCAAAACGTTTTTGAACAAATTTTTCAAGGAATTTATTTGAATAAATATTCTGAATTTGTGAATCAAAAATATTTTATCAGGGTTACACCACAAGAACAAAATGTGCCTTTTCATAAACATGTCAAAATCAATATCAGAAGGTTTTTAAGCATCTTTCTCTGCATCCATTAACTGCTGGGCATTCCAATTTCTCACATTCATTTTAACAGAAGTTGTCCATCTGTACTAAATAGTCTTAGTACCAACATGTATTTCAGCAAACTAAATACTGACAAAACATCATTTTCCTGTGTTTTATAGTTTTATGGTTAACGTAAACAACAAAATGGCTACCTACATGTTGGTTCCACTTAAAGATTTAACTTTGTGGGAAAAGCATTTTAAAATATGAATCATAATTTAAAACAATTGTTTCACTGTTTATTTTTTTAAGAAATAACAATAAAATATTATTCTGCACTAGTCATACCAACATATATTTTTTCAGGAATTTCAGATTTTAATGAGACTTTTTACTTTTAAGCCCCAGAAAAAAAACATATCAACATGACTTTAAACTCAGTAACTGAAAAATATTCATCATAGAAGAGGTTTATTCAAGTAAATGTTCTGTGTGAATTGCAGTTTTTATGTATTTTTAATTTAATAGATCTGGACAAAATGAGCATCACTTCATTTACCCTTAGGACATATAGCCATAATATGCACCTGTTACCCTCTGTAATTTTATTTTGTGATTATGATATGTGAAAAGAATCCATATTATGATCATGAAAAGGTTTTTTTTTTTCTAGAGCACTAGACAGGCAAAATCATTGAAAAGGTTGTTTTCAATCAGATGAACAAATTCTTAATCTCAAATGTCTACTTTACAAATTATTGGGCATTAAGTCAATTCGCACCAGCATTTACCATCCACAAACAGATGGCCTGGTGGAACGATTGAATAAAACCCTTAAGAACATGATTCGTAAGTTTGTGCACGAGTATGTTAGAAATTTGGATTAATGGCTCGATCTCTTTTATTTGCAGTACGAGAGGTCCCTCAAGCCTCAACTGGGTTTTCCCCATTCAAGCTGCTATATGGGCGGCACTATATGCTATATGCCTGTGACATTGGCTACGGTATTTCTGAAGAGGGCTGAGTTCAGGCAGGAGGTGAATATAAAACCTAATCATAACACTCCAGTCACTTGCGGAGACCACATCTCACCGTATCAGCTTGCAGGGGTTGCCAAGTTGCAACAAGAATTTGCAGACTTGTTCTCCCCTCTATCGGGTTGAACAAACCTCATCCAGCATCACACTGAGACTGAACCAGGAGTGGTGCTATATAGCCATCCCAATCGTTTGCCAGAATTGGAAGAATAGCCACACGTCCATGCTCCGGGCGAGGGGCACTAAGGGACAATCGTGTTTGACATACTGAGAGTGGGGCGAAGGGCTTTTTGACTGTCCTCATAGCTCATTACAACTGCCTGGCTGTGGGTGTGAGTGTGGTGGCACCGTTCACACGGCAACCAGACACGAGCACCTGTGGCCTGGAAGCCACGAACGCAGCCCCCCCTGCCTTCACGTGCCTGCCGCAGGTGCTCGGTGTCCGGTTACTGTGATAACGGTGGTCGTAAACACCGGCTGTGTGACTCAAGGAGTGAGGAAATCACTCTTTGAAAATGTGGGTACCTCAGCCCATTTGCGGTGTGTCAAACACAAAACAAAAGGGAACACAAGATTTACCTCCCAGCCCTCCAGCGGAGGACGGAGTGATCTGGATACCAGCTAAAGGGTTCCAGCGGACATCTCGCTCCCTGTGTCGTCCATCTCAGGAGCACTTAGGAACCTTCCTTGGGGTCCTAGTGACCGGCCGTGAGCCAGGGGACATCCGCTTCCTGCGGGGGCTCTACGCTGGTGCCGAGGACTGGGCTCGGGCTGTGTCGGGGCAAGATGTGTTGTATTGCCTCAGTCTGTTTCTTCACTGCAGAGAACTTCTGGGAAAAGTCCTCGACGGTGTTGCAGAATAGGCCGATCAGGGAAATGGGTGCGTTGAGAAATCGAACCTTGTCAGCGTTCCTCATGCCGACCAGATCCAGCCATATGTGGCGATCGACACACCTACCCGAGTGCTCGCGCCATGTCCTTTGTGGCCTTGAGGGCGAGGTCGGTCACTGAGCTCAGCTCCTGCATCACATCAGGCTCAGGACTACCCACGTGCAGTGCTTTCAGTGCCTTGGCCTGGTGTATTTGCAGGAGGGCCATGGCATGCAGAGTGGAGGCAGCCTGTCCAGCCACCATCGAGGGTAGTGAGAGCAGACGATCTGGGTAGTCGGGTTCGGGCAGAAAAAGTTCGGGTCTCAGGGGAGGGTGGAGGGTTCCAGTCCAACCCGACACTCGCGGCGGCCCAGGCAAGCATGGCGGTAAACTCTGTGTTGGCCTCAGACTGGGCAGGCAGACCCGAAAGTGGAAGCCCATTCAAGCCCTCAGTGTACGATAGGGCCAGCGACCGAGGACTCATCCTGCTCGCGAGCTCCGAAAGAGATATTAAGCTGGCCATGAGGTGAGCTGGTCTCATCTCGGAGCTTAATGGGGGCAAAAGAGCATGCTGGGGAATGGGAGGTCTGCGAGTTTACCCGGTGAGACCGTGCCTATTGATATCCCCAAATCGCCTCCAGTTCCAGCCAAGACTGTGCTGATCGTGCAGAAGGAGAGAAAGCCACTCGAATGTGCCGAATATACAACAGCATACGCTTCTTCGTTTAGAGGTGAATGGACCGGCAGTGGGATTCAGCTCACTGACACACAACTGCTTGGCTCCGAAGAAAATATGAATGAGTGGCCACATTCCAGTTCCTTTTATACCCGTATGTCCGGGGCAGTGGCATGCAAATTCCAATCGCCAATTCTCATTGGCCTTTTCTCAAAGATTGGAGGTGTTTGGGGCTCCCAAGAGCAACCCCTAGTGTCACTTAATCGACACAATGTCGAGTGAGTGACAGAAGGGGAACAAACGTTATGGGTGGTGTTAACAATTTTTGGTTATCCTCTGTTTAATCAGATAAGGTTAACAACAATTGAAGTGAGTGTTAACAATTTTTGGTCATCCTCTGTTTAATCAGGGAAGGTTATCAACAGTTATGGATGGTGATAACAACTTAGTTATCCTCTGCTGTGCCAGGGAAGGTTAACAAAAATTAAAGTGTGTATCAAAATTTTTTGGTTATCCTCTGCTGTGCCAGGGAAGGTTGACAACAATTAAATTGTGTATCAACAATTTTTGGTTATCCTCTATTTATTCATGAAAGGTTAACAACAGTTCTGGATGGAGTTAACAATTGAATATTCAAATATTTTTTCAAATTTATTTGAATACTTTTTAGTCTTATTTCATGTTCTTAATTGGTTTGTATTTTTTTGAATATATTGTATTTTTTTTTACAATGTATATGTAAAGCACTTTGAATTGCCATTGTGTTTGAAATCTGCTATATAAATATACTTGCCTTGCCTTGCCTAAGGTTTGTGTGGTTAACGGCATTGAATCTTTGACAGTTATCAGAAAGTTTTGTTTTTGTATTTCTGTATATTCTGTTGTCTATGTCCAATTTCAGATTTTCTTGCTAACAAACATTAAGAAACAAAACAAAAGAAAATTATTGGTAATTTTACAAATAAGTTCTGTTTAAGTAGGTGGTTCTTGGCCAGAATAAGGTACAAAATGGACCACACTTAATGCCGTCAAAAGTTTGTCAACTTGAGACTACACTAAAGCTTAAAAATCCAAAAGAATGTGAGTCATGGAGAACATACACAAACTCTAAAATCATACTTCTACACACACACACACACACACACACACTGTTCTGTGGGATAATAGAATAAGCAGCGTCGGTCTGGAGTATCTAAAGAAACAGAGACAATTAAATTGACAGCTCCGGTAGGCAGTGCCAGTGGCCTGAAGTCTACATATGATGAATGGCAGACATGATTTCCATGTAATGTCTGTATTCATATATAGTGTCTGTGTGGGCTCTCCAGCCATCCGCTGTCAGATGAGAGAAGTTACAATGTTGAGAAATCTTCACACACAGATTAGTGTGCCAGGAAATGGATCGGTGCATGATAGGAATCTGGCTTAAGTCCATTACTAACTCAGCAAAGATAGATAATGAGTTATTGTCTATATAAAAACAGGATTTTTTTTATCTAAATAAATAGGGACAATGAAATAATGGATGGACAACACAAAGAAAGGAATGAATGAATTCATTAATGAAATGTAGTGCTTTTTTCAGGTTTGCTGTCTGAATCATTTGGATCACAGTACAAAGAGACAAAGATAAGGAAAGGCAAGAGACAGACATTGCAGAACAATAATGAATGTGTGTGTGTGTGTGTGTGTGTGTGTGTGTGTGTGTGTGCAGGAATCAATAAACTACATAAATATGCACACATACAGGGAAGAATGTACTGTACATAAGCATACAGACAGTATAACCGCATGTTCTCGCAGTCATAGTAATAACAATAAAACATACCGCATGCCTTTTTATATATTTTGTCTATGAAACAGGATCACATTTTGTGTATACAATATCTAAAGTGACCCCAAATAATATTTGCAGATGCAATGACATTCATGCATTTTCATATGTGGGTTCAGTATCCAAATACTTTTAGGGGCTGCTGTATATGTGCCATAATTCTTTTTTAACTCTGTTTAAACAAATGGAGCAATAGATGTATTTATTTTAGGGTCACTGTGTGGAACTGCTATAAGTGCCATCAACCATTAAAGTACCAATTTCCTCTCATGTCATTTCTCTGTATAACACTGGAACAGAGGTCATCCAGGTTTGATAACCTTTCCCAATGCCTCTCTTTCCATCCTCCATCTGACCAATAATCTCCTGTCAGTTGCGTATAAAGCTGACTTAATCCATCAGACTGATACCAGACCTGCATGTGAGGACTTTATGTTCTAGCTCAGAGAAGCTATTGACTGGAAACGGGAGTGTATTATTATGGTCATTCACCTTAAAAGCAATTGCTGCTATTATGGATTCTTCAGGAATGGTGAGTTGTTGCCATATCTCTCCAGGAGCTTCTTTTCCTGTGGCATCTTAAATGGGAATAATCTCTTCCCAATGTTCAAAGGCGATGGAAAAATGCAGACATCGTGGAGTGAAGAAAGTAAATGACAGACTTCACAGAATACATTTTAAATCAACATGAAATGGCATTTGCAGACCATTTCACTTTTGTAGTCATGTATTTGATCTAACATAATGAAGCCTACCAATGTTCAGGAATTCTGTTTGTGGTGTTTTTTTATTGTATTTTTTTAAAATAAATAAGGGTCACTGTACTGAGCTGACTTCACTGATTGATGATAAATAGCATGGGTTTAGGCATACAAAAAAGAAAAAGCATTGTTGTGGCACCATGGTACTGATATGGTATCAGATGTTAATACGCTTCTGTAAATAGTGCATACCCTCTAAAAGATAAAAATTTTCTCCCTCTAAAAGATAAGTATTTTCTCCCTCTAAAAGAGAGTATTTTTCATTCTTAACAGAGTAATATGCAGCAGGCGTTGAACGTCCTTTTCAGGACGAGTCTTTTTAAAGATGCCCTTCCGCCTCTGTGTAGTTCCTGCATGCGGTCGATATCTCTCCAAATTTGACGGTCATAGTGTGTCTCTTGCCTTGTTTGTCTGGGCAGCAATCACACCGAGGCAGTGTTTGTGGACGGTACATGTACTCATTGCGAGAATATGACCATGA
The DNA here is from genome assembly GCA_032164185.1 of Moxostoma hubbsi. Taxonomy (NCBI): domain Eukaryota; kingdom Metazoa; phylum Chordata; class Actinopteri; order Cypriniformes; family Catostomidae; genus Moxostoma; species Moxostoma hubbsi. The sequence continues at coordinate 11,209,687 of JAVLUX010000032.1, read as the reverse complement.
CAACGTTGCGGTCGTGGCTTTCATTTCTCAATGTGAATGCCACTCCAGCTGCTCCCCACGTCACTCCTTCTTCCCATGGGATTGAGAATGACCCGATTGGCGATGGAGGCTATTTGGAAAGGGCAGCAGGCTCAGTTTCACCGGGTATGGCCACACTAACCACCAGTTCGGCCAGCTCGCATTCTCCCTCAAGCTCCTTGAGTTGGATGATGACGTCGCTGCTGCATCGGAGAGCGTCTAGGCATCTAATGCAGAAATCTTGACTGGGCTGCCACCTTTGGGTCAGCCCGCCCAGTCTGAAGCTGATGCACAGATGGCCAACATGCTTTCCCAGGCTGCCATAAGCATCGGTTTGGACTGGAACCCTCCATCTTCCCCACAGTCTTCACAGCTTGATGATTGGTATGACGTGCTGATGAGGTCGTGGAGGGCAACTTTTACTACCCGGAACTGACCTCCTCGCTAATCCGCTCTCACTACCCATGACGGTGGGGGCGGCCCACGGATACATGTAGGTCCCCTAGGTGGAGCTAGAGCAGTTGCGATCCACCTGTGCCCCGAGAATGCCACCACCTGGCTGGATCATCCGGTACTCCCCTCCAAGGCCTGTAGGATGACATCGTCGCTGACCTCGAAAGCCTACAGCGGCACTGGTCAGGCCACCTCCGCCCTGCATGCCATGGCACTCCTGCAAGTTCACCAAGCCAAGGCACTTAAAGATCTGCACTTGGTAGTCCTGACCACAAAGTGCTGCAGGAAATGCGCTCTGCCACTGAACTCGCTCTCAGAGCCATGAAGATCATAGCGCGGGCAGGCGATGACCACCCTCATAGTCCTGGAACGCCACCTCTTGCTGAACCTGGTCGAGATGCACAATGTTGACAAAGCCCGGTTCCTCAATGCCCCTGTCTCCCAGCTTGGTCTCTTCGGTGACACCGTCGACGACTTCGCCCAGCAGTTTTAAGCGGTAAAGAGGCATATGGAAGCAATCTCTCACATCATGCCACGGCGCCGCCCCAGCGCAGCCAGCCTCCTCGCCAGCCAAGGATCGCTCTCTTTGAGCCCGGCACAGCGGTTCCACTAAAAAAGTTCCAGAGGGTCCTGAGGCACATGGCATCCTCAGCCGCGGTCACGCCGCTTGTGTTGATGCATATGAGACTTCTTCAGCACTGGCTTCAGACTCGAGTACCGAGATGGGCATGGCGCCGCGGCATGTACCGTGTGTTAATCACCCCTTCCTACAATTCCAAAAGAGTTGCTGGCTGTATTCCTTGCCCTGCGGAGGTTTCTCCCACTGATTTGGGGAAAGCATGTCTTGATCCATTCAGACAGCACCACAACAGTAGCATACATAAATCACCAAGGCGGCGTGCACTCTCGTCATATGTCACAACTCGCCTGGAGTTTGGTCCGGCAAATACTCATGTCATCCTAAGACTGCAACTGGGCTATGTTCCCAAGGTTCCTACGACACCCTTCAGGGACCAGCTCGTGAACCTCCAAGCACTGCCCTGGTAGGAGGCAGACCCAGCCTTTTCATTGCTGTGTCCAGTACGTGCTTTGCGTATCTATTTGTACTGCACGCAGCGATTTAGATGTTCTGAGCAGCTCTTTGTCTGCATTGGTGGACAGCGGAAAGGGAACGCTGTCTCCAAACAGAGGTTAGCCCACTGGGTCGTTGATGCCATTTCCCTGGCCTACCAGACCCTGGCTGTGCCCACCCCCTTGCAGGTTCGAGCACACTCGACGAGAAGTGTGGCATCGTCATGGGCACTGGCCAATGGCACCTCCTAGCAGACATCTGCAGAGCTGCGGGCTGGGCAACACCCAATACCTTTGCGAGATTCTATAATCTCAGTGTTGAATCGGTCTCTTCACATGTTTTATCAGGTCCAAGCTGGTAGAACTGAGACATTGTGTCCCCCTTGCCATGACACTAGACCTACCACTGTAAACAGCTGAACCTTACTCTCGGCTCCTCAGTGCAAAAACCTGACTGACAGATGCACGTCCACTTCCCTTTATACCCTCATTTCCAGGGGCGGGACATGCAAATTCTGTCTGCCAATTTTTCATCTGCCTTTTCTCAAATCCAGAAGTACGCAAGGCTCTCAAGTAAGACTCCTTGTGTTACTACAATCGACACAACGTCTCGTTCCCTCCATCGGGGAATGGAGGTTACAACAGTAACCATGACGTTATTGCCATGTTATCATTTCCAAAACAACCATGGTACTGTCATGTTAAGCTGGTGCCACACTTGCAGACTCGATTTTGGACTAGGGTGTCACACATGCAGACTTTTGCTGAGATCTCACTTTCTTCAGGTGGCGGTATGACACACAAAATGGTTGGATGGTGACAAACATTCCAATTTACCACAACTCTCTCTCTCTTAATCCCTGTCACATGGAGCTCTCCAAAATAACAATAGGGCTCAAAGCACCCTTTAAGGAAATTTAGATTTTTTTTCTGGTCACAAAATATCAGTCAAATTTCTTTCTTTATTTTTATTGAATATTGATGGAGCAACATAATTTGTGTGGGGAAAAATATTATAATGGAAGATTAAAATTCTGTTTTAAAAAAAAAAAAGGTGGTGAGGGAACCTTTTACCCCACACTTGGTTTAAAAGGGCCTTGGGGGTTTATAGTGATATTGTGTAGATAATGGGGCAATAGTTTTTTTATCAACGCAAATTGCTAAATTTTCAACTAATGCAAATAATTTTGAGACAGCAACATGATTTTTTGAGTACCAAATTAAGATGATGCTTACTCAAAATAACTACTTCAGGAAAAAAGTCAACCATTTCATATTATTTTCAAACACATTTATTACATCTCAAGTACCCTATTAACAAACTAATCTCTGTTATGGCTGGATGAGTCAATGTGAGACCACTTTGAAGAGTGTTTTATTGGGGCCTTTAGCCTCTGCAACAGGCAGGCATTTTACCTCAAATACTATCCTTACACTTTTTTTCAATTTGTTAAATTTGTTAATTTCAGGGATTTTTATTAGCTACACAAATTTGCTAAATTCAAAAAAATATATAAAATTTTTTATCAAATTGCCTAAAAATCAACCTTTAGACATTAAATGCAAAGATCTCATGGATCCGGAAAATTTTGAAGTTCATAGTGACAAACAAGTGTTTAGGAAAGTGCTGTGGTAGATTTTGTTGTTGTTTAGTGTTTTGGGAGAAAGTAAAATCAATGGAGCCTTAAGCCACATTGTACCCTACCGTGTGAGCATAAACAACTGCAAAAGAGTGATTTACATTAAAAAAAAAAAAAACATTTCAATTGATATTGTTTGTCTCACCACAAGCGAACCACTCCTGTGTTTACTTGCAATCTGACTGAGGCCTCGTCTAGGTGGTCTCGGACCAATTGTTTTGGTGTGATTGCCAGGCTCATACAATATATGTGTATACGAACCAAACCAAGGGACAAAAAAGTACCAGGTTCCTTAACAAATGCTCCTAATGAGCCTGGTATACGATTCATGGAGTAATATACCTTGTGAAAGTGCGTGTGTGTTTGGCGACTTGGTTCTCGCGCTCCTCGCGACAGCACCTCCCTGGCAAATTCCACTGAGGAAGGACCTTCTTTCCCAGGGATGGGGCACCCTCTGGCATTCGCGCCGGGGGAGATCACCTCCTGTATGCACTTCGAGTCCTCGCTATTTTATTTTAACATTAACAAAGTTTAATAAATGCTGTAAAATGTATTGTTAATTGTTTATGATACCTAATGCATTAACTAATGTTATCGAATGGACCCTATTGTAAAGTGTTACCATAAGAACTGCTGTGTATTTGTGTGTGTGCAGTGGCGTAACTACAGGCAGTGCAGGATGGGCAGCCGCCCTTGGGCCTGGGTGGAAGAACCTCTCCTCAGAAGGTGAAAACTACTCATATATCTGGGTGTGAGAGTGTGCCTCCAATTGTCTTGTGCATGTGTACAACCATCTAAAAGGTCAATCTGTTTAGACTCATAGTGCCTTGGCACCCATTAATGGTTTATTTTACCCACTGAACAGATTTCACTGGGGCCTATTCACTCCGCTTCAAGCTGACATTGGGAGTCTGGCCTTCGTTGTCAGATTGCAACCTGTCCAGTTTACCCCTGCCCTGTCCCACATGCCAGCCAACGGTCCATTGCCAGAGAGAAAGGGAGAGACACTATGCTTCTCTAATTTGCCCTTACTCAGCTGCCAAACACACTCACACTCTGTAGGGCAGCACAGAGGTGAAAGTAAAAAATAAATAAATAAATAAAAATAAAAATTCACGAAACAGATTGCTAATGAACTTGAAGGGATACCTCTCCCCGAAATGAAAATTGTGCAATTATTTATTTACCCTCATGCTGTTGCAAATCCATATTCAATAAAAATTGTCGGTTTAACTCTTCCTTTGAGAGTGATTATGAACAGTAAAAGGTGGTGAAGGAATGTGTTACATATAGACAACAGAGATAGTAGTGCTGGATCTATAGAAGGGGAATAAAGAGCTTTACTGTAAAACAAACTCATCCTGTTACTGTAAGCAGCTGCACCTCCCATCACAGCATCTGGCTGGCAGTAGTAACCAGAACTCCTGGACTTTGCTAAGTGCACTGTGTTCTGTCTGCCAAATATGTAGACAATGAATAGATTTGGACATTAAAACCAGCAGAGATCTCTAGCAGTTAACAGTGTAGGGAATAAACTGACCGCAATCTAACCGGGAACAAGCATACTGATAAACAACATTGCCTGGAAGCCCACCAGACATCGTCTAGACGACCCTCTGCCTAACCTAATTTATGATAACTGATGGTACCTGATAATCAGGGTCATTAGGGTGGACCTAATCTCACAGCAACACAATCACAAAACAAGCCTGCATCTTCTTCTTTGCTCCAACAGCTGTGACCCATATTGTTTGGTGCATTTACCTGTCCATTAGCCCCATCTGTGCTTAATCGTCCACCAGAATGAATTCATATTCCCAGATCAGCAATGATTTGGAATAATATAAAGGAATATGTTAGATGATTTGAAGGTGAAGTCTGTCATTTTTTCAATGATAAAACACTTTCTTGTGTCCCAATTTAAGGGGCAGAGACAACTATAAGTAAGCCATTTGTAAGTTGATTTCCTGAAGAGTGTAAACCGTGTGGCTCTGTGGCATTTCCGAAACAACTCCATTCATCAAACTGATTCTGGTTGTTTGGAAATCTGTATGAGAACAATCATTATTTTTGAATTATTGTCAAGCTCCAAAGAGATGAGAAAGCAACATGATACCATGTTGCTACCGACTGTACCCTGAAATCGACCCCTTCTGCTGGGTTACTGACAGTTCTGACATTTTTACTTCAATTCAACTATGTTTACCTTTTCCTATGGCGCAATTGATAGCATGTTGCGTGAGCTGCCTTTAAGAAATGGGTTCTGGGTTTGGATAAGGGCACAGGGGTTATAAATTAAGCATTACTTTTGACCGCATTAGATCTTTATGACTGAAAATACAAACCACTTTTACTACTCACATTTGGTGCCACTCTGTGGACAATTCAACCTCACAATGGAACCTCCATGTGTTCAACAGCGCTTTCTACTTTGGCTACTGGGGGCACTGGTTTGAATTTTGGTAAGCACAGACCAATTTCTGCTGAAGAACTCTACCTCACCTCAAGTCCATAAGGGGAAAAAAGAATAAAAGAAACATCAAAGTAGTATTTTATGACAATATATTATTTCTTCTTAAAACATAAAATAGCCTTGTTTGAGGAAAAGACCAAAGTTCAAGTCACTAATTGCTGAAAAGCTTTCCCTCTGCTGTAGAAATGCATCACGTCACAATCAGTTAAGAAAACGTGAACAATTGTTTTTGGTGTCATTGATGTTACACCATGGAAGACGTGTACTGGGGCGCAACTTTTGATTGTACATATTGTGTCATTGCAAAATAGATTTAAGAACAACTGCGAGGGGTGAGTGCATAATGACAGAATTTATATTTTTGGGTGAACTGCTCATTTGGAATACCAGTTTTTGAAAAGATTTAAGAGAGATTAGAAACAGCAAGGATTTTAGTGATCTATCTTTTGTGTGAGAGAGTGTACATGTAATGCATATCGATATATATATATATATATATATCAAATATAGAAGTGATGTGAGTATGTGTGTAACCTCTTTTTGGACAGGAAGCTGTCAGCCTCAGGCTGCTATTTCTCAGCCACTGTGACAGGGTGCAGAGCATTGGACTTCCTGTGTCGAGCCAACAACACTCCACCATTCTGCCATCACCCATATTCCCAGATTAGGTAATCTCATCACTGCTCATAATGGAGGCAAGTAAGGATGACAAATGAGATTAGGCCATCGATTCAAGTCTGCTGTTTAAGCATTATACTGTTTTCTAAATGAAGAAAAGGTTTCGTAAAAGGAGGGACAAGCTCTGCTGAGAAAAGGATTTAAGGAGAGACTGTTCTTTTACAATCGTAATTGTTCATCAGTGATGTATAATGATGTCACGTCTGCCACTGAATTTTACCCTGCTCACCCTGCAATTCCTGTAGGTATGCCACTGAGTAAGGGGGCTCTCAAAACAATATTTTCTTTTTTTCTTTTTCTTTTTTAAATAAAGATTAAAATTTGTCACGTAACTCATCTCACATCATTTGTGCTACGGGCATGAATGATACTTCAAATCACACAACTTGTTAAGGATAGGGGCATTATTACTTTTCTAAGCAATCAGACTTATGAGTTTTGCTGGCTGACATTAAAAAACAGGCACACACAAAAAATCCTATATACTTACATAGAAGTTGAGGCACATATCTAGGAACAAGAATAACTTAGAAACCTAGTGGTGGGCTCTTTTTACTTTTTATATATCAATACATAAATATCACATTTGACTGGCTGGGATACATCAATTCACCACCTTGGAATGGCCAACAAGAAGACCTGCTTGAAAGTACTTCAAGTCAGTGGAGGAGATGCCTGCCTGGGTGCTAATCTTCAAAATTTTTGCAATTATACATTAATTTGTAAAGAACTTTATTTGGAGTTTCCTATAAAAAATACACCGTTTATGAAAGTATAGGGTTTATTTACAATACTAATGATCTGAAAGTTTGGTCATGTACATGGATGTTCTTATCAGAAATAAAAACAGACCTAATGTAAATAATTTATCTATCTAATGCAAGCTTGATTTAAAGGGATAGTTCACCCAAAAATGACAATTTTCTCATAATTTACTCTTTATCATTTACCATTATGATATCCCAGGTGTGTATGACTTTCTTTCTTCACCAGAACACATTTTACTTTTGACTTTTGAAGATCCAAAAATCACAGATAGTGAGCATACACATCATTCATATGAGTCCAGCTGTTAAATTAATGCCTTCTAAAGCAACACGATCACTTTTGGTATAAAAAATATCAATATGTAATTACATTTTTAAACTCTAAATCATCACTTCGGTTCAGCAGTGGTATGCACGTGTGATGTAATCATGTTGGCATGTGAAACATGTAAGAACTGAGGCACATGCATCACACATGGAAGAGCAGCGCTGTTTACAAGTGAGTTGGAGGAATGCTGTACAGAAGCGTAGTTGGTTTTGCTTATGATCTGTATTTGGATCTGTTTCTTCACTCACAATGTTGCATTTGTGTGCTTATCCTGGATGTCTCAACCAAGAGGAGAACGTGAGAATATGTTCATGACATGCTAATGCTGTCACAGTCCTGTCACTCTGTCAGTCTGGGTTTTTGTCTGACAGGACCGTGACATCATTGTCCCATGTCTGTCTTCTGTTACGTTGGCTGTCTTTGTGTGAGAGCACGGTTTCGGTTGTATTCCCTGCCATGTGCTATTCAATCTGTCTTGATACATGTCAGGAGCGTGGTGTCTAGATTCTGACTTCCAGACTGGTTCGGTTTCGGTCTGTGTCCGTATCTGAGCACACATGCTCCATGTCTGTCTGTTATTGACGTGGGTGCATCGTGCTTATGTCATCTTAGCAGCATGCACGTGCGTCAATAGTTTGTCTCTCGCGAACACGGGTGTGCCTTGTATCGCGCCCGCGTTGTGCGCCCGAGTATCAAGCTGTCTTCATATTGTGCTGAGGTTCGGTCACTTCGGTCTAAGTTTTGTCTTGTTTTTGTCGCCTAATGGTGCTTCGTGTGACATTTGCCTCGCGATGTACACTCAGGTTTCGTTTAGTGTGAGAATGTGTGGCATTGTTTTTTTTTGGCATTGCTACGTATTCTCTTGTCTTGTTTGTCAGTTGGCATGGGCGAATATTGCCTTTTTGTCTTGACAATGTGCGCTCATGCCATTCAGGTGTTTTGTTGTCTTGTGAGAGCCCATGGCTTTGTTTTGTTTCTGTATCGTCACATGTCTCTCTGTCTTACATCATACCCCACCTCCGTGTTTGCCCATTATTAGTTTATTAGTCACACCTGCCTTGTCTTGTTAACCTGTTGATTTTTCTCCCTATTTTAGCCTCCTCGTGTGTGCTGTCCACTGCCAGTTCATCTTGGGTGTAGTCAGGTCGGTCCTGTTCATTGGTCTTGTTAAACAGTTTTGTTTGCTGCCTCATGTCAGTCCTGGTCCGGTCGGTCCTGAATCCTGTGCCCTGTTTTCACTACCCCAGCCTGGATACCCTTTTTCCCCCTTCAGGGAAGTCTATGTTTATTTTTTTTCAACCTAGTGGGAGTTTGAGTTTTTTTTTTCCTTTAATATTTGTATTCAATAAATTCCTTTTTTTTAAACTCTGATATTTGGTCATGCCTATGCATTCGTGACAAACGTGAATACGTCACACGAGAGAACATGTGATCTACACCCTCTCGTGAAGCTTACCGGAAGCATTGGATTATAGTTCAAAAGTACTTAAATATTGACATTTTTCACACCAAAGGCGATTGCATTGCTTTGGAAAACTTTAGTTGAACCTCTGGAGTCGTATCAATGATGTTTATGAAGGCTATCTGGGATTTCTGGAGATTCAAAAGTCGAATCAACATCCACTTGCATTTTAAGGACTTAATGAACCTAATGAGATATTTTTCTATATTTTTTTCAAATGTGTTCTGCTGTAGAAAGAAAATCTTCTTGGGTTACTGAACAGTAACCCCTTTTCCCTGATAAAAGCGGAACGATATTCTGTGCTGATTTAGCACTTGGGGAACAACTTTAGGTGTGACCAGCAGTCTTTCCTGCTCTGGCATTGTAAACGGCGGGGAGCAGAAGGCTTCGAGAGTGACCGGATGTGCAGTTGAGAAAGGAACCTTAGGCAGGTAGTCAGGGTGAGGGTGCAAAATTGCTTTAGCCATTTCTGGGTCAAAATCTAAGCAGGCTGGCAAGACAGACAGAGCCTGTAGATCCCCAGTTCTTTTTAGAGAAGTAATTGTCATAAGAAAAACCATCTTGAGAGTCAGAAGTTTATCAGACGCTGACTCTAGAGGTTCGAAGAGGGTCTCAACCAGACCCTCAAGGACTAGTGCTAAATCCTATGAAGGGATCCTGGTCCTAGCAGGAGATCTCAGTCGCATGGCTCCACGAACGAAGCAAGCAGAGGATGTCTGCCCAATGGCACCTCATCAATCAAGGCGTGGCAAGCCTTGCAGAAAGTCCAGAACTGAAGCAATCTGGCAGTTAACTGGATCTGCATTATACGCACAGCACCATATTTCAAAGACACCCCATTTATTGGCATAACTTCTAGTAGAGGGAGCCCTAGCACTTAGAATGGTCTTGATAACTTCAGGTGAAAACCCAGTGTCCCTCAGTTGGTACCATTCAGGGGCCAAATATGAAGGTTCCACAGCTCAGGCCGGGGATGAAATATTGTCCCCTGCACCAGGGACAGAAGGTCCCTCCTGTCCGGAATCGCCCAAGGCGAGCTTTCGAGGAGAGACATTACCTCCAAGAACCATACCTAGTTCGGCCAACGCGGCGCTATCAGTAAGCTGATGACCCTCCCATTCCCCTTGAGTTGGACGACCATTAAGATCGCACCCCAGCCCGTCAGGGAGGCGTCTGTCGTTAGCAATTTGTGATGGCAAGATGCACCTAGAATGGGACCCAAAGTGAGGAACCGGGGTCTGAACCAAATAGAAAGGGTACGAAACGCTTGGCGCGTAACCCTTATCTGCCTTAGGCCCTTGGATGAAATCCCCTGGCTTTGAGCCACAACTGAAACAGTCTCATGTGCAGAAGGCCCAAAGGGATCACCGAGGACGCAGATGCTATGAGACCTTGGCCTAGCCTGACTTTGCTCAGGGTGTTCTGAATGGACACGATTCTAGCGGGAGACAATTGTGCCCGCATAATGATCGAATTCCATTCAACGCCCAGATAGGTAATTTCCTGAGTGGGAGAGAGAACGCTCTTTTTGACATTGAGTCTCAGACCCAGAGAAACCAGATGAGCTAAGACGGTATCCCTGTGGTGAACTGCCAGTTCTCATGACTGTGCTAGTATCAGCCAGTCGTCTATGTAATTCAGAATGCAGATGCCCCAGAGTCGCAAAGGAGCCAGTGCTGCATCTGTGCATTTCGTGAATGTGCGGGGTGATAGGGCAAGGCCGAACGGAAGAACCCGATATTGGAAAGCTTCGCCCCCGAAAGCGAACCTCAGGAACTTCCTGTGTTGTGGCAGAATTTCTATATGAAAATATGCGTCCATGAGATCGATCATGACCAACCAATCATGATGTTGGATTTGAGACACGACCGTCTTGACAGATAGCATCTTGAACTCGAACGCCTTGATTGAGTGATTCAAGCCTCGTAGGTCTAAAATCGGATGCAACCCCCCACCCTTCTTGGGAACCAGGAAGTATCTGCTGTAGTAACCTGACTTTTTCTCTGGAAGGGGTACATGTTCTATGGCCCCTTTGACCAATAGATTTTGCAGTTCTTTCCACGGTAGACATGCTTGTTCCGATTTCACGGTAGTGGAGACCACAGCATTGAAACGGAGGACGGGGATTGAATTGAATTCTGTTGCTTTTTTCTACTTTTCTTAGAACCCACATAGAAACACCTGGCAGTAGCTTCCGTGCTGCCAAGTTCTCTGAGATGGGTATAAATTTGGACACTTTCTGTGGAGGGGATGTCGAGTATTCCGCATCCTGGACTAAGGCAGGATGCAACGGAACACCCAACATTTTGCTGGAAGCCTCTAACTCCCGAAACACCAGAGGCGGCGGGAATGGAGAGGTTTCGTGGGGGTATCGGGAAGGTACAGGTGAATGCTTCACACGCCCCTACCCGAGGGGGGCTACCCCCACAAGGCTGTGCACAAAACTGTCAGGGTTTTTTCTTCTTAGAAATTACTGCCCTGAGGTCTTGCTTTGGGTGCTGCTGAGAGCGACGAACCATCATGTCAGTCCTACGATGGGGAGCATGAGTCACCACGCTTTGTTTTTGAGCCTCCCTTCTAGAAGGACCGGGGCAGGCTGGGTGGCCGACGGCCCCTCCCCCTGAGTGCGATGAGGAAGGAATTGCCCGAAGGCTTCCTCGTGACTCTTTGCCTCCTGGAACCTGGTGATAACTACATTCATAGTATCACCAAATAAGCCAGAAGGCAAAACCGGGGCATCGAGAAGGAAAACTTTGTCCTTGTCTCTGATGCCCAACAGGTTGAGCCATAAGTGTCACTCCGTGCTGACTAAAGCAGACATAGCCAATGGCGCGAGCTGTCTGCTAGGTCACACGGAGAGATCCGTGGCTCGATGAAGCTCAGAGAAAGCCTCTTCGTTGACCGTGGTGCCCGCACTCAGGTCCTTCAACAGATCAGCAAGATACACCTGTAACACTGCCATAGTGTTCAGGGCAGAACAAGCCTGACCTGCTGCCTGATAAGCCTTCCCCACAAGCGTAGAGGTGGTCCTGCACAGCTTTGTGGGGAGAGTGGGTCTCTTTAGTGATGATTCCGAGCCAGGCGAGAGATAACCCGCAAGTGTCTCTTCTACCGGTGGCAACACCCACGATAGTCGAATATGTTGACATTGAGGGCACAAAGTCATGGGAAGTATAAGGTTTCGTCCATGAACGAGAGAGCTCATCATGGAGGTCATCAAAGAAAGGAAGGGACTGATATAGCGTTCCTTTCCTTTTTATTTATTTTTTTGGCCACCAGACAGAAATCTGTCTTCTAGTTTGGAGCGTTTGGGGGGGTCTCTTGTTCATGTGGCCAGTCACAGCCCGAGTAACCACCTCGAGTAATTCCTCAGCTGCTTTATTATTGTGCGTGGAATGTTCAGAGGTTCAGCGCCCCCCTCATGAACCGAAGAGGCCGAAGTGCGCTTCAGGCTTACGAGAAGGATCAGCTGGATCTGGGGAGATCAGCTGGATCTGGGGAGAGCCTCCTCAGTCAGATCTATGCGGGAGCCCCATGATGAAAGAGTGTGCGCTGGCTCTTGGAAGTATGCGAGACGAATGCGAAGCATTTTGGCTGTAAACAGATCGCAATGCTCGCACCTGCCCCAACGCAAGAGCAGCATACTCTTCCCCCAAACACACAAAACAAAACTGGTGTGTGTCTGTTTCAGCCATAGAGCGTAAACATAGGAACACACACCGCTTGCTTTGTTTATCAGTCATTCTTTTTTTCTTCTTTTTTTTTAAAGAAAAGAGAAAGGTTTCTGCACACTGCCTAACAATTCTAACTCCTAACAGAGGAAAGTAGAAAGTTTTGACAGTCAAGAAGCACAACACACACAGAATGATCTGAAGACAAAAGATCTGACGATGTACCTGTGACGCATCTATTTATAGCCCTGCTACAGGTGCATCCAATGATGTCACCAGCAGAGGCTATAAATTCTGGTCAATTTCATTGACGTGTTACACACACGTTCACTGCTGGTCACACCTAAAGTTGTTCCCAAAGTGCTAAATCAGCGCAGCATCAAAGTGTAGCTTTTTGACAGGGAACACACACACCTGGGCTATCATGAGGGTGAATAAATAATGAGAGAATTTTAGGGTTAACTATCCCTTTAAGGAAGAATGTTGTTGTATGTGTATGTTTATAATATATACAGTATGTTAAGGCATTACTATGTGAATGATTTCTGCTAAATATGATCTGAAATTATAACAAATTTATGATTTAAATAAACTAAAAACCGTACATTACGGATGTTTTTGGAACTAAATTAATGTATGGTTTTGATGACGAATCCATCTGGTTGCGCTTCTGATCACTAGTCTGATCACTAGTTAAATATAACTATGACTCCATGTACCCAATGAATTGTAAAGAGGTTAAGAGTTCCTAAAAGTGCTCAGTTTTAAAATCCAATCATGCGTCTCCCTCTTAGGTCACTCTGTGCCTCTCCGGTACAGCACAGAACACACACATAGATCTAAACATAACAATTCAATGCTCTTGGCAGTCTGCTGGGTGGCTTTGTGTTTGTGAGGATGTAAGACACAGACATGGCTCCCCAGAGTGCTACTAAGAAGTGTTAAGTGCTTGGCATGTCAATACAAACATGTTTTTGATTAACCTAATGAGAAGAAGATGCTGAGGTAACCCAAGCTCTAGTGCTTAACCAAGAATTGTACTTGTGCACATGTTCAAAAAGTAACTTGCTCATGTGCATTTATGAGAGAGAGAGAGCAAGAGGGATTAAGATTTGAGTTGCCTCAGGGCCAACGGATGTGGTTCCTTGATGTGAATTAATTTTCTTTTGCATTTTAACACATGGAAGGTGAGCAGCGTGTTATTTGCATATGAAGTTTTCAAGATGCTCAAGGCTGATGCGGTCCTTATTTCCTTTGGGAATAAAGCTAAACTGGTCGCAAGCGACTTTACAAATAAACGCAAATTATAAAAAAAAAATAATAATATATATATATATTTTAGATTAAATAAAAATTAAAAATTATATATATATATATATATATATATATATATATATATATATATATATATATATATATATATATATATATTATATTATATTATATTATTTGAATAATTAATGAAAAACTCAAAATATAGTTTTTGCACACTGTTACATTTTTAATGGCAACAAAAAAGATTAGTTCAAGTTTGAGAACAATATTTTCATTTATACCTCGAGAAAATCCCCTGAAACAATAATCTTCCTGGTCCCTGTATATTCCACGTTCATTTGCATACATTTTGCATTTCACCTTCCTTCTTTGTAATTACAGGAGAATGAATTTTTCAATGCCTAAACCTCCTCAAAATGTGTCATCAGTCCATAACAACATCGGCCTGTATATGTGCAAATTTAATCACCCATTAATTATGTCAATATTGCTATTTTCACAGGATATTGAGTAGTGCACAGGGTAAATTTGAGGAACAAGAGTGTTGACATATCTACTCATTAAACAGTACAATAAGGACTGCCAAAGTACCCCTCTCTGTTTGTTTGTTTGTTTGTTTGTTTGTTTGTTTGTCAGCTCATGTCCGAGATATAACTGATGTTCCCTGGCACCGTTTTCATGCAGACATCTTATCCAAAGGTTAAAAAAAGTTCAGTCTGAACCTCTCAGACAGTTGAAGTAAAAAAGTTTAAAAGCCTAATAGAGAATTTCAAAAGTGGTGCAATATGTAATATATTACACATGCAGAAAATTATCTTCTATATGGGTTCACATAGACCTTCTTCAACAAACCCAAACCAACTTCTGAACATCTGAGTATGACAAACTTGACCGTTTATTAGCCTGGTGGCAACTTTTTTGAAGAAAGCATTGGCGAGCTGTTATTCTTGATGTTTTAAGATATTGGTTGGTAAAAGAGGTGGCAAAAAATATATTTTTCAAAAACAGATGCTATGTCCAGAATGGTTCTAGCAATTTTAGAGTTGAAGATTGGTGTTTCAGCGATCGGCAGAGAAGTTATTTGACCAGAGAATGGCCATTTTATTTATTCTGTTTGGAATGACTCAATAGAGGTGGCAATTTCTCAAAGCTCAAAGTGGAAGGGTGAGACAAAAATAAGAGGAAAGATGTTTTGATTTGGAGAAGCATCTGTGACTAACTGCCACTTTCAGCTAGTAATAGGTTGTTGCTAAGGATAATGTGGAATCAACATATTTTCCATCAGAATTCAAAAAGGCTACTTCATTGTACATCGGCCTGGCTGCTGGCTGTTCAGAAGGCTTATTAGAAAGAAGACACATTTACAAAGTTTAAAATTACTATATCAGAATATGGTTACATTTCAGGTGCAAAGCCCACAGTGGTACATAATACAATAGGCAAGCAACATACTGTAAAGTAACCTAGGATAATTAAATTGTCATGTCCACATTGTTATTTTACAAGCACCTAGTCTCAAGAGAAGAACACAAACCCAGCCATTTCTCTTGAGACTCCATCTTCTCAAGATTTTTTATCCATCTATCCATCCATTTTTTTCCCAGACCTTATTTCATTTATTTTTTGACCTGGATTCAAAGGCAGACCCCTACTGTTGGTGTTACCTAGTAACATATGTGTATCAGAAGGATCCAACCAAAGTCCTGTTTGATCAAAGGCCATGACTGACTTCAAATGTGTTCACCAGTGAAGAGAAAGCATGTAGGCTGGGGACAATAGGATGCGGTATGCTTCTAAGGGTGTTGGAATTGATTTGCTCGGGAAAGGGCAAGTCGAGGCTGATTTGCACTTGCTGCATATCAAGCAAGAGTCATGGGAGATGTCATTTTCTCATTTTGCAGAAAACCAGTGATGTTTTCTGACCAGTTTTAAATGAAACCAAAACAGTTTTGCCAGATCTTTTTGACTGTGGAGTTAAAAACATGAAAACATAATGTATGGGTTATATAAAAGTACATGAAAACTTCTTATAGGTTAAAAAGCTCAAGTTTACCTTAGGTGCTCAGTTCTTCACGTCCTGCTTGAGACATGATTTTTAAATCTAATAATATATTGTAGTCCTTCAATTAATACGAGTTCATAAAAGCATTAAGCACAATATATCATATTATCCCATTTAAACTACCCAGATGTGAAATAAGTCCTGTTCTCAAACCCTAAAAATAAAACCAGCTGTCCTTCCAGCTAAACCACCTTAAACCAGCTAAGACCAACTAACCAGGCTAGGCTGGTTTTAGTTGTTTTTTAGCAGGGAAATTATGTCCAGAAAGGCAAAAGTACAGAAATAAGCCACTAATATTAGATAGGAAGAAGCTAAATTAAAGGCTACACAAAAAATACCTATAATAAAATATATAGGCACCATGTCCACACACACATCCCACACAACTCACATGTGTTCAGTGAATGCATAGAAAGAGAGAACCAAGGCAACAAGGCAATTTATCTTCCATGATAAATTCCCATGTGCATCTCCAGAGACACCCAGCAAAATGCGGGCAAATCAACACATTTTTCACTCTCCTACCATCCTTCTCTGTCTTTCGGTTATTTTCTTTGTCATTGATTTTTGCTCAAGCTGATCTCTGTGTTTTTGTTGTTCTTTCACCACAATGTGCTTCCTGCTAATGAATAAATTTAAGCCTGATTTATAATTTCCTCATTAATTGCATTATAAATAACTTTCTGAGCCATGTTGTTCCATTATCTGTTGATACATCAAATCTTCCTTTTTTCTTTTAATTGCAAAAACAATACTCATTTGTCAATGACATGAATTAAAAGGATAGTTGAACCAAAACCTTTTAAATTCTGTTATCATTTACTCACCCTCATGTCGTACAAAACCTACGTATATGACTTTCTTCCATGGAACACAAAATAAGTTATGTAGCAGAATATCATAGCTGCTATTTTTGATGCAGTGAAAGTGAATTGTAACCACAGCTGTCAATTTTTGTTTGCTCTACACACAAAGCTATTATATGGCTTTAGATGGCTTGAAATATAGCACATAATCTATTTTTATGCCCAAAAGGATTACTTTTAGTGGGCTTTTTTTTTTACATTTTTCGAGCAGCTTGGACATTCTTCCTAATATGTCTTTTTTTCTATATAAGAAAGAGAGTCATACAGGTTTGGAATGAAAGGAGGGTTAGTAATTGACAGAATGTATTTTTTTGGGTGAACTTTCTCTTTAACAAGACTTTCACATAAATGACTTTCAAGGCCTGTTATAGATGTAATTTCTTAGTATGGATTTTCTCTCTGTTCTATAAAAAAAAATAATGATTTGTTCTGGCACTGACCAAAAAATACATCCGCCTGATAACTACAGACTAAAACGGATAAAGGAAAAGAAGGCATTGAAGCTCAGCTCATGTTTAGTTTAAACTGAGCAAGGTAAATTACAAACAGCAGTGGACATGCACTGATCTCCTATCACTGGCACTGCATGTGTAGATCCAAAGCGACCAAAGGCCACATATTCCCTGCTATTCAAATGAAACATACATCTCATGACAACACACTCAAACACACACATACCCCCTAATGACATACTGTGCCCATGTCAGTCTCCTTAATCCATCATCACTGAGAAAGAAAGCCTATCTAGGGTAATATTTGAGGAGAGTAATGGCAGTTCACTAGCACTAAGTCCTCTTTGGTAAGGATATGATTGGGATTATGTCCGTACCATGCTGCCTTTAGAACTGGGAGATGGATTTTCCTAGTTTGAGCATCTCAAAATGTGTCCACATGGATCATGCTAATATTTATGATTACTTAGGCGAGGTTCTTATCTGCAAACTGCCACACTGCAACCGGAATAATTCTGTTCTTCCACAATATCTCCCAATCTATTATTTCTTGAAAGCGTCAAAATAACTACATTAAACTTGTTGCCTTAGTGCTTAGCGGGTGAGAGATGAGAGTTTGGGGAGAGTGTGGATAGAAACGATACACGATCGAATGATAGGTTAAGGTCTAATTATAGCCTGGATCAGTGTTGGGTAACATTACTTTTTGAAGTAACTCGTTAGAATGTTGCATTCCTCCTTAAAAAGTAACTAAATTAATGTAAATGTTACTTTTAATGGAAAGTAAAGAGTTATATTTGCATTACTTTTATGAAACTTTTTTCTCACCGCCACTCACTCTTCTGCTGTGCATTCAATGCAAATAGCTACTGTACAATACTCATGTCAAAACAACTTACTAAACAAACAGATATTTAGTATGCAATCAGTAGATTTTCACGTCATATTTATAATAAATGCTCAATAACTGGAATATGAATGATTTGATTTTCCATCAACATGGCAGCCAATATAAATAATTAAGAATAACCACTGTCTTACCTAAAGCAGTCCAACACTTGAACCTGCATCATATATGTCATCATGTGCTGTGCCCATCGACAATGCCAGAGTCAACTTGAGATGTTCTTCAGAAGTCTGGATTAAATTCAGTGTGGAATGCCAGTCTAGAATGTTCAAGAAATAAGTCTGATGAATAAATTAATATTTTTCACTTAAGACATCTCAGTGTAGGCTTGTTTTGAGCTGATCCACAGAGTGTACAGATGCCACTGGTTGATCGCATACAACTGCAAACGCACATGTTGATGCAACTTGAATAGAATTGTTTTCAAAATCAAATCAAATCCCTTTATTGTCACTCAACCATACAACCATACTCTACCGTGGAACAGTGGGTGACTCTTGGGTGCGGTTCCAAATGTAAAAAAATTAGGAAAAACTGAGTACGGTCATAAAAACGCATTTGTGCATGGAACTACTTTCTTACACGATGGATTAGAATCTGCCGTTGCTGGTTCAAACTAAATGATGTGTCCAAGCCTTCACTTCAGAAATAGTATCACGGCTTGTGCTGTTTCTAACAAGATATTGGTTAAACAAGGATGTGTGTGTGTGTGTGTGTGTGTGTGTGTGTGTGTGTGTGTGTGAGAGAGAGAGAGAGAGAGAGAGAGTGTGAGAGAGCGAGAGATGGAGTGTGTGCAATCACCTGTTACCACTCCCAACCAGAGATGCTGTCAGCTTTCTGAAGATCAGCTTTCTCAGTGGAAAATTAGCCTCAAAGCAGGGGTATTTCTCCCTATTTTGCGGTAGCCGATGCGCAAGAGTCGATCACTATAGAAACCGCAATGTCCTCTGACATTTTAAACAGTACCCATTGTGTAATTAATCAGTCTGTTGTGTCTCTCAGCTGTGATGAGCCATAATGCTGAAGTTGTTCTTTTAAAGCCATTTATAGCTATTTCCTAGGTTTCGTAGTAGTAATACAAGCGATCACGAAGAGCTGCTTTTTGTAAACACTCGCTGATGCGGATTCACTTCACATCACCTAACTGGCTCATATTACACACAAAAATGTTCTTTTTCCACCACCTGCTGGCTAACATATTTAATGTAAAAAAAAGACAAACAGCACAAACACAAGTGGACTGATACACACACAGTGAAGAGTCAGAGTTCTGATGTTGTCAGACCATCAGTGCTCATGGAAAGTCTCTTGTCCAATCAGATTTGAGGACCAGAACTAACTGTATATTATATTATATAATACACAGTATACACAAAATAACTGGAAATAAATATGAAGAGTTGTGTTGGCATTCAGCTGCCGGTTGATAGTCTGTTGCCAGTGTGTTATTAAGTGAAAAATAAAATGTGGGTCCAGTCTGAGGCTAATAAATTATTAATGACATAATATCATGAGTAATATCATGAGTGATCAAGAGTTCAAAAGTCTGATTGCTTGGGGGAAGAAGTTGTCATTAAGTCAGCTGGTGTAGGTCCTGATGCTGCGACACCACCTGCCTGATGGTAGCAGTGAGAGCAGCCCATGGCTTGGGTGGCTGTAGTCTCTGATGATCCTCCGAGCTTTTTTCACACTGTGTAAAGCGGTTAATGGGCAAGGAGGAGGCGAGAACCGGCTTGGCAATATAAATAATAGTTTTAATAATAAACTGAATTAAAAACACACAAACATAAACACAGAGCAGCTCCATGTTATTCTCTCTCGAACCATTGTCACCGGCCACCTTTATCCCCCGCGCATCCCCATCAGGCTGATTGGGGACCAGCGTGCGTTGTTCCAGCCCAGCCCTGCCCTCCTCCGCTCTACACTCCTCCCAGCATTGCCTCAGGCCAGGGACCCCCGGCATGACATACATCCACCCCCATCTCTGGGGGGGTGCCTTGCACCACGTCTGCCAGCAGGACTTCCCTGCCTTTCTTGACCTGGGAGGCAGGAGGGTAAAAACAACAACAAACAAAATAGGTGAGGGACAAAGGCCAACACGGAGCGACAGAGAGATAGAGAGGGGAGAGAGAGGGAAAAAAAAAAACTCACTCACCGGTTTTCTGATGTACCGTCATGTGGTCCTCGATCACACCTCCACCCTCTCAGGTGGATGACAGCCACTCCTCCCCGGGCGGACCGGAGACAGACCTATGACCCCCGGCAGACAGAACGCCCCTCCGCATTCCCAGTGACTCTTGGGGACACTTTTCCACCCCTGGCAGCGGCGCTACCACTCCAGTCAGTCGGGGAGTCGCTTCCCTCCTCCCCTCACTGACGGTGGTCCTCTCGACCCCTCTGCATTTCAGGGGGATGGTAGGGCACTCCTCTGCCCCTGGAAGTGGCTCCATTGCTCCAGATGGTCATGGAGTCCAGTCCAGTCCAGTCGTTTGAGGGCGGTGCTGTTGCCGTACCAGGCAGTGATGCAGCCAGTCAGGATTCTCTCTACAGTGCTAGTGTAGAACCGTGTGAGGATGGTTCATTCCAAATTTCCACAGCCATCTCAGGAAGAAGAGGCACTGGCGAGCCTTATTCACAGCAGCCTCAGTGTGGACGGACCATGTGAGTTCCTCAGTGATGTGGACACAGAGGAAATTGAAGCTGCTGACTCTCTCCAGTGGTGCTCCATTGATGGTGATGGGGCTGTGTTCTCTGTCTTTTCTCCTAAAGTCCACCACAAGCTCCTTTGTCTTACTGACGTTGAGGGAGAGGTTGTGCTCCTGACACCAGCATGGCACCTCCTCTCTGTAGGCTGTTTCATCATTGTAAGTGACCAGACCTACCACCATTGTATTGTCAGAAAACTTAATGATGGCATTGAGCTGTGTGTTGTCACACAGTTATGTGTGTACAGGGAATACATGAGTTGGCTGAGAACATAGCCCTGCAGGGCTCCAGTTTGAGGGTCAGTGATGAGGAGATGTTGCTGCCCAGTCTAACCACCTGTGTCTGCTTGACAGGAAGTCCAGGATCCAGCTGTAAAGCGAGCTGTTTAAGCCCAGAGCCCGGAGTTTCACATCAAGCTTGGAGGGCACTATGGTGTTGAATGCTGAGCTGTAGTCTACAAGCAGCATTCTTACATATGTGTTCCTTTTTTCCAGGTGGGAGAAAGCAGTGTGTAGTGTAGATGCAATGGCATCATCAGTGGAGCGGTTGTTGCGGTATGCAAACTGCAGCAAGTCCAGTGAGGCAGGCAGCACAGAGCAGATGTCATCTCTGATTAGTCTCTCAAAGCATTTGCTGATGATGGGGGTCAGAGCAACAGGGCGCCAGTCATTAAAGCAAGTGATTTTGGATTGCTTTGGTATAGGCACAATGGTGAACGTTTCAAAGCACGAGGTGACCACAGACAAGGAGAGGGAAAGGTTGAAAATGTCTGTAAAAACACCAGCCAGCCAGTTCGTGCATGCTCTGATGATGCGGCCCAGAATGCCATCTGGACCCGTGGTTTTATGGATATCCACCCATCGGAAAGATTGGGTTACATCCGCTACAGAGACGCAGAGTGAACTAACCTCTGCAGCTTCGACCATGAGAGCTCTCTCTGTAAGGGTGGTGTTATTTCCTTCAAAATGAGCATAAAATTATTAAGCTCATACGGTAGAGAGGTAGCGGTGTTCACGGCTGAGTTTTTATTCCCTTTGAAGTCTGTGATGATATTAATTCCCTGCCACATGCTTCTAGAGTCGTGTTGTTGAACTGTCCTTCATTTTTGTCCCTGCACTGGTGTTTGGCTGCTCTGATAGTTTTGCAGAGGGCATAACTTTCTTGTTTATGCTGCTCCGCATTACCGGAATTAAAAGCGGTAATCCGCGCATTAAGTGCCACATGAACATCGCTATTAAACCACAGTTTCTGGTTAGGGTACACCCGTATTTTGGTCGGCACTACATAATTTATGCACTTCCTGATGAAACACATTTCGGTATCAGCGTAGAACTCAATGTCCTCATCAGAGGTGGACCAGAACATCTCCCAGTCTGCGTGACCAAAATATTCTTGTAGCATAGAATCTGATTGGTCAGACCAACACTGGATCTTTCTGAGGGTGGGTGCTTCTTGTTTCAGTTTCTGCCTGTAAGTGGGCAAAATGGAAGATTGGTCCGATTTGCCAAATGGTAGGCGGGGAAGGGATTTGCAGCCATGGTCCAATGGAGTAGCTATGGTCCAAAACCCGATCCCCTCGTGTGTTGAAACTGAAATGTTGGTAGTATTTCGGTGCTATAGACTTAAAGTTGGCTTTGTTAAAGTCCCCGGTCACAATGAACGTGGCCTCAGGGTGCGCGATTTCCTGCTCACTTATACTCCCATACAGTTCCTTGAGTGCCCGTTCTGTGTTGGCTAGTGGGGGGATGCACACAGCTGTGATAATGGCCGATGTGAATTCCCTTGGTAGCCAGAATGGCCAACACAGGAGCATGAGAAATTCCAGATCAGGAGAGCAGAAAGACTTGATAGAATGTACAGTATGTACTGATCACACCAGGATTTGATGATCATAAAACACATACCACCACCTCTGCATTAACCTGAGAGGTCTTTCACTCTGTCTGCTCGGTGCACTGAGAACCCCACAGGTTCGATGGCTGAGTCTGGAACCTCCACAGACATCCATGTTTCAGTAAGGCAGATAATGCAGCAGTCCCTCCGTTGGAATGAGATCCATGCTCTCAGCTCGCGGAACTTGTTGACATGTGGGGGTCGATTTGCGTGGCATATTATTCTGACGAGAACGCCGACTCTCCTTCCCCTTTTCTGGCTGCAATTCTGCGGCCGGGCTGCCCAGACCGAGGGCTCCGCTGTCGTGTTTGTAAACAGCACTGAGGTATTTAAAGTCTGGTTTTCGTAGGCTATTGCACGCATGTTGATACAACTTGAATGGAATTGTTTTTAATGCTCTTAAATGTTTCATGAATCAAATCACTTGTTTATTATAGAACAAAAATGTCAAATATTTTAAGAAATTAAGACATTTTCTCTGCGTACGCAATCGATGTAGAACGTTGCTTGCAGCTGCTGATCCAGAAATAGATTTTTTTCATCCCATTCTCCCAGTTATGGGGAGCTCTTACACAGAGCAGTTCAGCAGCATAAGTCAGTGAATTGAGCGAGTATTTCATCCTGTGTATCATATCGTGGCTAGTGGAAGACTAGTCTTATAATCCCTCTGCCTAAAAGCGTTTACTGATTTATTTAAAGCAGCATGTATTTACACATTAATCAATTTGCGCTTCACTCAACCAAATGTTGAAAGTTAAATGATTTAAAGGAATAGTTCACTCAAAAATGAGTATTTGCTGATAATTTACTCACCCTCAGGCCATCCAAGATGTATCTGAGTTTCTTTCTTCATCAAAACAGAATTAAAAATTTTTATGATTTAATTTCAGGTCTCCTCCTTTAAAAAATTCAAGTGAATGCACTCCATTTCTTGACGGTCCAAAATACATATTTAGGGTACATCAAAATATTCCACATGACATAATTTTGAACAATACACTTATACAAATACAAATCTACAGCAAAGACCATTAAACTTTTGTACAGTGCTCCTTCTCTTGTAAACATGTGACACATGACATTACCAACAAGTTTACGTCATCCCTCTCATGAGCACACATCACAAATTGCCTTGTGTTTATCCCGTCACCTTCCCTTTACGATTGGACTTATGGTAGTTAGACCACACTTCCCATGATGCACCTTTTTGATCACACTCCTCTGTTTCCCATCTTTTTGCCCAGGTGTTCTATGTTTTATCATTACCCATGTGTGTATACAGTGGCGAATTCTCAGGGCTAGCGAAGCCTTCTCTGCTGGCCTAACATGCCAAATAAATAAATATTTTTCATCCTTTCATTCTCAATCACCTTTTTGCATATGTATTTTTAATCTTTTTCCACTCTAAATTAATCTACAAACAAATAGAAAAAAACCTAAAAGTTTATCCAGTCAGAATTTAATCCTTGATGCTTACAAGCAAAGTGTGACAACTGTTTCACAAATCCATGCCCGAAGCAGCGCTTGAGTTTGAGCTCCACCCCGCCAGGCCTTCAGAATTTCCTCAGAATCCCTCAACAGTGCAAATGAATGAGCAACTAAAGAGACATTGTCAGATTCACCAACCAATCAGCTTGATTTATTTGTTCTTGGTGGGTGTGATCTTTAGGATATGTCCTAGTCGAGGCATTCTAGCTGGTCTTGAGTGATGCAATCACTCTTTAAGTGATGTACGTAATTCAAGATTGAAAAACTTAAGATCAATCTGTCTGACGAGTCTACTGTCATCACTGCCGCTATCAATACTGAGAAAGATCTTTATAGATTTAAAAACACGAGATGTTCTGCATGACAGTGTGATTGCTTAATTTATTAAACAGGAAAGGAGGACTGGTAATACATGGTAATTTATAATCTCTTTTAATAATCGTACACCTGAAGCACAAATGCTAGCATTGCAGATTGTTTATCAGTTGGGTTGCTAGGAGAGATCTCTAATGAGAGTCAAACACCTTCTAAGCTAACAGGAGCATTGCAGTTTTGTTTCCTTAAACGTCATCTTCTGAATATCGGGGAATGGAATGCATTTATGGTCGGAGATATCAAGTAGGAATATCCCACATCTAACTTGAATGGACACAGCATAACCGTGTATCCTGACTAAATGAAATTTATTGCAAGCAACATTTAAATCACGAATATTGTTAGATAGATTTTCCAGGTATTATAGACCTCTTTGGTAGATTAATATGAAAAATTGTGATTTTTGAATGTCTGTTTGTGAGACGTTAATTTCACAAACAGTCATTCTGTAGTTAAAATTAGGCTTGTTTGAGCATTAAGTGTCATTTCTAGTTCTGGCTTTGGTGCATGAATGTGTTTTTAAAATGTCAATTGGTATTATTACTTAGCTGTGACATAATGTATGATGCACAAAGGCATATGGTGTCTTATTCATTGTGAAACTGTGTTTTCTTAATGACATGAATCACACTGAAGGCCTAGACTTTAAATGCACAGCCCACCACTGTGTGTATATTTAGCCCTCATGTTTCCCTTAGTCTTCATTGGTTCTTGATTGTTTGTTAGCATGTTAGTGTATGATGTTACTTACCTAGTTAGCCAGCAAAATGCAGTTATGTTTGATTTCCCTTTTGCTCCAGTGTTTTAGTTTCATCTTTGTTTTCGTCTTCATCTTTTGAGTTCCTTAATAAAACGTTCTGCAGCTGTATCCTCACTATCTCTTCTTGTACTTCCTAGTCTCGTACCAGGTCTAAAATAAAAAAATATTGCGTTACTTTACAGAAATCTGATTTTGTAAACGCATGTTACTTTTATTGTGTTACCCCAACAATGGCCTGGAATTAGAAAAGTTACATAACCATTAACTCACATTCAAACTTATTTGACAAAGTATACCTTGGCCTTCAGTCATCATTCCCTTTCATTGCATCTTTTTTATACATATAATGAAAGTGTATTGTGACTGAGGTTATCAGTCCATAACATTATGTCTAACATCTCTTTTTGTGTTCTATCTAAGAAAGAAAGTAATATTGGTTGGAACAACACAAGGATGAGTAAATGATTACATATTTTTTCTTTTGTGTAAACTGCCCCTTTAATATGAGAAACACACAACAAACGGTCCCATCTTCTGTATTTTTCATTGTGTCCCCATTTGCACATCCATTTGAAAAAAAAAAGAGGTGAATTTGGATCCTCTGGTTCCCGTTGAGTCCCAGTGTGTTACCACATGGTGACCTTCAAAATATCTCTTTGGCTCTACTGGTAGAACAACAGCACTCATTAGTCAATGACTGTCAACCTCCTGTGATTTTGTTGGTTTACTCAAGAAGCTTTACACACCAGTGTAAGCTAACATGGTTCTACATGGAGAACATCAAAGTGCTCTACTGAAGATGTGAAAACAAAAATAAAATAATTAGCCAACAATTCCCATCTTGGGCTCAAACCAGGCCCTCTTGCCTCTCATTAAAGATTGCAAAAATGTCAAAACATGGAGAGAATTGTTCAGACCTTTTGCAACAACACTCATCTATACAACAGGGACAAACAGCAGGTTCATTTCATCAGTTGCATCCAAATTCTTTTACCTAGTTCAATGAAGAACTTGATCATTGATCACGAAATGCATTCTGAAAGTATGCAGGTGTATAGTATAAATACATTCCCAAAAATGTCATGTTGGCATTGTCCTTCAACCTGTGACATGCTAACAGCAATCAGACATCCTATTCATTTGGCGTATAGCTTTCTGCTTACTGTATAGCAGGGAAGTAAGATACACATATTTTGGATGCAGGGATAGTGTTCCCCCATGTCCATTTAAAAGAGTTTTTAGTCACTTTCCCTGGTGCTGTATCTCACAGTTCCACATTAACACCTTCTCAGCTTAATGCTTCCAGGACTCCTTTTTTAGGATATAAAACACAACCAGTACAACACAACTGGGAATAGCCCCCCCCCCCCCACTTCTGTTAGGGCACAAGTGTGTGTGAGCTCTTCCCTTGAGATTGTCGAGTGATTGCACACATATTACAGTGCGCAAGCTCCAATGTCACATTAAAATTGCACTTGCTCCTAAAAGCATCTTTAGCCTTCTTCCTTCCAACCCTCCCCCTTTCTCTCTTTCAATTCTTTTTCTAGCCAAATGATTGTGAAAATAACCACAGAACAAAAGGTCAAGTGACTGTTTTTTCTTTTTTACACACCCTCCAGTTTTTATGATTTTGCTTGAAAAAATATATTTTTTATTTAAGGGCCAGATGTTTAGAGTGGTCATGGTAGCCTAGCATGGAATTGTAATGCAGTGATTAACAATAGGTCTAGTCTCTGCAGTAACAAAGATGCAGAGTGTGGTTTTTGCATGGGTTTAGGGCAATAATGCACAGATGTGTAATTTCACAAAAGACCCACTTTTGATTTGCTCTCTGCTCTTGACTGACCTGCTCTCTCTTTGCTCTTATTTTCTATTTATTTTTTCCTCAGTGGTGCAGTTTC
Organism: Moxostoma hubbsi; assembly: GCA_032164185.1. Lineage (NCBI taxonomy): Eukaryota > Metazoa > Chordata > Actinopteri > Cypriniformes > Catostomidae > Moxostoma > Moxostoma hubbsi. Next base: position 11,182,441 of record JAVLUX010000032.1, on the reverse strand, counting down.
ACTTTTCTGACATAAAGAATAACCTGCAAAAAGCTAAATAATTCCACTCTCACAGAAAAAAAATATACTTAATTTAAATAATTAAGTAATATTAAGTAATAATTTAAAGCTATTAAGTAATATATATATATATATATTGTTTATTAAATAAATAAATATTTGTATAATCAATAAATACAAATAAATATTGTAATTTGTTTTGTAATATTTTAAGTACATTTTGACCCTGTGTAAATGTCAGTTAACAATTTCAGACTTGCTAAAACTACCTGACAGCTAATGCCTCTGGATAGACTGAAAGACCTGGCACTCCTCTTATTTCAGATATCTAATGGTGACTTTGCCAACAAGAACACTTGTACATTTAATGCATATATCATTTATTATATTATTAGACACAATTTTTTTTTAAGTTAAAAGTTGTAAATGATTTATACATAATATAGCACTGTTATGTTTTCATCTATGTTTTCATGTTACCCCCCAAACTGTTTAGGGGCCCTAAAATATTCTTGTGCCCAGGGCCTAATATTTGGTGCTACGCCACTGTACAGTGTGACATTATAATGTGTTGGAAAGAGAGAACGAGTTTCTGGCAGCTTGGTGAACAACATATGCTCTTTTTGCAGTTATGTCCCAAATTTGGAAAACATTAAGCTTTTAATGGTTTTAACCACAAATCATTGGTCAGGAAATTTGCAAGAATTTAACAAATAGATAAAGTATCTTGATATGGGATATTTTTTTCCTTCAATTTATTTAAATGTTTAAGTCTCATGGGTAAACTTGCAGACAGCTTTTTAAAGAAAGAAGAGTCAATGTTGTTCCATTAAATGATGATGGCTTCAAACAGTTGATGACACCAAATTTTCTCTATAGGGTTCATATCTGGACTCTGACCAGGCCAAAACATGAGCCTGATTGACTTGTTCTCAAACCACTTGTCTTTGCAGTATGGGCAGGAGCATTGTCTTGTTGAAAAATAACAGAAAACAACTTTTTAATTGTGGGAAGCAAGCCTTTCTGCAATATTTTCCTGTACACCAAAGCATTAAGTGACTTTTTACAGTGAAGCAGCTCATCAGAACCAGCAGCTGAAAAGGCTCCCCACACCATGACACCTCTTCCTCCATGCTTCACTGTGGTAGAGATGCATTCACTATTGTATTTCTCACCAGATCTTCGAAAATACTCTGGATCATGCACCATGCAATTCAAATAGTGATTCATCACTCCACACAACTTTGCAGAACTATTCTGAATCAAACTTTACATTTAGCCAAAAACTTAATTTTGTCTTTGATGTTTTTCTGAGACACCAATGGCTTTTTAATAAATCTTATAGACAAAAAAAAAAAAAAAAAAAAAAAAAACCTGCATTAGATAATCTGGTTATTGTTCTTCTCGAAAGAGTCTTGCTTTCTGAGGTCTTGAATTCTACTGACAGTTTTTGTAAGCTTATTTCCTGTTTGAGAACTGTACATTTCAGCAGGCGGTCATCTCCGCATGAAGAGGCTTCCGACCTTCCAGATCCGTTCTTTCTGGCAACATCACCTGTTGTTTCAAAGATTTGACCTATTCTCTTAGGTGATAGACAAAAAGGGATTCTCAGCATTTAGGGTGTTCTAAACTGCAGAATAGCTACAGTTGGCCTGACACAGACCAGCTATGTGGTTTCTGACAGTAACCCCTGCATGATATTTTGCCTTTTTCTTTTGATTTCTGTCTTTGTCTTGATAACTCCAGTTATACTGTAAGTTAATCAGAAACATCAAACATTCAGTTTGCTGATATAAATTTGCCAAAATTGTACTGTTTTTGCATTTATGTTTAAATGTGGAAAGCATCATTGCCTTATATAGTGCCATTTGCATTGTAAAATGCAACAACTTGTGTTTTACCTGAACACAAATTGCCTGGCTGATAGAACATAATTTAATAACAAAAGAAGGTCCAAGGTGCCAGCTCAAGAGAACACTAATCACCATCACGGTGACTTCAAACAAACACAACTATTGATAACAAAGCAACAACACTAATTAAACTAGGACCTATATTCATTCTGAATAAAAACTTTTGTAAAAGTTTTTTTATTTTATTTTTTGTAGCCCCAATGCATTGCCAAAGCATACATATGCAAAGGCTCACCATTATAACCCACAATGCAGTGCTATACTGTTATTTTACTTTGTACAGGTAGTTGTTGTGTGTTTTTTTTAATACACTGTCCAACCCTGACAAAATTGTACATTTAATATGTACATTGCTTCAAAGGTTGATTTTTTTATTTGACTTCTTAAAACGTATAATATCAACAACAGCACTTTAAAACCTGACATTTACCATTTTCAGACAAAGGTCATCACAGCCCACTTCCAGGGAAGGTAGGGTGAATTAGGGCTGTTTTCAGTGCTCATTTGACAGGATATCAACACCTGGTGAAACTGTACAGCCTCTAAATTCACCATGAGCATTTCAGTAGAGGAAAAAAACTTAAGCCGTGTAATCAGTTGCCGCTTGTAATAATGTGAGCTGAAACAAAAGCCACATTTCATCATTTTCAACACCGTCTACATTTAAGGGCAAATAACTCTGTGCGGTGGAATTTTAGCTGACGTAACATGATTGGCGCCCGCAAATACCCCCTCACTGTGAACTCATATTTCATTGGAGGTTCATGATATCTTTCAGACACTCTCGATCCGCCCCCTTTGATGCCAAATAAAGTGCATAGTACCGCTGTGTGTCTCAAGCCCGGACGGATTCCTCTCATCCCTCAGTGTGTCAAGCGTGCTCGGCTGCGACATGACCAGAGCCCCGCAAACCTGGCCATTCAAACATGGAGCTGTTTAAATCGTTCATTTCGGTGCTTTGGATATTTTTGCTCAACAGAAACGAAGAGTCCCTTGCAGAGGAAGGTATTTATGGTCTTTTTAATTGTTTAAGACGGGAAGTGCAACTCTCATTGCAGGTGTGCGTTCACATTCTTGCCTTGCAAAGTTATAAAGAGAGACTGAGCAGACCAGAATATGGGTACATTTACATTTTAAAATGCTTTGGCGAAAACCGAAATGAAAATCACATCTGGTGAGCTTTTAAAGAGAGTGATGTCTTACCTGAGGAATCCGGCAGCGTGCTTTTGACAAGCTGCAACATTTAAGTCTGTTGTGCCAGGCAATAATGTTACACTTCCTCAAAGCACGATTTTAAATGGTCTTAAATCTGTTCGAGTGTGACATTTAGAATTTAAAGCGTTGCTTTATTGTTTAAATCCAAAATAGCATATCAGTCTTTTTGATTATATTTCAAATTTGTCTAATATTATACAATATTGTGTTTGTCTTGACATGGTCGCCTAAGGGGATGTTTTGTGTTGTCCGTCCGCGCTTTTTTTTTTTTTTTTAATTGTTTTTCCAAGACAGTTCATTTCTGTTTGTATAGCGCTATTGACAGTACACTTCTCCTCAAAAAAGAAACACGCGTTTCTATGTATTTTTCGGCGTCTCGCGCAGTAGCGCGTCGTTTTTTAGACGTCGTGTCTAGGTAGAAATAACTTTTAACGCCGCGTCTCGAGACACCTGCGTTCTGCTGTACTCGCTTTGCTTTGGCTAGGTTTTGTGTGGAGCAAGGACGTGTTATCTGTGAACGACCCCTGAATCGGTTTAAGTTTCCTGGCTATTTCAATGCGTATTTTTTCTTAGCTGTTATTTTAATAATTTTTTTCTCAAAGTTATTTTTTTATCAGTTTGCGTTGTTGCTATTGGCATTTTAATCTCCAAATGATAATGCCACAAAAGTCAGTTTTAGTAGATCAGGATTCACATATATTTTTTGGTCCCGCTCCTGGTGGGATGCTTTGACATTCATGAAAGGTTTGGCAGTTTTGATGCCAAGCTGCCATGTTAGGCTCAGGTGAGGTCAACTAAGCATCATAATCAGCACAGATAACATCAGTTCCTTCGGGCACTTTGACTGTTCTGAGAAAGCCTAGCTGAGCCAGGCTACTCTCTCTTTTCTTTCCATGTGTAATTGGTCCTGCTCGACCTGCTTTAAGCGGGATTCGAACCAGGGTCTCCACTAACGATGTGGCTAAAGCCTTTAGTGTCAGACACTAGTGTGCCTCTTCAGGCCAGTGGAGTGAGTTTTAAACATATCACACAGCTATCACATACCAGCTGGCTCCTGTCACACTCACCCCCTAAATTCCACTCCCATCCGGGTCCCAGCTCGACCCACTCCGAGCAGTATGCTAAGCAAGGTCTTTCATGGGTGGCGGGCATGGTAACGATGAGGCTAAAGGCTACAGCCTCTAGCGTCTTGAGACCAGGAGAGTGAGGTTTACACCTACCACACAGCTATCACATACCAGCTAGCTCCCGTTACACATGCACACTGTCATACACAACACTCATGTGTACATGGCTGATTTTCTGCCAGCTCTCCATACTCTCCTGGAATGCTGGTGGACTGGATTGGTATCGTAGCCCTAATGAATGTTTTGACAGCGACGTTCTGAAAGGCCTTGTGTGGCTTTGGTTATATGGAGGAGCCCTGATTGAGTTGAATATGTTCTGGTTGTATGGTGGAACCTCTTTGTCCGCAATTACATCCTGGTCCTGCTGCGTCTGTTCTCTTTGTATCGCACCACCTGTATTCTCTCTGTATTATATTTGCAGCAGGTGGGCTTCTGACAGAATGGGAATAAGAGCCCCTTTTTTTTGTGCACATTATGTTCTCCCATGCTTTACACGTCATTGTTATTTTAGTTTCTTTGTCTCCGTCCCTCAAAGATGCAACCAAATGTTTACAATTTGACTTGACAAAATGTTAAAGTTGGCCTATAAGAGATTCTGCTGATTTGACCTGTAACACAGGAAATCAATTTCCAGTCAATAGTTTTAACTATCCAAGTCAATACACAGAATGGAAACATTGAAAGTAAAACATTAAAATCTTTATTCAATTATTACCATTTAAAAATAAAATAAAATAATAAAAAAATCACGTCTTGTGTGTAACTTCAAACAGGCCCAGTAATTTAATTTCATATTATGTTTTTTTAAGGTTAAGTACACCTAATATGATATCTGTTCTTGGTTCATTTCCATTCAGACGTGAATGAAAGCTATGATGTCTTGCAGTTCAGTTAGTGATGTTAATTCAGAAACTGCAAAATGGAAGAACGAAAGGGTATGTTATTTAGGAAAAAATAAAAATCTTTCCAAAAAAGTGTTTTTGAGTTCATTTCGGTAGTCCGTAACAGTTCACCAGGGCAAAATTTCAGGAAAACATAATACCGGCTGCTAAACATTTGGTCCACATCATTGGTAGGTGTGACCTAAATCCCCACCCACTTTGAGTCCGACAGCGAATTTCCGTTCAGCCAAAAATAAAAATTCTCTCATCATTTACTCACACTCATGCCATCCCAGATGTGTATGAATATAGATTTTTAGAAGAATTGCTCAGATCTTTTTGTCCTCACAATGCAAGTGAATGGGTGCCAAACTTTTGAAGCTCCAAAAATCACATAAATCAGCATAAAAATAATCCATAAGACTCCAGTGGTTAAATCAATGTCTTCCGAAGTGATGTTAGGTGTGGGTGAGAAACAGAACAATATTTATGTACTTTTCTTTTTAAATTCTCCTCCCGGCTCAGTCAATATCCACTTTAACTTTACTTTCATATTCTTTTTTTTTGTGTGTTGTTGTGATTCACATTCCTTCTGCATATCACCCTCTACTGGGCAGGGAGAAGAATTTCTAGCAAAAAAGGATTTAAATAGATTCCTCACCCACACCTATCATATCACTTCTGAAGATGTGGATTAAAACAATAGTCATATTGATTACGTTTATGCTGCACATATGTGTTTTACAGAGCGTAACATTTTGGCACCCATTCACTTGCATTGATAGGACCTACAAACTGAATTATTCTTCTAAAAATCATAAATTGGGTTATACAGAAGAAAGTAAGTCATCCACATCTGGGATGGTATGAGGGTGAGTAAATGATGAGAGAATGGTTTAATTATCACTTTAAGATCAGTCAACATTAAATCACCGGAGTGCAGTTATTAGCAAGCCTGTGCAAATGTACCTGTTCGGTCGTTAACGTACAGACATTTTCCAAGAACATGTAATACACTTTTTTGTTTGATGAATTAGTCTGCAAAAGGAATTAAATCTACTTGAATACTCTAAGTGTCCATTCACTCTATTGTTTGATATGCTGCTTCACTCATGTGACGTCTTAATCCACAAGCCATTCTCTCATCTGCCCAAAGCTTATGCCTATCATAGTTCTTTTGACTGTATTCTGCCCATTAACACTCTTTGATACATGCATTTCTGCAGTTATATCAGTGTCATCATGAATTACAATAACAGAGTGTAGTCAGTGCAAATTATGGCCACGAATATGAATAATGCATGTTGGTGCATTAGCTCCATGAATTCAGAATGTAAATAAGACAAATTACACATCTACTGCATTTACATTATATTACTTTAAATCATCATTGAGTAGTTAAAACAGCTTCTTTTACTGGTCTCGTTTGAATTCTTCTCATAAAATGATGCATGAAGTAATTGATATATTTTAATGTCACATTAGTTACGGTTTTACATGTAGTCTTGAGCGTCCTCATATTTAAATGTATTTCTAAGTGCCTCCCCCAGCAACGTGGCCAGTGTCTGAATGTTCGCAAACATTATACTGTTGCTCTGCTCTTTCAAACTTCTTTTTACCTCTGAATGAAGAATGAAAAATAACTTATATGTAAGTGCTAGGGCCTTTACAATAATTCAAACCAGTAGCTCAAGCTTGCGAGTCGTCCTTTTTGTCCATTGCATTTTTAAAAATATGGAGTAATCATGTGTTTCCGCCCCTGTGTTTTTCATCTTTAAAAGGCTGTGGTGTACACTAGAACCTGCATTCTTTAGAACCAGACTTCCCACATTCCCTGCAGTAAAGGTGTCTTTCCTCACAAAGTCTGTTGGATGTGAGGGTCTCATTTCTGGCTCTTCAGCTCTAACACACCTTGGCATCTCATTGGGGCTCATTTACTGCTTTTAACTGGGTTTGCAGCTGTTGTTGCAGTGCAATTCCTACCTGCATGCCACACCAGCCGTATTGGTCACGCTGTGCCTGCGCTGTTATGTACTCTGTAAGGGTACAATTCAGACCATATGAGGGCACTTACCTAAGAAAGCTTTATATATCTGCCATCTCTTTGCTGGGTTCCATCAACACACACTGCCAAACTTCTCCTGAATTGCGTTCTGCTCCCTCAGTTGTTGGCAAAAATCTGACCTGGACTAAAGCCCTGAATATGTTAAGTAATCAATACGGCATTTAAGTTTTCATTTATCGATTTGAACGAAAGGCCAGTTGGCACTAGAATTCATAGTGTTGTGCTGATTAAAAGCATAATTGTCAGCCCGGCTAATGACTTGGGTAAGACCAATGAGGTATATAATACCAGGAAAAAGCTCCATTTCACATTTTAAAGAGCCCTTTAAAAGTCTGTCACTAGTAAAACGTCATCTAGAATATATTAAAATATTATATTAAAACATGCAGCTACTTTTGAATAGCCGTAACAGATAAAGATGAACACAGAATAGTGTAGTAGGGATTAACTAGGCCATATAATTCGGTTGTCTGCGCCACCGATCACTCCACGCACCATATGCGTGACTTGACAGTGTGGCCCAGATTTTTGCTGATGAACAAAGTCCTTGTCTGTGTGCATAGTGAGTGTATGCATCTTCTGTTGACTGTAAAAGAGTATCACAAAGCAGTTGTATTGGGCATGCGTCAGACTCGTTCGCATTCGCTTGCGGTCAGAAGAGTATACTTTGAAAGGCCAAACAGTCAACTGGCCAAAACCATGACACCTTGGATTAGACTGTCGGGCACAGCTGCTGGCAGAGCCTGTGCTGTTTTTGAAGGTTAAAACTAGACTGCGCAGGGAAGGTTAGAGTGATTTGTGAGGTTGGCAGGCGTAACAGTCGCATCCAGGAGTTTATTTAGTGGGGGTTCGTGATGTGCAGAATCACAATGAGCAAGAAATTAAGTAAAAGAATGAGGGGAAACTCTTACAGTCATGATTACTCTCCTTACACCTTGTTTACATGTCACAGGGGAATGTTGACATTCACTGTTGCTCACAATCTGGTAATTAAGCTTGATCGGTTTCCTCACAAATTGACAAAGTCTGGCATTGAGTGGAACCGAACGGATCGATGCTGTGCTATTCTCTGCAGCATGGAGAAAAAGGGTCACCAGCAGTCTGCTGGATCTGCAGGAATGCCCCTGGAGGCTGAGTTTTTGTCAGGTGGTTTTGTGAAGGCGATGGATGGCTTGATTACAAGCCGAATATGGATGTTTCTAGGTGTCACGTAAAATGGAATGTACTATCTGCTGTCAATGTTGGATGAACATAGAAACCCAGCCCAGATACGGCTTGATTGTCCTTCAAACTGCATCCTGTTGTTGGTTTATATTGTTGAACATGTATTTTTTTTATATTGCCGTGTTTGTGCCTGCTTAACCCTGGATTTTAAAAATTATGTATGAGCACCCTATGTATCTCAGACAAGTATTTCATGTTTGAAAAGTTAATATTGTTCCCACAGTGTCACAATGTGGTTTGGTATTAATAAAGCCCTGTTGAAATATGAATATGAGGTATGATGACAGAGACAGGGTTGCTTTTGGGGAAGCTGGAGGCCTCTCTCCATGCAGATGTAAGCTTATGTAAGACTACAAACCTCCGGCTATTTTAATGGTTTAATTAATAAGAGAAAGGAGTGAATACATTTTGCTTTTTCTTCTCAGGCTTTGCAATTATAACGTGGTTACTTAATCAGTTCCACACTGAGATTTTAATGCTAAACATACTATAGAGCTGTTTTTTTTATTTTATTTAAAAAAAAATTTAAAGGTTAATAATTTTTCTTTTATATGAAAGTCAAATCATTTTTATTTTATATAGATTTTTATGTGCTTTTCCCAATATACACACAACGTCTAAAAAAACATGAATAACCAACACTCCTGGAAAAATAATATATAATTGAAATACAAAATCTAAGTTTCTACAGCTTTTATTTTAAAATACAACTTGGTTCCACTGTCCCCATACATTATTTTTTAGGAAAACTATTTGTTTTTTTTGTTTTTTTGCATGTTTATTAGGTGCCAGTAGTTACAACTCAAAAAGGGAAATGGAAAATGCCACAGCAGTCATACTCTGGTCTCAGGGGGTTAAAGTTTAGCTTTAAATTAGTTTAAGTTTAACCCTAAAGCTTTATAGGGTGTTGATGCCTTCATCAAGAAATTATCAAATCACATAGCCCTCATTAATAAATATACTTAAAGCCTTCATTTATAATGTTTGGTAATGATTGTAAATTATCATGTGCTATGTTTCCTTTATTAAAATTTCTTATTTTTTTTAAATTTCTTAATAGAATGTATTATATGTCACATCAAAATACAGTTTTGAGGTTTAGGCTGAAATAAGAGGCAAGAATGGGTGTTAAATCAATTATCAAATAATTTCGCCATCCGTTTGTGTAATGCAAATACATTTTTGCATGTTTTGTTGATCTAATATGGATATAACAGCCATTTATGAGTCTTGAGACAAATTATAACAACAACAAAAAAAAAAAGTGCCTGGGACAGTTACACAATTTTAAAGTTCAGCCCAAAATTATGGGTTGAAATTCTTGTGTATTGGTTTGAATATAAAGACCAATGCAGTCTACATTGATTTATCTACAAATGACATCTTGGACATTTAAAAATGCTGGTCAACCACCCATATGCAGACTACACAAAATCTAGATGTCTGTGGGGTACAGGTGAACAATGCCAAGCATCCATGTGCACCAGCTTAAAAATAAAGGGCATGTGGGACAGAACTGCATGAACGCTGTGCCTGTGTGTGCTTCCACATTGCGGTTTTGTTGTTGCTTTTAAGGTCATATTGTTGGACCGAATACTGTCCTAATGCCCAGAAAATCTCACTGTGCCTCCAGCCAAATGTGGTGGATTTAATCCCAAAGCTCATAACAAAAGACATGTGCCACTTCCCCAATGGAGAACTCTTAAACTTTAATGTTTCTGCATACTCAAGTCTTGCAGCATTGTTCTGTGTAGACCATGAGTGTGTTTGGAATGCTAAAACAATAGGATTTCAAGATCAACTCCAGAACATTTTAGATTAACTTGAAGAATTTTATGTAGAACTGTCAATTAGTTAAAATATATATTACATAAAACAGTGCTTAATTAAATGAATTGCACATAATTACATGTTCATCATTATTAGCTGAGAAAAAGCCCTCTAAGATAATTGAAACACTTAAAGATATTAAATTATAGAATATAAAGCATTGAATTGGCATTATTGGGAAGAAAGCATTAAATAGGCATTAAGGGTGCTTTCACACTAGAAATTTTGGTGAGTTCGAATGACGTCAAAGATTGTTTGGGTGTTGTGAATGCTGTTTTAACTGAATGCAGATTTCCTTGGGATAAATTGATAATTTAACAAATATTTTTTTATTATTATTATAATTTTTTATTTTTTTACATTTGAGCCTAAACAGAAAATTATAAGATTTCTGTTTTGTTTACCCTTTTTACAAATATTAACCATGGTTTCAATACTGTAACTATAGTTTCACCATGGTATTTAGTTACCATAGTTACCACACGATTAACCATGGTGCCATTATTACTATTTTATAGTTACAGAAATACACAAACCAGCCCATCTAGCACCAACAATCATGCCACGGTCTAAATTACGGAGATCACATTTTTCCCCATTCTGATGGTGGATGTGAACATTAACTTCATTGCACTGCTGCCACACGATTGACTGATTAGATTATCGCATGAATAAATAGGTGTACTGGTGTTCCTTATAAAGTGCTTGGTGAGTCATTTCTTATTTTCATATCATTCACAGCAATCCATTTTGTAATCGAGATTGTCAATCGGTTTAAAGACTAGAGGCTGTTCACACAGAAGGCATAATTGCATTCTTTCTGCATTGTTTGTTTTTAATTGTGTGTCTATATACAAATGTGCTAGACGGATGTCTTTGCCAGTGATGTAGCATCTTGTGCCATGACCTCCATGTTTAAAGACGGCAAGTTAAAAATTTTAACTTTTAAAAACACGTCTTAAGACCCCTGCCTTCCGTTCCTATCCATCTTGCTGTTTATGAATGCAACAATATTTCCTGTGGGAAGGCTTCTTATAAAATCTGTACTAGAGGTCTGCACGGAACACAAACTGACCTGTACACGAGACCGTGTGGCCTGAACCGGCCCAAATAATACCGTCATATTTTAAGCGCGAACCTGAAATTGCTTACTATCTAATTTCTTCTAGCAAGTTCTGTTGCAATATTTTATGTAAGCATATAGGCAACATTTGTAACAGTACTGAAGCAGTAAACCTACACAGTTTTAACAAGGCACAGCAGCCCTTCAGTACACAAGAGCAGAAAAAAAGCATTGACCTACCGTTTATTTTCTGAAATTTCACTTGGTGCAGAACAACCTGGAATAATATGAAACCATCCAACAGATCCCTCTTTACTGCCTGAACTTGTTAATCTTTGTGACAACTGTGCGGAAAACAGTCTAGACACTGCAAAGAATGAAACGGAGCGCATGTGTCTCAACACGGGTTGGGTTCTCGGGTCCCTTCAGGCCCGGGTCAGGTTGCAGACCTCTAATATGTGTACTGCCTGTTCTCAATTGGTTGAATTTGCCCCGATCGTATGAAAATCCCTTTTTACAAAAATTACGTATATGTCGGTCATGATTTAAAAATAAAAAAAACATGAAATTCTATCAAGTTGATTACAAATAATTTATTTTATTTTTTGTAATATTTTAACATGTTAAATTGACAGCTTTACATTTTAAACACTTGGATGTATTAAGAAGGTTTTAAGTGGTCTCTGCCTGCTCATTGAGTGAAGTCTATGTTTGACACTTACAGCAATTTACTATCTTCCCTGAGCTGCCCACTCTATGAGATATGTCTGCCTCCTTGCCTGGTGTGCCAGTGTAACATCGCCTTGGCGACAGTGATTTTGGACCCTTTAGCCCTTCAGGTGCACATGTACTAACACTCCAGATGATGTGCAATACCCCATTAATCTTTTGAAGAGGCATTTGACCTTTCAAACTCATTAAGCACGCCAACCTTGCACATGCTGGATATGAGCCGTTTTGCTGGCCTTCTCCGTCTCCCTCTGCTCATTCTATCAGTGCCTAGATTGGAACAATGTTCTTTCCTTTTTTCACCATGCGGCTTTGGCTACTTATAATAAAATGACCCTGTTAATAAAAAGTAGCAATAAGAAAATTGTATTAAAGGGAAAATTGTTGATTGCAGTTGAAATTATGCCACAACTGAGGGTCAGTTTAATTTGTGTAGATATTCATATAAATCTTTTGAAATATTTTTATTAATTTTTTTACTTTTATATTACAGTATTTTAGTTTTAAAAATGTTAAATGTTTTATGAAGGATTTTCGCACCTTAGAAAGAAAAGGCTGCATTTGGGATCAGGGCAGTCAATATGTATTATATGTATATAATTTTTGTTTGATTATATATTAAGTGTATATGCACATTTTTATGGAAAATATTTAAAAAAAACCTTCTGAAAAATACTGAAAATACTCCCATCCAAGTGTCAGGGATCAAACGCAAAAGTAACTTATAACCAGTGATGGGCACAAATGCATTTAAAATGTATTTAAAATACCAAATACTGTGTGGAAAAAAAAAAATGAATAAAATAAAATACAGTATTTTTTATCTTGAATATGCATAGCAAATATCGTTATTACGCTGAAATCTATCTTGACCTATTCTGAATGCAAATGTTTTTTTTTTTTTTTTTTTTTTTTTTTATATAATGACTAATAATTTGGTGTACAACTGCTTAGAAAGTTTTGTTTTCATTTCACCTACCTCTTCAATCAGTTAAAGACAATTATATATAAACAGGTACATGACACCATCAACTGATTAGCTAGCAAGTCTGACTAGCTAGCGCTAATGTCCAGTGGACATTATTCCATATTTTGTTACATGAATTTGTTACATTTGTTGTAACAAATGTCCGAATTGGAGGTACAAGCTTTCTAAGTGCTTGATCCGATTTCTCAATGCAGGTGCATAACGTCACATAAACATTCATTTTTATTATGTAATATCGTTGAGACAAAGTTCCAGCATTACATGATATTAAAGCTTGTTTTAAAAACACCTGCAGAAACAGAGGTATAAAACATGGTACTCCCTAAAATCAGTTGGGTTAAAAATTACCCAACACATAGCCCAATGGTGGGTTGATATAGCACCAACCCATTGTTGGGTTATAAAATAACTAATTTGTTGGGTTTTATTTTTACGTTACAATCATGTTTCAATTTACAAGAACCACCACAAATAAATAAGTAATAAATAAGCAGGCAATGGTTTAACGTTGCTGGCAAGGATGAAGATGATGACGATGGAGAGCCGAACACAAATGCTGTTTTTTAAACAAAAGTGAGATCCAAAAACCCTAATTAGAAACATGAAACGTGAACATGACTAAACTAGACTTGACACAAAAAAAACATGACTTAACTAAATCTTGACTTGACTTGCCTTGGCATAAGCAAAGCAACAACAAAGTCACATTAACAATACCTCACAAAGGACAATGGCAAACATGAGGGCTAAAATACATTGACATGGGTAACAAGTTAACAAGACCACCAATGAAAATACAAGACTGAAAACAATATAACAAGACAATAAAACATGACTCATTTGTGACCGAGCTTCAGCTTCTTGGCTGATGAGATGTTGCTTCAATATATCCATATAATTTTCCTCCCTTATGATGCAATTTATTTTGTGAAGTGTACCAGTCCCTCCTGCAGCAAAGCACTACACAAGATGATGCTGCCACCCCCATGCTTCAGAGTTGGGATGGTGTTCTTCATCATGCAAGCCTTACCCTTTTTCCTCAAAACAAAACAATGGTCATTATGGCCAAAAAGTTAATTTTGTTTCATCTGATAAGATGAAATTTCTCCAAAAGTTAAGATCTTGTTCCCCATGTGCACTTGCAAACTGTGGTATGGCTTTTTTATGGCAGTTTTGGAGCATTGGCTTCTTCCTTGCTGAGCAGCCTTTCAGGTTATGTCTATATAGGACACGTTTTACTGTGGATATAGATACTTGTTTACCAGTTTCCTCCAGCGTCTTCACAAGGTCCTTTTGCTGTTGTTCAGGGAATGATTAGCACTTTTCGCACTAAACTACATTCATCTCTAGACAGAATGTGTCTCCTTCCTGAGCGGCATGATGGCTGCATGGTCCCATGGTGTTGATACTTGCGTACTGTTTGTTGTACAGATGAATGTGGTACCTTCAGGCATTTGGAAATTGCTCCCAAGGATGAACCAGACTTGTGGAGGTCCACAATTTTATTTCTGAGGTTTTAGCTGATTTCTTTTGATTTTCCCATTATGTCAAGCAATTATGCACCAAGTATGAAGGTAGGCCTTAAAACACATCCACAAATACACCTCCAATTCAGTACAACTCCTATCAGAAGTTAATTGGCTAATTGTCTTAAGGCATGACATAATTTTCTGAAATTTTCCAAGCTGCATAAAGGCACAGTTAATTTGACCCACTGGAATTGTGATATTCAATTAAAAGTGAAACAATCTGTCTGTAAACAATTTTTGGAAACATAAACAACATAAATGTCCTACATGACTTGCCAGTTTTCTAAAATTAATTTAAGTGGTTTAATGAGTTTTAATGAAATCAACCTAAGTGTATGTAAACTTCTGACTTCAACTGTATATCGAATATTGTCAATAGGCTGAAAAATATCGAGATATAATTTGACATGTCACCCAGCCATAATTTCAAATATGTATTTCAAATATACGCATCTGAAATACTGCCTATCCTTGCTAATAAGGAGAAAAAACAATCATTGAATATTTTTTTTTTTGTAGCGCAACCTCTAATTGTAGCATGCATTCCCGATACAGTGAGATCATAATGCCTGTGTCATTGTTTGTCCTTGAATGGGTTGACTGCAATTTCACAGGCAAATGAGCCTGAGCTATATGGCTGAAGAGTGTGTGTGTGTGTGTGTGTGTGTGTGTGTGTGTGTGTGTGTGTGTGTGTGTGTGTGTGTGTGTGTGTGTGTGTGTTTATACAGTATATTTGCTTTGTTTGCAATCAAGGGAGGTCTGCTTTCATAGGCAATGAGTGTGTGTCAGCTTTTCAATAGTGTTTTAACCTTTAGTAGGGGTCAGCTATACAATTGTCACAATGTTATTTAATTGTATCTGGTTTTAAAGGTGACATAACATTCTTAAAAAAAAAAAAAAAAAAAAATTTTTTTTTTTGGTGGTACATTTCTGTAATATTTCCATCTTCACCTAGAAGCAAATAAATCCATGGCACACTTGGAATGGAGATGCTACAGAAATAACAGCTTGATTTATTGGCTTATTTACGCTTGTTAAGATCTTGTGTATGGACAAACATCAAAGTGTTTAGAAGGGTTTATTTTTTGTTACTTTTCTCAATACTATGCACTGTGCTGATAGAAAATTTGATTGAACGATTGTGTACTGTGGAGGTTCAGACTGATCGCTCAGTGAAATCGCACAGTTGGTTGACTTTTTGTTGTTGTTGCTAAACTCTGTATGTGTTGACCAAAATGTGAAATACACTGCCCTCTAAATGCCAAAGTGTTGTTGGTCTTGTGGCCACATGCGAGCTCCATTTTCCAGGTGAAATGTCCACACAGGGAGCCGAAAAAGCGAGTTGTGAATTAAGTTGTTTTCAGATGTACAGGATGTAATACAATGAGGAGGAATGTATATTTCATAAACTGTACCCCCCCAAACCTAAACCTCAAATCTAAACCTACTCAACAGTAGAGTAAAAGTGTAATGTTAGAGGAAGAAACGTATCCTTCATATTGTGCTCGTCACAGATTATTCAAATGCAATTACTTCTGGTTATAATGTGGGATCTGAACCTGGGTCTCCCATACTACTGACACAATGCGCCACAGCAGAGGGTAACACACTGGAGCTGATGAAACCATGTCTGATTGTAAGTGCCCTGTGTAAGTGAGTTGGCATAATATGGCTGATCCTAGGGTACCTGAACGCTCTGAAACAACATGCTGACTTCTCATGATACTTTTTGGAGGTTTGTATGTAAGGCCAACCTATAGCGGGGCTTTGGCAGACAAGGCTTTGGAATATATAGTGATGTTAAGTAAATTGTAGAACATATTACTATTGTTATAGACTGTTTTTGTTTTTCCAATGAAACTTTTTGTCTTGATTTTGAAAGTTGAGCTGACAAAACAATCATTTTAATTAGCAAAAATTTCAATGTTGTCTACCTTGACAAAGGTCCATACATTTACTTTTTTGCTTGGCTGAATCTGTTATTTTCTGTGCTTGGTTATGTGACGAGTAATAACTAATGTTAGTTGACCAGGTTCGAATATGCACAAGCTTTTTTTATTTATTGGATATCATTCTATTTGTGCTTATGTATAAATTATGTACAGAATTAAACCTAATGTAGAATAACATGCAATTAGATTAGATTCAACTTTATTGTTATTGTGCAGAGTACAAGTACAAAGACAACGAAATGCAGTTTGCGTCCAACCAGAAGTGCAAATAAGCAGAAAAGTGCAATGTGATAATCAAGTATAGACAGGTGGTGCATGGGCAGGACAAGAAATATATTGCAGTGTTATAAGAGCAGAATAAATACGACAGTGTATGAACAACATGTACAAATATGTGCAATGTAGTAGCAGTGACATTTAAAAATAGTAGTAGAATAATATAGTGTAACCCTGGTTAAATAAAGGAAGTTAAGTTTAATTTATTCGCAATTTATTAACATCTAATTTCCCTAATAAAGGTAAAAAAGTGATGTGTAAAAGCGATTTAAGAGAAATAGTGGGTGATTTAGAAAAGCAGTTATTATTAGTTGAATTGTGATTGACCAATGAGAACGCGCCGACATCACGCGCCATGCGTGTGTGTGTGGACGCGCCTGCGTAACGAGAGGAGAAAGAGTTGAGCATAGAGGAGAGAAGACGTGTCGATCTTCGCGATAAAAGTTAAAAGTATATAGTTGAAAGAAAAAAAGTAGAAAAACATTAATTTAATTGATTTCATACCGTGCAGTGTATAAAGAAGCTGAGTGAGTGTTGAGTTGCATTTTACTCCGAGATTATAGTGAATCGTGTGGATATTCCCCATTCACCGACGCCATTGCTGACCACGCGGGCCTGCGAGACGCGCCTGGGTGAAAGAAAAAGTCAATTAATTTAGAGGTAAATGAGTAATATGTAAGTTCTTGTAGGAAACAATGGTATGTTTTACTGTTTAATTTTATTATTTCATTCGAAATGATTATAAGTGTGGTCATAGTGAACCGCGTGGTTATTCCTCCATTTCAGTTCACCGGCGCCATTATTGGTCACATGCGCCTGTGTGAGAAAGACCTAGGATTGTTCTAGAGGTACATAGTATAATATCTTTTATTGAAAAATGATATTTGTATGTTTAATTATTTTGATCTGTGATGTGAAATTATTTCTGAAATTACTAAATGAATGTTCTGGTCTGTGATCAGGCCAGGTTTTTTTTTTTTTTTTTTTTTTTTTTCTTTTGTTTTCTCTTTCTTTTTTCTTTGTATTTCTATTTTGTCCTTGGTGCTGCGGATTGTGATCTGATATCCTGTGAGAAATTTCAAGTTGATGGCGAGCCACCCGAATCTACTACGGTGAAAGAATCTACTACGGTGAAATAATCAACTACAGTGAAAGGACAACAAATTGTAAAGAAGAGGACAATATCCTTTCTTTTTCTCTCCAGTCTTGCTGTAGCGAGACAATTCATAATTTAGAGACTATTGAGGTTTTGTTCAATCAAACGATTGACATTTGTGATATCTTGAGTGTATCAAAGTGTTTAAGGAAAAAAAGAGACAACTTCATTATTTTATTCATTTTATTTTATTTTGTCATTACACTTATGTGTATGTTCTGGGGTAAAAGAAGAGTGCACTCTAGGGGAAATTTTCATGTTGGTACTGTGCGTATAATTGACTGACATTGTAATTCTTTTTCTGATTCTGTTTATTTTCATTGGAAACCAAATTACAGATCAGTTTGTATTCAGCTTGTGTTGTTTGTTGTTTCTCATCACAACCCGCTACCTCCTTACGATCTTAAAATCTTCTGATTAATTATCTGCACCAATAGCAATTTATTTAATTAATTGTTAAATACTGCAGACACCCGTTACAATAGCAATGTATTAGCATAATATATAATAAGAAAACGGAGTAAATATGGATATTCTGTATGAACCATATAGACAGATATGTACAGTATGTGCAGTGTGGTAACATTATAAGAGCAGTAAGAATAAGTGTATGTGCAGGATGAATAGTATGAAGAGCAGTATAATATGGCTATGTATAGGTGTAATTACAGTATGTACATTTAAATAAAAAAATGGAACAGAATGGGTGAGATAGGGTAGTGTCGAGGGGGTAGTCAATGTCACCGGGATGCAGAGCTAGAGTTCAGTAGGGTGACAGCCGCAGGAAAGAAGCTTCCTCTGAACCTGCTGATACGGGTGCGGAGAGACCTGAAACTCCTCCCGGAGGGGAGTGGGGTTAACAGTCTGTGGTTGGGTGGGAACAGTCTTTGATGCTTGCGTAAGGCACACAGCATCGCTTACCCTGGATGGCCTCTGGAGGGGAGTGAGGAACTGGTGTTGCATTGGGCAGTTTTAACCACCCTCAGCAGTGCTTTCCGGTCATGGGCAGAGCAGTTGCTGTACCAAACTGTGACACAGTTGGTGAGGATGCTCTCGATGGTGCAGCGGTAGAAGTTCACCAGGATCTGAGGAGACAGGTGGACCTTCTTGAGTCTCCTCAGAAAGAAGAGACGCTGGTGAGCCTTCTTGATCAGGGTAGAGGTGTTGAGGGTCCAAGAGAGGTCCTCAGAGATGTGGACACCCAGAAACTTGAAGCTGGTGACACGCTCCACCTCAGTCCCGTTGATAAGAATGGGTGTGTGTGTGCCAGCTTTAGACTTCCTGAAGTCCACAATTTGCTCTTTGGTCGTCTTAGTGTTGAGAGCCAGGTTGTTGTCAGTGCACCACGAAGATAGGTGCTGGACCTCCTCCCTGTATGCCGTCTCATCGTTGTTACTGATGAGACCAATCACCGTAGTGTCGTCTGCAAACTTGACAATGGTGTTAGAGCCATATACAGGTGTGCAGTCGTAGGTGAAGAGGGAGTAAAGGAGAGGGCTCAGCACACATCCCTGTGGTACGCCGGTGTTCAGGGTGATGGTTGAGGAGGTGTGATTTAGTTAACCTAACAGAATGAGGTCTGTTGGGTAGGAAGTCCAGAATCCAGTTACAGAGGGAGTAATTGATGCCCAGTTCACTGAGTTTGGTGATCAGTTTGGAGGGGATGATGGTGTTGAATGCTCAACTAAAGTCAATGAACAGCATTCTCACATAGGTGTTGCTATTGTCAAGGTGGGACAGGGCAGAATGAAGTACCGTGGAGATGGCATCCTCTGTGCTCCTGTTCTGATGGTAGGCGAATTGGAAGGGGTCCAGTGAGGGTGGTAAGCAGGTTTTGAGATGGGCCAGGACCAGCCTCTCGAAGCACTTCATAATGATGGGGGTGAGTGCAACTGGACGGAAATGATTAAGGCTTGTTGCATTGGAGTGTTTTGGCACCGGCACGATGGAGGTGGTCTTAAAGCACGCAGGGACAGCTGCTTGGTCTAGTGACGGATTAAATATGTCAGTCCAAACCTCAGTCAGCTGCACAGCACAGGCCCTGAGTACGCGTCCGTGGATGCCATCAGGACCAGCAGCCTTGCGTGCATTAATCCTGCTCAGTGCCACACACACATTGGTGGAGGAGAGTGTGAGGGGCTGGTGAACTGCAGAGACCACAGCCTTGATGGCCACTTCCTTGTTGTCCCTATCGTTGCGGCCATAGAAGTGGTTCAGCTCATCAGGCAAGGAGGTGTCGGTGACAGGGGGGTGGAGTTAGTAGCTTTGTAGTCTGTGATGGCCTAGAGGGGATCAGAGTTGTTTTTGAAGTGCTCCTCAATCCTTAGCTTGTGGTTGTGCTTGGCCTTTTTGATGCCCCTATTCAGGTTAGCCCTGGATGAGCTATAGGCTTGAGCATCACCTGATCTGAATGCAATGTCTCGTGCCTTCAGCAGGAGTCTGACCTCACTGTTCATCCATGGCTTCTGATTAGGGAAAGTGGTAATCCATTTGAGGATGGTGACACTGTTGCTGTTTGAGTTGATGCAGTCCAAAACGGAGGAGTCATGTGAATCAATGTCCGTGTGGGAGTCGTGGGTGGCCTGAGTTCTCTCCTCCTCTTGAAAATCTTTCCTCCTCTTGTGGGGCATGATACATTTTGATGGAATTTAGGCAGTACCGTCTTTAAATTTGAGTGGTTAAAGTCACCCGTGACAATGTAGGCTGCCTCGGGATGCAGAGTTTGCTGTTTACTGATAGCAGAATGCAGTTCTTTCATGGCAATCTTGGCATTAGCATCCGGTGGTATGTAGGCTGCTGTTACTACAGTTGATGTAAACTCTCTGGGCAAATAGAAAGGTCTACACTTAACCATGAGATACTCAAGATTAGCTGAGCAGTGACTCTCGGTGATGGTGGTGTCCGTGCACCACGTTTTGTTAACATAAATGCACAAACTCCCACCTCGGGTCTTACCGCAGTCATCAGCTGTTCTGTCCGCACGGAGGAGGCAGCGTCCATCTAGCTCGATAGCGCTGTTGGGTATTCCACTGTTAAGCCAAGTTTCTGTGAAAATCATGATATTGCAGTCCATAATCATTCTATGTGTGGTGATCCGCAGCCGCAGTTCATCCATTTCGTTCACCAGTGAGCGAACATTGGCGAGGAAAAAGCTTGGAAGAGCGAGTCGCTGTGGAGTTCGCTTTAGCCTCGCTCGAATTCCACCGTGTGACCCCCGTTGCGCCGTTGTTTGCGTGTCCATCTGAAGAGCCCTCCAGTCGGTGTGGGGATGTTTGGAGGTCCCGTTGGTTTAGCGATCTCTGGAAGTATGCTAATAACGGACACTGAGCGTCGCGATGTGTTCGCGCCACCGCCATCTTCCAAACTTACTATTTAATATTAATTATGGAAATAAATGTAGCCTTTTTATCAAATGAATTGATCAAACTCCCAATTCGGTTTTTTAATTTGTTTTTATCAGATTGTTATTCGATCTGAAAAAGGATATTTGGGTTTTAAATGATACACTGGTTAATCAGACACATTATCAATTAATTGTTTAGCAAAATACTTGTTTGTTGCAGTACTATTTGTATGTAATATTACTTTGAAGGCATTTAAAGTGTGTGTGTGTGTGTGTGTGTGGTGTATGGTGATATAATGTGTGGTCAGATGGTCAGTTGGCAAGTTGGTGTGCTCCTCTCTCTCGTGGCCAGATGGGGCAGCTCTCAGGAAGTGCCAACAAGCCTGTACACACACACACACACACACACACACACAGTCAACAAAATGGCTGTGTGTATGACAGCAGCACCCTTTATTTCTCCTTGCCTCTTGAGGTAATTGTAGATTACTTTAACACTTCTTGAAGGTCAGCCTGAGGACAATTTAACAGACAGACTCTAAATAAGAAGAAATCATGTGTTAGTGTGTGTGTGTGTGTGTGTGTGTGTGTGTGTGTGTGTGAGCGAGTTCAGGTTGGTAAAAAGTTTCTGACCCAGAACACTGCTCATTCAGTGTGCGTGCTCATGGGCATGTGTTCTGCAGACATTAGTGTAAATGACTGATGTTGTAGTGGCTTTGTGTGGAAGATGGATGATACCAGTGACTGCTCTGAATGAGAGATACAGCCATTACTGTCCATTCATTACCACATAACTCTCTCGCTCTCTCTCTCTCGCTCTCTTGCTCTCTCTTACACAACAAATCCCACTCAGGAGTCATCTAAGTAAGTCTAGTGCTACTGATTTAAAGTTCATCTGCTGACTAAAGGTATACTTCATCCCAAAATTAAAATTCTGTCATTTATTCACGCTTATGTCTTTTGAAAACTTTCTTCTGTGGAACACAGAGACTGAATGCTGCCCATCGCTGTAAAGCATTCTTTTCACCCTGTAAAAAAATCCAGTTGTTTTTATAAAAAACTTGCAGCTGTGGTTGCCAGAATAGTTATTTAAAAAATAAGTAAACAACTATTATAGAACAAACTGTAAATTTTACAGTTAAAAACTGTTGTTCACCGTCTGTCGCTCACGTCGACGTTGTGTCGAAGAAGCGACACTAGGGGTCTCTCTTGAGCGCCGAATATGCCTCTGATCTATGAAAAAAGGCCAATGAGAGTTGGCGAACAGTATTTGCATACCCCACCCCCAGACATACGGGTATAAAGGCGAGGAAATGCACACGTTCATTCAGAAATTTTCTTCGGAGCCGATGGTCGTGTATGCAGCCAGCTGCGAGTGACACACCAGTATCCTGCTTCTATCCTCTGACGCTCTGTTTTGCTGTTGGATCTACGGTGCATTTCAGCGGCTTTCTCCTTCTCTGCACGGTGTGCAGTTTGCCCCTGGGTGCTTTGACAGCACAGAGTCTTTAAAAGAGTTTATTTCTCTGAAAGAGCAATACACAGTGGCGTTGAACCGTCCTTTTCAGGACGCATCTTTTTAAAGATGCCCTTCCACCCCTGTGTAGTTCCTGGATGCGGTAGAGTGCTCTCCGCTTCAGACGGCCACAGGCATTGTCTCGTGTGTCTGGGCACCGATCACACCTAGGCAGCGTTAGTGGATGGTTCATGCTCTCACTGCGAGGGCATGACCATGGCAACGTTGTGGTCGTGGCTTGCTTTCAATAGAAAGCACGCCACTCCAGCCACCCTCTGTGTCGCTCCTTCTTCCCATGGGATTGAGGACAATGCGGCTGGCAATTGAGGCGATTTGGGGAGGGCAGCAGGTGCAGCTCCGCCGGGTACGCCCCCTCGGACCACCCGCCCCCCTGGCATGCTCGTTGACTCCCGTCCGTGCAGCGTCTGATGTGTCCTTCGGGCCAGCACGCCCAGGTTGAGGCTGACGCGCAGATGTCCGACATGCTTGCCCGGGCCGCCGTCAGTGTGGGGCTGGATTGGAACCCTCTGTCCTCCCCACACCTGTCACGGTTGGATGACTGGTTCCTGGGGTCTGGGCGCCGCTCACAGAATCGCCCCCCCCCCCCGTCCCGTTTTTCCCAGAGGTGCATGATGAGCTGACGTCTTCGTGGAGAGCCCCCCCTCCACTCGTCACAAGCCCTGCTCATCCGCTCTCGCTACCCTCGACGGCGGAGCGGCCCACGGGTATACGACAATTCCCCAGGTGGATAGGGCTGTTGCACTCCATCTATGCCCCAGTAACCCTACCACCTGGCGGGGTCGTCCTATACTCCCTTCCAAGGCCTTTAGGACGACATCCTCGTTTACCTCCAAAGCCTACAGCGCCGCGGGACAGGCCGCTTCCGCCTTGCACGCCATGGCCATCCTGCAAGTCCACCAGGCCAAGGCGCTTAGGGATCTGCACCTTATGTGTTGCAGGAACTGCGCTCAGCAACCGACCTCGCCCTCAGGGCCACGAAGGTCACGGCGTAGGCACTCGGGCAGGCGATGGCCACGCTTGTGGTCCAGGAGCGTCATCTGTGGCTGAACTTGGTCAAGATGCGTGCGCCGACAAAGTTCCCATCCTCAATGCCCCCCTCTCCCAGTTTGGCCTCTTTGGCGACACCATCGAGGACTTCGCCCAGCAGACCTGAAGGACGCGTACTTTCACGTCTCAATTCTGCCTTGACACCGCTCCTTTCTGCGGTTTGCGTTCGATGGCCAGGCATATCAGTACAAAGTCCTCCCCTTCGGCATGTCTCTGTTCCCTCGCGTCTTCACGAAAGTTGCAGAGGCAGCTCTTGCCCCGCTCCGAGAAGCCGGCATCCACATACTCGATTACCTTGATGACTGGCTCATCCTGGCCCACTCACGAGAGTTACTATGCACTCACAGAGTCCAGGTGCTCAGGCACCTCAGCTGTCTGGGGCTTCAGGTCAACTGGGAAAAGAGCAAGCTTACTCCAGTCCAGAGCATCTCTTTTCTCGCTATGGAGTTAGACTCGGTCTCAATGTCAGCACGTCTCACCAATGAGCGTGCGCAGTCAGTGTTGAGGTGCCTTGCCGCTTTCAGGCCAGGCACGACGGTCCCCTTAAAACATTTCCAGAGGCTTCTGGTGCATATGGCATCCGCCACGGTGGTCGCGCCATTGGGGTTGATGCATATGAGACCGGTGTGACGATCACCCCCACCTGCCGCCAAACACTCAAACCCTTGACAGACCTCTGTTTTCTATGGGCAGGAGTACCCTTACAGCAGGTGTCCCGACACGTCTTGGTCACGACCGACACCTCCAAATCGGGTTGTGGTGCCGTGTGCAACGGGCACGCAGTAGCAGGCCGTTGGAAAGGGGCCCAACTGCGTTGGCACATCAACTGCCTGGAGTTGTTGATTGTCTTTCTTGCCCTGCGGAAATTTCTCCCGTTAGTTCGAGACAAACATGTCCTGGTCAGGTCAGACAGCACCACTGCGGTAGCGTACATAAATCGCCAAGGCGGCTTACGCTTCCGCCACGTCACGACTCGCCCGACGTCTCCTCCTTTGGAGCAGCAGCAACTCAAGTCGCTGCGTGACACTCACATCCCCGGAAACCTCAATGTGATAGCAGACGCACGGTCATGACAATGCTTGCCTGGTGGAGAGTCGAGGCTTCACCCCCACTCGGTTCAGCTGATCTGGGAACGGTTCGGCAAGGCCCAGGTAGACGTGTTTGCCTTCCGAGAAACCTCCCATTGCCCGCTCTGGTACACCCGAACAGAGCTCCCCTCGGGGTAGACGCACTGGCACACAGCTGACCGGCGGGGCTGCACAAGTACGCATTTCCCCCAGTGAGCCTTCTTGCGCAGATACTGTCAGGGAGGTTGAGGAACAAGTCACCCTTGTGGCTCCTTATTGGCCCACACGGGCCTGGTTCTCAGACCTCGTACTCCTCGCGACTGCCCCTCCCTGGCGAATTCCCCTGAGGAAGGACCTTCTTTCTCAGGGACGGTGCATGCTCTGGCATCCGCACCCAGACCTTTGGAACCTCCACGTCTGGCCCCTGGACGGGACGCGGAAGATCTAGCTGGTCTACCATTCACAGTTGTAGCCACGATCAACCAAGCCAGAGCCCCTTCTACCATGCGACTCTACGCCCTGAAATGGCGTCTACCCGGGAAGAACACCAATTCACGAAGAGAAGACCCACAGAGGTGCGCAGTTAGGTCAGTACTCCTGTTCCTACAGGAGAGGCTGGAGGGGAGGCTGTCCCCTTCCACCTTGAAGGTGTATGTTGCCGCTATTTAGGTTAAATATCTCCCGGCCAAGCCTGTTCCCCTCCTGGGATCTCTCGGTGGTCCTCGCCGGTCTTCAGAGATTCCCATTCGAGCCGCTAGAATCAGCTGAACTCAGGGCCCTCTACCCTAAAGATGGCCCTGCTGATCGCGCTCACCTCCATCAAGAGGGTCGGGGACCTGCAAGCGCTCTCTGTTAACGACACTTGCCTGGAGTTCGGTCCAGGAGACACAAATGTGATCCTAAGACCCCGACCGGGCTACGTGCCCAAGGTTCCTACCACGCCCTTCAGAGACCAGGTAGTGAACCTGCAAGCGCTGCCCCGGGAGAAGGCAGACCCAGCCCCCTCACTGCTGTGTCTGGTATGTGCCTTGCGTGCCTACCTGGACCACACTCAGAGCCTCAGGTGCTCTGAGCAGCTCTTTGTCTGCTTTGGGGGACAGCAGAAAGGGAACGCTGTCTCCAAACAGAGGCTTTCCCACTGGGTGGTGGATGCTATCCTGCTGGCCTATCACACCCAGACCATGCCACCCCCCTACGGTTTCGAGCACACTCTACAAGGAGTACGGCGTCCTCGTGGGCACTGGCTAGGGGTGCCTCCCTAGCAGACATTTGTAGGGCAGTGGGTTGGGCAACACCAAACACCTTTGCGAGATTTTACAATCTCAGGGTTGTCAGTCTCGTCCAGTGTTTTCTCAGGTCCGAGCCGGTAGAACTCGGTACACACCGACGGTCTGACCAGGTGAATCGCTTACGTCCAGCGCCCTTTCCCTCGGCCGAGGTAAAACAGTGTGCCTTCCTTCCTAGGAGATCCCACCCACCCGGGTCCCTGGTTGATTCCTCCCTAGCCCTCTTGGGTCCGCAGTTCAGCGGAGGAACTTGACGACCCAGTCCACTATGGGTACCCCAGGCTACCCTGTACTGGAATAGGTGCTCCACAGGTCAGGTCTCATACACGGACTCCTCCTATGTTTATTTCCGCGGTACGGTCACCTTACGAGCTGACCCGCGTCTCCCTTAGGGAGTTCTTCGCTGCTCTCCGGTCGCCGTGTCGTAGCAACTCCCCCCCCCCCCCGGCCCCGGCTGCTCTTGCTCTATGCCGAGAAACAGAGAGAAAAGGGGCCCAGCCAGGCTTGGCCCATTCCCATGTTGGCAAGTGTCGCCTTGTTCCCCTCTAGGGTAACCAAAAGGATTCCGACGACTTTTTTGGGGCATTGGGGAAGGGTACGTGCAGTCTGAAACACAGTTGGTCACATGTGCACGTGAAATACCTTCACCGCTCCTGTGTCAGCAGTACACATACACGGCTCAGCGCATAGCGTGATTTAAAGTGGACCCCTAGTGTCGCTTCATCGACATGACTTCGAAGTGAGCGACAGACGGGGAACGTCCTCCCGGACATGTCGCTGAGCCGAGCCGCTAAGGTGGCCAGACACTCCCGGCTCCTCAGAAAAATCCTGAATGAACGTGTGTATTTCCTCGCCTTTATACCCGTATGTCGGGGGGCGGGGTATGCAAATTCTGTTCGCCAACTCTCATTGGCCTTTTTTCATAGATCAGAGGCATATTCGGTGCTCAAGACTGACCCCTAGTGTCACTTCTTCGACACGATGTCTCATTCCCTCCATCAGGGAACGGAGGTTACATATGTAACCGAGACGTTTTTACTGTACTGTATGTTTTACGGTGCAGTACCATCGATTTATATTATTAAATGATAAACTTAATATCCATCTTACCCACTTAACCATCTGAAACTGTAAAAAACTTCTTTTCACTTTATAATGTATTGCTATTCACAGTAATTGCAGAAAGGCACATGATGACATGTTCAACAATAGTTGCCCTTCCCGGAACAATGACCAATAAACATGTAGAGACAGTGCTCGGCGTCAATCGCACAAACTAAACGCCATCAGAGTAACGCATGTGAAAATAAAATAATGAAATGAGCATTAAATAAACTACATCAAATTTAACAACACCCCAAAGTACATAACTGATATAAAAGTTAAGAAGAAACATAACTATTACCATGAAATGTAATGTGAATGCCTGATTACTGATTTTAACAATAATTTACTTTAAAATGTACATGTACTCTCTTGTTATACATAATATACATTTTTTAACTGTTAATTGTACAGGAAAATCATACATTTTACATCAAATTTGTATTTTTACAACATTTTACCATAAAACTACATGTATTGTCTTTTTAAATATAATAATTTTAACATATATTTCATGGCAACTACTCATTAACCAATTTACATTAGTCCTCAGAAGACTTGGAATATAGCCTAGTGCCCAAGACATATTGACTACCTTTCTTAGGATTTTTCTTTTTCCTTTTTGAGCTTGACAGCCCCTATTCAACTTTTAACTTTCATTGTATGGAAGAAAGCAGTGAGAAAATGCTTCAAAACTTGAAAATCAAAGTTGCTTCATATTCCTGCAGCTCTGAATCAATGTCTGACAAATAATTCTGAGCCGAGTCTACCAAATCCTCAATACAGCTGAAACAAAGCCTTTCAAATGCCAATGCACCTTTAAAAATAATAATCTGAATAAAAGCACAGCAGATGTGGATTCCCTCTGGGAATCCCTACATCAAAAATGACACTGGGTACAATATACAGTAGCTAATAGTGGTAATTACTGGTTGGGCAAGCATCACCATTACTGTTGCAACATGATCACACTGGAGGTTGGCATGTTTATTTCTATACTTCCAATACCCTAGGATTGTCAACATTATGCCGACTCGTCGACAAGTGGCAGCTCTTATCAGACATGCTTGCATCGACTCCAGAATTTTTACCTTTCCCTGTGGCATGACCGAATGCACGTCACATTAGCTGTGCGTGAGACCTGAATTTGGATATTACATTGAAACTAGGAAGTAATGGCTGGTTAGTTTCAGGTTTGGACTTTAGGTTGGGAGTGAAAGTTTAGAAAACATGCATTCCTCTTCATTGTATTACTGCCTATACTGAGTCACAACTTGCTTTTAGTGCTGACATTTCACCCAGAAAATGGAGCTCACATGTGGTCATACACCCAACAACAGTTACCAATTTGCCCACTTGGAACAGTTTTTCAAATTTCAGTAAGCACAGACAGATTTTTAGCTAAAGAAATGTCAACCTACTGTTTCTGAATTCACTGTGAGACTATTGGGTATTCTTAATTGTATTAATTGATTCATAAATTAATAAAAGTTTTAAACTTTAGAGCAGAACTCATCCTGTACTGCTTGTGCTACAGCCATGAATGGCACCTCAAATCATGCAGCTTGATGAAGAGAGGTGTGCTTGTTGCTTTAGTTTAGTAGATTATCAAATGGGTGAGAAATCCCAAAAGTTTACATTGGAAATTTGACCCAAGCCATGTCTATGCACCATAATGTGATAGAAATTTGGGGATAGGCTCTTTTGACTTTGGAATTTAGGGAACCTTGCGACCACCCAGAATACTGTAGCAAACAGCAGTGCCCTAGAAACCACCCACAACACCCCAGAATTGTGTTGGTAACTTTTGCGCAGGCAAGCACCACTTTTAGGCTTTTAAATAACACTGCACAAACAGACATGCAGTATAGTACAGTACAAAAATGTGGTTTTAACTTAATTTACACAGTCCTCCGATCATGCACACACACTTCACTCTGCTAGTTGGTCCTGCTCAGGAGAGTGCGTCTGTGATGAAAAATTCAGGACTTTTCTGTTGGTTGTTTGTGCTCAGAGTTGAGAATACTAGGCCATTTCACACCTACAGTCCTTGTACTTTTATCTTAATGACTTTCTAGATGAACTCTTATGAGGAACGGAACACCCGAGGAGAATTTTCCCGTTGCATTCACAAAAGTAACCACCATAGTGACGTCATCTATTATCAACCATTTTTTCTGATGTTATTTGCATGTGCGTTTTAACAACATCAACAAAATCACACCGATGGAGGATGCCGGGATCAGAGCTAGATTTTTATTTGTTTAGGTCTGTTTTATACAAACTGTGACTGCATCAGAAAATGTAGATAGCTGCCTTATCAGTTAATGGTGTAAACAAGCAGGTTTTTAGATGAATTGAACTATTTGAACAGTTTAAAAAGCACCTTATTTTATCCTACCTTCCTCTATCCGTATACAGCCTCCGTAGGCAACATTTTCCAGTTTTCGGATACAGCTTGTGTCTTCAGATTCATTTAAACTGGGCGCGTGAAGTTTCCATGTGATGCTCCGTGCTGCAGCCAGAGGGAGATGAGAGACGAGGTGGTGAAAGCACGCTTTAACCACGGATCACACACTGAGCTCAGTGGACAACTGAGTTAATGGACAACAATGTTAAAAACCCCCCATAAATCTATTCATCAACACAATCTTTTACAATAATTGCTTTTATGACACCGCATAAGTTACTGTACTGAAATACTCACTTATTGACTAGTGTATAATAAAGTTCAAATACCCACTCTTGATAAACATCTGATTTATATCTGTCATCCCAGGAAAAAGTTAATGTAGTAATCCAGAAATCACTTTATTTTCTGTGTAGTCAGACAGAACATATGCTATAAACTCATATGGAGTCTCCCCATGAAGTCAAACGCATACAGTACAAACTTATTTGAAATGGGTGATTCTCTTTGGATACTTTTAGTTTTTTCTGTTAAGGGAATTGTATAATTAGCGCAATTCTCAGAGTAGCAGGCTAGCGTTTGTTTACTAACGGTGGCTGTGGAGCTCCTTTCCTTTCTCAATGCAGAATTTTGACCAATCACAGGCTACAGCACATCCCACAGTCCCAAAAATATCTGTAGGAGCTAAAAATGTCCTCTAAAACGACTTGGAGGAATTATAGTTCCCCATCAAAAAGCTACACTTTGATGCTGCGCTGATTTAGCGCTTTGGGAACGTCTTTAGGAGTGACCAGCTGTGAATATGTGTGCAACACGTCAATGAAATTGACCAGAATTTATAGCCTCTGCTGGTGACATCATTGGATGCACCTGTAGCAGGGCTATAAATAGATGCACCACAGGTGCATTGTCAGATCTTTTGTCTTCAGATCATTCTGTGTGTGTTGTGCTTCTTGACTGTCAAAACTTTCTACTTTCCTCTGTTAGGAGTTAGAATTGTTAGGCAGTGCACAGAAACCTTTCTCTTTCTCTTTTCTTTTAAAAAAAGAAGAAAAATAATGACTGCTAAACAAAGCAAGCGGTGTGTGTTCTCATGTTTGTGCTCTATGGCTGAAACGCACTCATCTTGCTTACTTCCAAGAGCCAGTGCCCACTCTTTCATCATGGGGCTCTTGCATAGATCTGGCTGAGGAGCGAGAGACGGGTCTGTCCCTATCACTCGCTCTCCCCAGATCCAGCTGATCCTTCTCGTAAGCCTGAAACGCGCTTCGGCGCCTCTTCGGTTCACTAGGGGGACGCTGAACCTCTGAACATTCCACACACAATAATAAAGCGGCTGAGGAATTACTCAAGGTGGTTACTCGTGCTGTGGCCAGACTACAGTAAGACTGGCCACGCGAACAAGAGACCCCCAAACGCTCCAAACTAGTAGACCGATTTCTGTCTGGAGGCCAAAAAAAAAAAAAGGAAAGGAACACTATATCAGTGAGCTCTCTCTCGTTCATGGAGAAACCTTATACTTCCCATATATTCGTGTGCTCAACGTCAACATATTTGACTATCGTGGGTGCCGAGGCACGGGGGGTATTCAGTGATGCTGCCTGTAGAAGAAACACTTGCGAGTTATCTCTCGCCTGGCTCAGCATCATCACTAAAGAGGCCCACTCTCCCCACAAAGCCATGCAGGAGGAAGGCTTATCAGGCAGCAGGTTAGGCTGGTGCTGCCCTGCACACTATGGCAGTGTTACAGGCGTACCAGGCTGATCTTTTGAAGGACATGAGTGCGGGCACCACGGTCGACGAAAAGGCTTCGTCGAGCCACGGATCTGTCTCTCCGCGCGACCAAGCAGACAGCTCATGCCATTGGCCGGTCTGTGTCTGCTTTAGTCAGCACGGAGAGACACTTATGGCTCAACCTGTCGGGCATCAGAGACAAGGACAAATTTTTCCTTCTCGATGCCCCGGTTTTGCCTTCTGGCTTATTTGGTGATGCTATGCTATGAATGTAGTTATCACCAGGTTCCAGGTGGCAAAGAGTCACGAGGAAGCCTTCAGGCAATTCCTTCCTAGTCGCACTCAGGGGGAGGGGCCGTCGGCCACCCAGCCCTGCCCGGTCCTTCTAGAAGGGAGGCTCAAAAACAAAGCGTGGCGAGTCGTGCTCCCCCTCGCAGAGACTAGGGGCCGGCTCGTCGCCCTCAGCAGCCTTGTGGGGGGTAGCCCCCCTCGGGTAGGGGTACGTGAAGCGTTCACCTGTACCTGAACTCATCTCGTTCTGCTTTTATCAGGGAACAGGGGTTACATTTAAGTAAGCGATGAAAAGCACTAAACCCAGGGAAAGTACCTAAAACTGACTTTAGTTACGACAGTGGGAAATGAGTCCACAAGCCACAAAAGGCGACGATTTACGATTTCTAGTTAAAAAAATATAGTTAAAAATAATTAATGCATGTCTTCCAGTTTTTCCACAATACAGTAATAAAAAAAAGCAATATTTACCTACATAAATTTATACAAAAAATGTTTTTGAATGGGGTGTGCAAAACCTACTTCTTCACCCAGTGACAGTTTTGAATTCAGTTGTTATTTATTAATTTGATAACCCAACAGTTATTTATTGTTGTCCAGTTTTCCATTATAATATGATGCAGTATTTTTATTACTTGGAGGATTTGATGTATACAATAGTAATATATTCCAGTCTTATTTACTTTACTTTCACCTGGACCTTTTTTTCTGATGCTAGGCTATATTTTATGTAAGCATTGTAGGTAACATTTGTAACTAACAATAAACATACAAAGCAAGGCGCACACTAGAGCAGAAGGAAAAAATCATTGCTGTTCATCAAGCGCTGAAATTTGCTTGTTGCACAGTTCAACGACTGATACAGAACGCAGGTGTCTCGGCATGCATTATTGAAACCTGAAGCTCTTATTAACTTGACACAGTGTCTAAAAATGTGCCAGTCCTCCATGAGACACTGAACAAACAGCAGTACAGCAGGTATGGATGTTTGGTCAGAGCAGACGCAGGCAAAAACACGTTCGGTGTGAACAGCCCCTAACTCATCCGTTTGAGCATATCTGTGAGCGAGAGCGCGTACATGAAACAATTTTGGATGGCCTATTTATTTTTCATAAATTACAAACCCGAACCCTACTTAAAAAAAAATCAGCTGTCTCGACCCCATCGGCTTTTACGTGAACCGCTCGAAGAGCTCTGACAACAGCGTATTCGCGCGTGTTCCCTGAACAACATGTCACCCCTCAAGCATTTATTGTGGAGTTTTCTGGGGCCCCGCACAATTGCATGGTTTGCGTGTTGGTTAAAACCGCTACTGCCTAAACTAGTCACTCTCTGAAATTTCATAGCAGAAATAGGATTTTTCCTTAGTAAAATGTTTTGTTTCACAGTCCTCGTGTATGGCAGACTGCAGATTTATGGATGCCAGCTAATTGTTTGAGTCCGAGCGGTAGCAAGCTTGGCCAAGTGGACTTCCTCCTGTTTTAGGTCTTGACTCGCATGTGTGAAGTCTCTGCTAAGTGCAATGGCTCCTTTTGACATTCCAAACTTGTCATGTTCACATACTTCCCATCTGCAAACCGGGCTGCATGAAAACTAACAGCGCAGCATTTGCATTTTAATTTACATTCAATCACAGCTGAGAGTGTGTCCGCTTGCCTTTTATGGTGTTGTCTGAAAATTGCCTAGTGTTTTTCCTTATATTTATCTTTCTTTTTGTATTATAGAGACACTGTGAAACTTACATTTCAATATGTCCATTCAGGGTGACTGTAGATGACCCCCCCCCCCCCCCACACACACACACCCTTACAGTATGCACATACACCCACTGACTATAAATATTTAGATAAACTAGTCGACTAATCAAGTAGTGTAAAAATGAAGTCATTATTCACTGAAAATCTTGATTCACTGACATATTCTCCCTAGCTTTCCTTTACACATTTTTGTGAGAAATTGCAATGTCCAATTTCTGAACAAATCGTTCTTTGGAGCCAGATTTGAACAATGAATCTATTAACCCATTTCACAAAATGATTAGTTCACAAATTTTTCTGATCTGATTCAAGTTCAATTAATTCTCAACAACCTAGATTTCAATCTGATCCTATCATATAACTTCAGAAGACTTAGCATGCAGTGCACAAGTCATTTGAACCAACGTTAATTTCAAGGTGCTTTTTTTTTTGTTGGTCAATTTGGAGCTTGATATTGCCAGTTACAGTTATCATTCACTTTCATTGGATGGAAAAATGTGACTAGTATATTTAAAAAAAATATATGTATTTTGCATTCTATAGGAGAAAATCAGTCATACAAGTTTGGAACAACATGAGGGTGAATAAATGATTCATAAGTAATATAACTTTTGATGAACTACTCATTTAGGACAGATTAGTTTAATAGTCCACCTACAAGTCCATTTTGAAAATCTGAAGTTTTGAACATCTCTACTCCCACCCACTTGCAGTCTGCCCTTTTAACGTGTTAAATCATGAAAGGTAGTTACATTGTCCATGCTACACGTGGCCTGATTTATGTAGTTGAGTACCTCTCATTTCCATTAATTCTGTCCAGTCCGCAGTATCACCTGCACCTCTCTCTCTCCCTTGCAATCATTCTCTCTTTATTCAGCTCAGCTCTCATAGGGTCCCAAACAGCAGGCTACTAGACTCCAGGGCTGCTGGATGATTGTCAGTGGAGAAATGGAGAGAGACCCTCTCTTTCTGTGCTTTGATTAAACTCTCTGAAATCTGTCCATTAGTGGATGCGCTTTACAGAGAATGTGTGGGCTGCTAGATAATGGGGTGCCACAAGAACCAGGGTTGGGAACCTTTCTTTTTCACTCTGCGTGATGCCATTTTTCATTTCGGCCTCATAAAAGGTTTCACATTCCACTTTTCCTCCAACCAAAAATTTAAATGTGTGCTTTCCAAGCCTCTGTGCCTAATAAGAAGGTGGATGGTGCCGTATGACCCTCTCAGTGGCTTAATTACTCATCGAAAGCACAGAGTCTTTTAATAGTGGTGTTGAAAGTGAACCTCAAATCATATTTCTCATGCCATATTTGATTAACAATTCCTTTTAAGGGAAACTCATTTGGCAAATCATTTCCTCAACACAGGAAAATCAGTTTGTTAGTTTTGGTGGGAAAACGAGTTATGGCACATCAAGTGAGTGGGGATGTGCAAAACTGAAATTTTTCAATTGGCTGGTCAACCAAACGTTCACAGATCCCGGATCAGACACATTTATTGGGGAGTTTACATAAAATGCCAACTTTAAAACGCAACACTCTTTCAAAAAAACAGTTCTTTAAGGTCAGATGCAGTGGAGATGACGTCTGTCTGGATGTGGATGGCTGTAGTGGTAGTGTTTTAAAGATGATACATTTAAAGACATTTAAGAACATTCCCTCAAGGGATTTAAAGGGATTTAATGTGCTTTCAGTTTAACAGCTAAACCATACCACACTTAAAGCATCACCTGTAAAATATCAAAACTAAAAAAAAAAAATAGCTAAAGCTAGTCAACCTCAATAAAATAATTGGTTGTTCTAGTAAGAAAATGCCTTGATTTGGGGATGAACACAACAGACAATTGCAATGTTTGGCCCACTTTGCACAATTTCAGGTCTATGCATGCTTCAGATGATTTTGATTTGGTTTCACCAAATGGACAATGAAACGCTTGAGTCAATGAGCCTGAAATTGATGTCTTCCAGTGTTGATCTTTGACTTTGCCAAAGGCATGCAACACCTACAGAATGGTCAATGAACTTTCACCCAATATAGGCTACAAGTCAAACATGATTTTTAGGGGGAAACTTTGCTTAAATTGGGTCTTTAGATTTGATGTCTGCTGCAGCATTATTTGGATTGGGATTTTATTGTGGTGTCATAGTTATGTCATAAATATGTCATAATTTACTCAATGTTAAAATGCACTGAATTGTGGTTGGCTATTTATCCTGTCAACCAGACGGTCTCTTCCTGTCTAACTGGGCTGTTATTTGCCAGAATATGCTTCAAATTGGACCAGAATTCATGCTGATAGTGTAAATCTGGCAATGTAAGACTTAAACACAAATACGCTGAGGTTTCTCTGGGTTCCTCTGGAACATTAAACTCTGCATCATAAGAGTTTAATGTTCAGGAAGTTCTTGTGGCAATTAAAATGGTGTTCAAGAGGAACCCAGAGAAACCTCAGCATATTTGTGTTTAAGAGGACTAGAGGAATTCCTGAAATGTTTTACCTACATGTTTGTCATTGAAATTATGGCTCCAGCACTCAAAAACGGCAGTGTGTTTACGTGCACATTTTTACACCTGTTATGCTAAATAAGCCGATGGCATGTGTGGTCATTTAAACGCATTAAACGGCTTTCCTTTATCAGTGTAAGGCCATAAACGGTTATCAGTAATAGTTATCATAATAGGTAGCCAATAGACCCGGGTATATTTTTGCCAATTAGCCTAATTTTGCATTGCAGGTAAAAACCTTAACCGGTGTTCTTATCGGCTTATTCAGTGTTATGCACATGCCTCTTCATGGTTTGACATCAAAAACAGAGAAGAACATGATTTAATACATGATTAAATATCATGTAAACACTGATTTCTTTTTTTTTTTTTTTTTTTAAATAAGATTAATTTTGGGAGTAATCAGCATATTGGTGTGCATGTACACGTGTTCAGTGACTAGATCTGTTTTAGAAATGAAGTATAAGGTGTGATTCTCAATATTCACAGTGATTTAGTCTCTAGCCCAGAGTGCTGGACTGTTCTTCCATTTATGAGAAAATACTGAATGCACAGGGGCCACTGATTCAGAGTAAGATTTTTTTTTTTTTTTAACATCCAAAGCAGGGGCTGTGGCTAGATCACAAGTCTGTGGAAAGAGACAATAAAGGCCATCTAATTAAATCCAAACAAGCTGAATGGAGTCATTCTGCTTCTGATTTGCATAATGGGATTTAAAAAAAAAAGTTATTAAACAAGGCATTTGTGTATTAATATGCTAAAATTTTCTGGATCGCAGATAAGTAGATAAACAATTATGGAAAAAAATAATCAAGACAATGTGAGAAAGGAGAGCTATGAGATCTGACAGTTGAACAAATAATAATGAAAAGCCCCGTCTTCAAATCGAGAGAGAGCGCGAGAGAGGAAGACAAAGAGGGAGAGCCCTCAGTTCGAAGACTTAAGGTCTACTTCGATGTTAGCTTGTAATTCATGTCTGTGAATGTCTAATCTACATTCAGATTTGCTTGAATTTTGTCACTGCATAATTAGTGGTTTTCTTCACCTTCTGAGACGTGAGCATGACTGCTGTGTAACTACAAGCACCTAAAAAACATGACAAAATGTTTTTTTTGAAGAGTAAATATTTTTCCCCTATAAATTCATGTCCTCATATGGGGACAGCGGGACTAAGTTGTGAAATGTTAAATGATATCAGGCTATAGAAAGTGTTTTTTTTTTTTTTTTAAATTTCTTTATGATGTTTCCAGGAGTGTTAGTTATTCATGTTTTTGAGACGTTATAGATATTACAGCTAATTATCTGTAAAGCTGCTTTGGAACAATGTGTTTTGGGAAAAGCACTAATAAAAATGATTTGACAAACGTTTTAATTGTAATTTTATTTTTGTGTTTTTCTGCTGTTCAAAATTAAAAGTGGTTTCATAATGAAAGCATATGTTTTGTGTGAGAAGACAAAACTGTCCTTCAACGCTCTTCTTATTGCGTTCTGTTGACATTTCAATTATTTGTTTTCTTTTCCCCCATTTTCAATTTGTCCATTCAATTTAGTTTAGATTTATCTAAAATTATGGGTGAAATACATTTAATGTAATTAATTAAATACATTTGTTTTTATACATTAAATGCAGTTAATAAATGGTAATATCAACACATTTTATAATGCCCATAAAATTAAATACAACCATATAAAAACAAAGGATCAGATACCATTAAAAATGTGTTTGTATACTAATACACTTCTCACTTTTTAGTCGTCCTGCTGTGCCTACTTCCATAAAGTTAAGATCGCATTTTTTGACAAACTCTCCTTGGGCTGATGTTTCTTTTCACATTATATTTAGTATGGATAATAGGTGAACAGAGACGTCTGCCCTCACTCGTGTTCTTCATTGAATTTTCTGACTTTTTTTGCCATTGAAACAAGTGCTAGCTTCACAGGTAACACACAGAGGTTGCGCAACCAATATGTGATGCACTGAGTTGTACGATTTCCATCATGGTCTGTTTCATCCGTTACATTAGCTTAAATATCCCTAATATGTAGTAGATTTGATTTTGTCTCTATATGTCAACATTTTCGGTTAGAAATGAGTCTGATAAAATGTGTTCGATTTAATAATTTGCAGAGTTTGGGAACGTACTTTTAAAAGTGTACTTGCGTTATTGATATTTCTGGATGAGAGCAGCAGAGCACATCTGGCGAATGACGCTCTTTCCCATACACACACCTCACACACGGGCGAGAGAGCTAAACAAGTACTTTGAAAAGTGTGCTTGCTGCTGCTGTTCTCAGCCAGAATAAACAAAAGTAAGGACACATACATGTGAAAACTGACACGCAGTATAAATTACACAATGTATGTGTGGCAGGGAGGAGGGCAGGGCCGGGTCGTGATGCTGCACACCCGGCCCCTAATCAGGCTAATCAAGGATAAAGGCAACTGGAGGCGTCACTTCTGGAGAGAGTGAGTTATGGGTAGCTGCCCTACATGTGTTTATGATTTATTAAAATATTACTTATATTGTCAAGCTGCTTCTTGCCTCCTCCTTTCCATTGAACTCTATTACACTGGTGCCGAAACCTTGATCGCCACCACCATCCACCCCAACGGAGCAGCTGCGGCCATCTGCCAGGAGACGTAGGAGCCAAGAGATGACATTTTTATTAAAGATTATAAAGATAATTTTTAATTTTTTACATTGGGATGTGTACTAATTAATTTTTTTTGATTTAGATTAAAAGGTACATTTTAACTTTAAGTTGACTT
Source organism: Moxostoma hubbsi (assembly GCA_032164185.1). Lineage (NCBI taxonomy): Eukaryota > Metazoa > Chordata > Actinopteri > Cypriniformes > Catostomidae > Moxostoma > Moxostoma hubbsi. The sequence goes on along the minus strand of JAVLUX010000032.1, from coordinate 11,143,642 downwards.
GCATAATTAAGAGCCCAGGGCATTTTGAATCTGTGTTTGTGTAATTATATATAGGCTATATTGGTGTATTTGCTAATTATCTAAAGAGATGTGTAACGGGAGGTCTCCGGGAACATTGTTTCTTCAACCCAGGTAAGCTGTTTAATGGAGTAACTTGGGGTTTTACAGGGGCGCCACAACACGTCAGCTTCACACTTTCAAATTAACTTCACAATACTCTTTCAGTTTCACAGTGCACTTCTAGACCCAGGCTCTCTCTCCCGGTCTGCTGGTGGTGTGACTCTTATGTCGTTCTTTCTGTGCTCACTATAATTATAGACAGTTGTTAGAAAAATTTAGCTCAGGTAGAAGTGCCCTTTCCGCTTTCTCTCTCTCCGGGCGGACGCTTGACCACGCCCCCACTGCCGCAGTGTGCTTGTGTGAGACTTTTTTCAGGGAATGTATCCTATGCTGTGCTTCTAAAGACAGAAGTTTTCTGCCTGTTTGCACAACACTACATGTTGTAGCAGTAAAAACACTGACTTCAGATCAGTATCTCATCATGTACATAGTGACCCAGATCACATGGGGCAGCACAGACACAGATCTCGGAGCTTAAAGTGACCCTGCAGCTGCGGCGGCAGCTGAGTTGCCATCCATTACAACTTGTGTATCTCTTCTGTCATCTATCCACTGAGCACCAGTAGATGAGGACACACTTTCTGTCTCTCCTTCCATCCATCCCTCCATCTTTAACAGGTTTAACAGGCACAGACCTGTTATTCTAACTTATCGACTCGCCTAGCCGTATTCTTTTTACAAGCCGTCCGGTTGCTTGATTGATCAGCTGGCGAGATTATGGATTTCTGCAGGTCTATGATGTGCCGTATTGATGGATGACTGGTCAGGCCCCACTCTCTCCCAACCCTGTTCCCCTCCTTCTCCCTCTCTCTTTTCTCTATCTCTCTTTTACACACACATACACCTTTGACTCACCCTCATTCATCAGTTGGATGGAGATCAATGTCTGTAGCAATAGTGGGAAGGCGGAGGGGGAGGGAGAGAATTGGAAGAGAGGAAGGGGCGATGATATGACATGATGAGAGAGGGTGAGTGCCCGTTTTAGTGATTTGAGTGGTGGATTGGACAACGGGCTCAGTGGAGTATAGTTTGGCACTCTGCCCTTATCTCAATTTCATCCACATACTCATTTTTTATTTATTTATTTATTTTTTTTTTTTGTTAAGCCCTGATTTATGTAAATCTAAAGTAAAATTCAATGGTAAATACAACTTAAGCTCTAGCATCTTTGGCATGCTGTTGAATACCATGGGAAATCATTTCGACTTGTTCCTTGTTTGTAAAAACAAACCAAAAATTGAACTTTCATTGGAAGTCTATGTGGCAATATTAAAGGAGTTTAAAAGCAGAAATATGCAGCTCACGTTTTTGTTAAAGGTGAAGTGTGTAATTACTTCCTTGTTAAAATACTCCCATCTTAAAGGGGCAATGACACAAGGAATACAATTTTCCTTGATCTTTTGATTTATATGTGGTCATTGTACTATGAAAACACACTGTTTATTTCAGAATTCAAAATGTCCTCCACACTGCGACCATTTTCTTTTATTCTATTTGCTCCAAATTGTGATGTCACACTGTGGTAGACATTTTGTATCTGACCACCTCCACAACAACACATCAATGCCTACTTTACCTCATCACTTCCGTAACCCCGTCCAGTAGTGATGAGCAGTGAGATGGCAAGGAGAGAGCATGTCAGTCAAGAGTGGAGAGCCAAACATTACAGTGGGCATTTACTGTCAACCAAAATGGAACGTTTCTGCCAGAGGGACAGAATGCGGGTGGAAAATTATCATGTTTGACATGCATATGCTTTTTGTGCAATTTTTATACTAATATTATAAGTGAACCTCAAGGAACATATTAAAATAATAAAAAAGGAATGTCATGACCCATTTCATGTGGAAATACAACTAAACGCAAGTCATTTGCTGGTTGATATCCTTGAAAATTGTCAAAAATTTGGCTCTGTGTTTGAGTACCCCAACCTGCCTGATACAGCAATAATTGCTCAAACATTGGCGTGAGTTTGGGTGGGACTTTCTGTTTGATCTGCCAATGGATGATTGGGGAGCGTGAAACCAAGCATTAGCTTAAGTTGTATTTAAAGGAATGTTCCGGATTTAATACAGGTTGAGCTCAATCAGCACATTTGTGGCATAATGTTGATTACAGCAAAAAATTGTTTTGACTTGTCCCTCATTTATTTAAATCAATTTAAAAAAATTCAGTTACACTTGGGCATTTACAATGGAAGTGAATGGGGCCTGTCCATAAACATTAAAATAACTGATTGAATAAATGTTTCAAAAGTATAGCAACAAGATGTAAAAATTATACATGTTTAAGCTACGCTAGGTAAGGACTTTTATTTTGTTAGAAATGAACAATTTCATTAATGAGCAAGTACATCCACAATCCGTCTTTCAAACCATGTATTTGCCTTACCCTGATTCACTATGGTAACATGAAAATGACGACTTACATAGTGTAGCTTAAACACAATTTTACTATGATAAAATCACTTACTAACCATGTCTGTGTAAAATTAAATGCAATATTAAAACATTTTGTCATGTAAACAACGTAACGCTGGTAAGCCCATATTTTTTATAATGCAAAAATCACTAACGCTCATGTTTACGTCTTGTGGCTATACTTTTGAAACTGTGTGTATTTTAATGTTTATGAACTGGCCCTGTTCAATTCCATTGTAAATGCATAGCTGTTAAATTTACTTAATTTTGAAATAAACAAGGGAGGAGTCTAAATAATTTTTTGTGGCTTTGTCTATCATATCATAAAAGTTGTCAATTGAGTATTGAACAGGAACATTCCATCCATCCATCGTCAACCGCTTATCCTTTACTGGGTCGCGGGGCAGGAACATTCCATTAACTTGAAATATTGCTTTTATGATTCTGCCCATCTTTACTGTCCAAATGCATTTTAAAAAAATTGCAGTTACACTAGGGAATTTACAATGGAAGTGAATGGGGGCAGTCCATAAGCATTAAAATAATTTCTGTTTCAAAAGTATAGCCACAAGATGTAAAAATTATATATGTTTAAGCTACACTGTTAGATTTTTTTTTTTTTGGTTGATTTAAATTATGTACAGAGATAATGTCCTAATGCATAAGAGGGAAAAGATATAGAAAATGCAGCCTGTCCCTCATTGAACTAATGTTAGACTCAGGATCAAGAGGGGCTGCAGTGATGGCAGTAATCAGACCATTCTGAAAATAAGACCACCCATTGAAACGTGGGTGGGACTGTGTAAAATATGTGTAGGGACCCCAGAGAAAAATTCAAACCTCCCAGTATCTGTAATTCGACATTTAGTGAGTTAGCGAGGAGGAGGAGAAGAGTATGAGACACAATGGCAGTGGAAGTTGTCTTTGAGGATGAGTAAAGACGACGGGTGGGAGTGCTAGAGAGCGGAGCAGCCCTGCCCCTGTCAGAAGTGTGAAAGGGAGGTGACGTGGTAATGTGGTGAGAATCGGAGTCTAATTTGATCTAAAGTGGATTCCTAGATTGAGATAGAGAAAAAAGTCATCACAAAATGGCCTTGCTACCCTCCCCACCCCCCTCCACTTATATAACCACTCTTCCAATTTTGACTCGATTGCTTATTAACAAGGACAGAGAGAGACAGAGAATAAGGAATGAGGGGAGGATTGTTCACTTACACTATTCCTTTCTTTACCTTCGCAATTTTCAAGTATATCCTTTCAAGGGCTGGGTGGTATGACAGAATAAATGTGTTAACCAGAAGAGATTTTTTTTATATATATATATATTCTATTTCTACTGCAGTAGATATATTTGTGAGACTTTCAGTAGAAAAGACAGCTTTATGTAATTTATAAGAGAGAGCGATTTGGACTGGAATATTGAGTAATTTGAAATGATACAGAGATGGATGTGTCTTGTTATTAACTTGTTATTAATGGGTGTAATGTGATGTGGAGTAATGTGAAAATTCACAATTTTCTACATTAATTTAGATCATTCTTACATATATCGGCTCTTACAGCAGGGTAATCTTTTTATTTTTATTTGCTTCCATCAAGTTCCAAATTAAGTCAAAATAATCAAATGAAATCAAGTGCTTTTCATTTAATAAATCAGGTTAATCAAGTATTTAATTTACTGCATTGTTCAAAAATAGGCATTACCGCATATTTATTAAAACAAATAATTTTTCGTTGAATGTTCCAGTAAAAATAAGTAATATCTTGATTTTTACTATTAAAGTGATAAATTAACATTTTACATTTTGTCATTTAGCAGACACTTATCCAAATCAACTTAAAATGACTAAATGTAAATTTACATTTATATAACTGTAACAGTAAAAATCTAGATGCAGTTGTTTTTATTGATTTTATTTTACGAGATATTATTTTGGTCATACCGCCCCACCCCCTAGTTTGTTTCATTGATATCACTTTCTATTCAAATGTTACTTGTTTCCAGCAAGTTTCTCCATTACTTCATGTTACAGCAATCTCAATTCTCGTACAGCTCAGTAAACCAATCTGATGCACGTGGACATGAACACACAGTGCGATCGAGGGAGATGCCAAACACATGGAGCTACAGAAATTCTAACTGCATTGTCATAATCGTCATATGCGTTAAGCCTCACACACAAAACATGCAGCTTCGGTCTGAATAAAGCATTGTTTTGCTCGACTTGGCTAGAGGAAATGGAAGAGACAACTGCGGTATGGCTTCAGTTATTAAGGAGGTTCTGAAACCCCCCACTATAATTGTCCTCTCTATCAAAAAGAAGCTCTGGTTAACATGGGGGCCACACCATGACATTAAAAAGACCATAGTAATCCGCACAAAGGCTCAATTGGACAGATGCTCAAGATACGCGTGTATTGTGTGTGTGCTACTGAGAATTTGTGGAAGTTTAGGGATTGTGTTTGTACGTTTTCTTATTAGTGGTGCTTGCTCATACTTTGGGTTAGATATTAGTTCAAATCCTGTAGTATTTGGTGCATAACTTTTACTATAGACATGAATGATGACTCAAAACATACAGCATGTTGAGGAGATTATATCACATTTCCAAGATTTTTGCCTGGTGGACAATAAAACTTTGAGAGATTTTTCTTTGCCACTGTCACTTTTGGTCTGTTCACTGTAGGGCTTTGTTATGCACTATTCTTTGTAAAGCTTTGGAAATGAATTATGTTGTGAAAATCCATTTGCAGATAAATTGAAATTAAACTGGTGAAAAATCCCATAGACTGTCATGAAAGCATAATCTCAAACCATATCTAGGCATCTGAATGTTTTAGAGACTTTAAGGTGGGCTCTTTTGACTTGGGCAAGTAAGCAAACACCAAGAATAGCCTAGCAACTACCCAATACTCCTTAACAACCGCATGGCAATGCCTTGGCAACCAACCACAATACCCTTGCATCACGTTTGCAAGTTTTGCATGAGCAAGCACCATTCACAATTTCTTCAGAATTTCAAAATCTACTTGCATAACATTTTTTTTGTACAAATAGAACAAATGTAGAAAATAAATTTGTTGGAGCTGTCTGTTTCCTTGCTTTTCTGACCCTGCAAAATAATTTGGACTTGGCTCATATCACATAACTCATTATGTAAGCACATGCTCTGCCTGATAGCACTGTGCAGGGGCTTGGTCACATGACCTGCCTGATCTCTCAGCGGTCCCTTACCGGTGACGGCTGTTTTGTGGTCATTCGTGACTTATTGAAAAAGCAGCTCCTAATGAGAGAGCCCAGATCTGAGGTGAACACAACTGATTCAAAATAATCTTACCAGGACTTGATGCAAAGCTTTTAAAGCTGTATGTCTGTGTTAAAGGGATAGTTCACCAAATTATTTTCATCATTTACTCTCCCTAATGCTGTTCCAAACCATACGACTTTATTTCCTTTGTGGATCACAAGACAGAATGCTAACCTCAGTCACAATTCACATTCAATTCACAAAAAAAGATGCAGTGAAACGTGACTGAGGCATTCTACCTAACATCTCTATTTTTGTTCTATAGCAGAGACAAAGTCATATGGGATTGGAACAACATGAGGGTGAGTAAATGATGGAATTTTTATTTTTGTGTGTTATTACGACATCTACCAGCAGGGGACTACTGTCAAAGTTAACTAGCCAAACATTTATCCCCTTTGTGAATGCCTCTAAGACAGGTGATGGCTATTTAAAAACCTTGCTTTTGCAGAAGGATGGTGTTTTGTGTTTGCTTGGAGGGGGGTCGTGTTTTTAAAAGGGCCCATTTCAAAATGATGCCAAGCTGATCTGAAAAACAGTGAAAATGACTGCAAGCTCCTTGTGAACACACCTTCCCCTGTGTGCAAACCCATGCACACAGCTATGATTATGATTCAGTCTGCGTGCGTGCGTGCGTGCGTGTGTGTGTGTGTTTGCATACATGTGAGTGTTTCCATAGAGCCCCTGAGAAAGGAAAGCATGCTTTATTTTTATTGGAAGAGCTTATAGTTTAATAAGGTCAAAACTGCTGAACGGGGCTTTGAGTTAATGTGCCGCAACAGAGCACATGCACACATAGTGTCCATTCAAGTTTGTCTTTTTGTGTGTGCTTATTAGAGGGATAATAGTTGGCCGATGATTGTCCTGCAGATTACTGGATTCTGATTGGTGTGTTCTGAGCATGTGTGTGCCTTTTATGTGTACTGTATGTGCAGATAATCTGCAGGGAAGAGAGTTTAACAACATGGGGCTTATCCTCTCTATTGAATTTTATGGTTCTCATTTTTATAATTATCTCAGTTGGATTTACATTAGCGTGTGTTTCTGTTTGTATTTGACAGAGATTAGTGCCCTTTTGACATCAGCACATGCCTTCAGTCAGTCCTGTTTGTCACATCATATTCCTTTTTTATTTTCATTTCTGTGTCTCTTGCTTTGATGTCAATTCACTAGTTATGTTTACTTGCAGCCGAATAATCTGATATTAATCCAACTGATAGTTCAATTAGAATGAAAACATTTGTGTAAACGATTAGCATGGGGGAAAAAAATATAGCTCAATCCCAATTAAATGTATGTCCAATTTGAGGGAGGTGTTGAAAATTAAATATTCAGTCAAAATGATTGCAGCATAAACCTTTGAATCACAGTATATTCACAATTGGATTAAAAAATAACTTGAGTACATGCGTAACAAATACAGTGCAGGAAAACTCTCCTGCCAAATTTTGCCACTTTATTCCAATTACTTTTAAACTGGACTCTTGGATTTTTAGTGAATGTATGAAGTCAGTTCTCCTCAAGTTCACACAGGTGTCTACACAGGTGTATTTCATCACATTAACTATGGTCATGTTCCACTAACAGTTGACTGCCAGAAGTGCTGAAATACCTTGTCTTCATTCTGAATGGTATGTCTGTCTTTTTCTAATTTGAAACCTAACTTTTTTAAAAAATATTTTCTTATGTAATGCAAAGGCATTCAGTGTCTAGATTATTTGGAGCCGCTGTACATATAAATAATACATTCAGACTCTACAATCGGATTAAATTTTGTACTTTTTTTATTCTATCTCTCTCTCTGTCTTTCTCTCTCTCTCTTTCTTTCTCTCTCTTTCTTTCTTTTTTGTCTGTCTGTCTGTCTGTCTCTTGAAGGTCAGATCAGCAGGAAGCTTGTGTCAAACCAATCAAAGCAAAGGCAGAGCACTTCTTTTCATTATGTCTGGTAGTTACTGCAATGTCTACGAGGCTAAAAAATTGACTGAATCATACACACAAGTGCTCTTGTGGCAGAAGTGCACGACGACTCTGAAGGAGCCTTCATTGCTGATCTGACCTTTTTATGAAATTGCATTCAGCCTTGTGTAGTGATGTTTTACTGGTCGAACATTTGAGAGCAGAGAGCTGAGCAGAAGAGAAATAAGCACTTTTGATTGCACTAAATAATTAATAATTTAGACTCTGATACTCTATAATGTTTGCAAAGTGATTGGAGACATGGCTGCATGGGCTGATGTAGTTGGCCTAATTATTGTGCATTGTATGTATGGTTATGAATTTAAAGGGATGGAGAAAAAGGGATAAACTTTGTTTTATAAAGATGCATGCAAAAAGCCCTAGCACCAGACACAACTGAAGTGGTGCTGTCCACGGTGTTGAAATTGGTTCCACAGTCCAAGCGCTGTCCAAGGTCCTTATGTTGAAACATGTAAAGTTAGTTTGCACAGTTTACAATATTCCAGGTTCCACTCATTTTAATTGTTTTTGTACTTGTTTAAGCTGCTGTTTTTTTCCTGGGTCCACTCATTTTCATTTTTTATAATCAGAATGTTTCATTATTGTTTAGTAATGGTTGAATTGCAGTAGAAATTACATATTACGTAACGCAAATATGCTTCCGTGGTCTCTTGGTCTCCATTGCAGTATGATGCTGCTTTAAAAAGGCTTTCATTTTCTCTCCAAAACAATTTATGTTTAATGTTGAGTCAAGCACATTGGACCGTATTTACCAGCCAAAAATCTGTCAAGATGCTTGTGCTTTGCACAGTTGTGTGACATTATTAGTCGGTGTTCTTCATCTCACTAAATGCAGCTCCACAGGTTTGTCAGTCCCCATTTCTGCTCTAATATGCCTCCTGATGCAGTCAGTCTCTAAATCATCAGCTCGTTCCGCTGGGACTGTGTTCATCATTATTAAACACTATCAGCTGTATGTGTTCTGACAGCAAGATAAAGAAAATGCACCGAATATAATTGTAATATAATGATTGTTATGCTTCTGATAGCTTATCAGTGCTGTTGTTTATTTTCTTTCTGTCTTGTGTTTGTGTTTTTGTTTCTAGTAGTCTTACTGAATTCTAAGGAGTCCCAGGCAGAGCTGGGTTGGACGTCATATCCTTCTAATGGGGTAAGTTGTCTTGCTTATTTATTAGAGAATTAATTGCATATGGTATATATCATGGGTTCAGTTTACTGGATGATTTGCCTGCATATTTATTTGGTATTTGTAGTATGTCAAATTTTGTTTACAAGGCCATTAATGTGTTCTAATCTAAACGCTCCAAATGATGATGTTCCTGTGTATCACAGTTTTAAGGAAATGTATTATCTTATATAATCTAATCATATCTCATAGTTCTAGCTACAAAATAAATAAATAAACTTTTACTAGCTACAACATTTTCTCAAAAATACCAAATAATTGTTAGTGGAATTGTTAAGGAACCAAATAATAATAATAATAAAACAGAATTGGAACTAGAATTGTTAAATTCCTTTTGATTGCTATCGCAAAGAATGCACACACTCCACAAACACTTGGTTCTGTTTAATTGGCTTTAGGCAAAACCTTGGTGCTACACTGCAGAATTTCTCTGTCTATCTTTTGTTCTATATTTTACTTATTTCCTGTCCTTTTCCCTATCCCCATTCCTTAACTGTATTACTAACACAATCGCTTCTTTAAACCCAGCATAGACAATTTTGCCCTCACCAGATAAACCCCTGTTTGTTTTTGTTTTTTTGTCTCTTTTCTGTTATCTTTCATCTGCTCCTTTTTCCAAAGCTAAATCATGTGCTAAAGATTACATGTATATACATGTTTTGATTCATAGCTGCGAAGAGCGGTAAACCTTACAGTTGACGTCTCATCTCAGGATGGACACATTCAGTCTGTCGTAACATTATCTGTAAAGAGAAATGGCCGCAAGCTGGGGACTCAGTGCAAGCTGTTATTTGTTTAGCTTGTTAATTCTGGCCCTGACAGTGATTAAATCCTCTGTCTGCTGCTCCCAGACGTTACCCACCACAGCTGTGTGGTCATAAACGCACTACACACACATACTCATACTTAAACAATACACTGGATTGATCTCTCTATGGTCTTCATCAGGATGTGTTGAAATTCACTGCCACTCATAGTTGTATCTGTGAAGAGACTCTGCCAAATTCATGCAAGGATTCAAACTGCTCAATTCCCCTAGAAACACTAGATCTTCATTACAGTGCAATTAATTGGGAAAACAGCGTGAGTGTGGTCGTCTTTTGAGGCTCATTATTATCTCTCTGCGAGACAATGAGCTTGTTTATGGCACTTATTGAACGTGGTTTAGTCTTTGTTTTCTGCATTTGATACCATTACTGATTTGGCAGTAAGCGTTATACAGATCTAATTATACAGCCTTTAAATGTATTTGATAATATACATTTATAGGGATTGGTGTAAATTGTCACCTAGTTGTCTAACAACTAATCTAGATTTTCTCTCTCTCTCGCTCTCTCTCGATTTGATTAGATTTTTGCGTCAGTGCTTTAATTAGTGTGCTGATAATATGCTTGTCTGTTTGCATGGTTAAAACCTCTTAGAAAAGTTACATCTTTAAATTCATCCTCTTTGTAGCACCACTATTGCAACCATACATAGGCACATGGTCGTTTTTGGCCACGTGGTCTAGCAGGATGACATTGGTGTGGTCCTCTTGGCGGCACACGCCACGCAATCTCTCCAAAGCGCATGTTTTCGATATGTTATGTGCAAGACGAACTCTACCTTCTGAAAGAGCAGGTTGGCCTCGTCTCATGCAGCGGTTCTGACACTGGGGATAATAATGATGACATAATGACTTTCGTTGCATCAGACGAGTGCTCAAGTGGATGATGCTGTCACCCCTCCCCCCATCAAGGGAGAGGAATGTGCATGAGTCACTGACAGGGAGATGCTCTGCGTCCTTACAAGAGTGGTCTAAGAGCTTCACCTTGAGTGGTCTACCCCAGAGGAACCTAAACAGTCTTGCCTCTGAATGGTTCCTGCAGTCCGGATGCCGTCAAAGGGCAGTGTCCCTCAAATCTGCCCCATTCTTCCTTGAATTTCATAACGAACTATCTAAATCCTGGCATGCGCCCTTTCTGGTATGCTCGCGCAGTGACGCCATCCTATTTAATATGGATCATTGTGGAGGAGCTTATAGTGGCACACCTCTGCCCAGCGAGTAACAGGGCATGGAAATGATGCCCCATACATACTTCCAAACCTTGTCGACAAACGTACGCGCCGGCGGGAAAAGCTTTCTCGGCGGGAAAAGCTTTCTCAGCGGCAGGACAAGCAGAATCAGCACTCCACGCAATGGCGGTGCTCCACGTATTTCAAGCTAAGCTCCTCAGGCAAATGGATGAGCACGGCTTCGATCCAGAGGCATTCAAAGAGCTCCACACCGCTACAGACTAAGTGCTGCATACCACGAAAGTCACTGTGCAGGCCATCGGCAAGTCCATGGGCAACCTGGCATTTCTGGATTGAGATATATGGCTGATCCTTACAGAAATTAGTAATACGGAATAATACACTCTTTTGGATGCTCCAGTGTCTCCAGCCTGCCTCTTTGGCGGCTCTTTGAATAAATTTGCTGAGTGTTACGTCATGACTCAGCAGCAGTCACATGCTACGAGACACTTTATACCCAAACAGAGTATATCACAGACGGTACGCCCTTGCTCTGTTTCAAGCCAGTGCCCAGCTAAAAGTCCCATACCTGCCGTCTCACCAACACCTGTGTATCAGCACAAGCATCAAAAGCATTCCTGACTGGCAAAACACTTCGAAGCGGAAAGCAGAGCCCTCGGTTCCTTCCGGGTCAGCTCCAAAAAATACTCTATTGGAAACACAAAACGCTGTTCCCCATCTTCCCTCTACTGGTTGTCGGGAAAGTAATGTTTCTGTTTACAATATTGTTCAAAATGTTTTCTCTGTTTCTTGCACGCAAATAAATGCAAAAAAAATGCAATGAGTGCAAAAAAGAATACGGCACTCATTGCAAATGCATGAGATCCTCACAAATTTTCAAAAAAAGGCCTTTTCCTCTTCAAAGCACACATGCTAGCGGGTGCACACACCTCACGAGCAAGCACATTCTACAGTGTCTGTCTCAGTTCAAACTGGGGAGAACACTTCCGCTGAAGCTGTTTCAGAAAGCATTGGGATGTTTATGGCGGCAGCATCCGCCATCATTTCATTAGGTCTCTTACACATGATACCTCTGCAGTGCTGGCTGAAGTGCCGTGTCAATAATTTTATTTGTATAGCGCCTTTCACAACTCGCATCATTTCAAAGCAGCTTTACAGAAAATTATGCATTAACAGAAAATGAAACCGTAATATCTATAATATCTTGGTCATCATTGTGTAGTTTGTTAAAATACAATTGTGAATTGTGTTTAAATATAAGTAATTAATAATTGTATTTAGAAACCCAGTGAGCAAGCCAAAGGTGTCTTTGGCTAGGAACACAAAACTCCATAAGATGCTATTTAATGGAGAAAAATAACCTTGGGAGAAACCAGGCTCACTGTGGGGGCCAGTTCCCCTCTGGGTATCATCATTAATTTAATGCCAGTATTACTTAATTATGTATAGTGCAGGTATGTAAACTTACCTGTCCAATAAGAAGAATGCCAATTCAAGGTCCGTTTTGATCCCCAAAACCGAACGAATGTCCCTCCAATAATCAAATGCCCTGCCGATGTTCACTCTAGGTTTCGCTCGACCACGATCACGTTCCCGCTTAGATGGGTTTCAGTAGGTTATTTTTTTATTTTATGTTTTTTTTTATTTTTTTTGGCTTACTCTGTGTTTGTGTAGGAGTCAGTGTTGTGCTTGGAGCCAGACGTTTTCTGGATTCCATCTCTAAGATAACATTACCTAGTGTTGCAGATTGTCTGTTGACACTGTTAGAAAGCAGAAGCACTGAGGCAAGGCTCTCTGGAGCAAGCATAAACGTCACATCCTTTGGATTTTCCCCGCAAAAAATCAACCCGCTACCTTCACATGAAAATCAGTCTACAGGCTTTATTAGGCAATTTAGGAAGTCTGGGAAGAGTAAATTTTTTAAGTTGTGTTATAAGCCGTTCACACATTGACAAAAAAAGGCGAATATTACTTGAAAAATGTTTTACATATTGCACCTTTAAGCTAAGTGTTTAAACAAAGATTTTGTAAGAACTGTAAGATTAATGACTAATGTCTTTTAAATTCATCCTGGATTAACTGCAGAACTTCACATCAATGAATTGTCCTTTGTTAGTTGGCTGAGGGTTTTGTTGGCAATTAATTGATAGTCTATGTATTCCATTATAAGCGTGTAGTCCATCATTAGACTAAGGTGATGCAGGCAGAGATCAGTTCGGAGCATGACAGTTCAACTGGCCAGTAATTTCTGTGAGGTCTATCCTAAATCCAAGGTTCAGGCAATGGCATATGATCTATCGCATGTCTTATGGTTGGAATTGGCATCTGAAGTCCATCATAATAGACTGAAGTGATGTTTGGCTGGCACCGGTTGCATTTAGTCATCATCACTCAGAGACACGTAGTAGTGGAGTTCAACATGAAGCAGGAATGGTGCTGGATCCAGCCGGTTCTGGTGACCTCAGGATAGCAGTCCCGAGGTAGATACAGGGATACAAATAGAAAAATATTAGCATAGATACCATTCAGTTTATTGCAGTTATAGGTCATGATCAATGATTCTGGTTCTGGCAGACTAAACTAAAGCAGCCTAATTGTGAGTTGAAGGATCAATTAGGTGCATGACTGGCTAAATAGAGGAGTCTTTAGTCTAGACTTAAACTCAGTGTGTCTGCATTCCGAACGGTGTTAGGGAGACTATAACTCCATAGTTTAGGAACCAAATATGAAAAGGATCTATCTCTTTGGTGGATTTTGATATTGTAGGAACTATTAACAGGTCAGGATTTTGTGATCGTAATGAACGTGATGGAATATAGCATGGTAGAAGTTCACTTAAATACTGTGGAGCTAGACCATTAAAAGCTTTGTACGTAGTTAACAATTTAAAAATGAATACGAAATTTAACGGTGTCACAATAAACATTATTAGTTCAAAAGACTTAAACTTATATCCTGTCCTCTGAGTAACACCTAAAACTTCACTGTAAATTGAAGCAAGTTCAAATTGTCTGATCAGCTCATTATATGCTATGGAGGATGCACAAAAGGAATGTCAGTCTCCAAGCAAAGGCTCTCTCTCTGGATTGGATACAATTGTCCTGGCTTATGATTCGCAGGGTAAGACTTGACCAATTGGAGTTAAAGCACACTCAACTAGAGGCATGGCCATCTCATGGGCATGGATGCATTGTGTGTCCTTACAAGACATGTTTTTCAGCAGGATGTTGCTCAAATAACATTCACAAGGTTTTACAACCTAGACGTAAAATCTCTTTCTTCACAAGTCCTCTCTATTTAGAGCACTTGCTATTCATTGGCAAAATATATATACTTATGCCCCTCCCTTTAAGTATGGGCTCCCCATCCTTTACACAACCGCCTGCATGAAGGCCGTAAAAAATTTACCATAAAATCACAAGCTTTTTCATTATAAATAAACTCCCTTCCCAACTGGGTTCATAAGGAGTTAGTTCATATATTGTTATGAGTGCTCCCCTCCTGGCCAATACGAGGATCAGTCACTGCGGCATACTCATGTTGGTTCCTCTCTGGGAAGTTATGTCTAGTAGTGTGACGTGATGGGATTCTGTTCCCCATATGCGTTGCTACGTAATGTAGGGTGTGCTGAGTCATAAGGGAACATAACGTACATAACCTCGGTTCCCTGAGACGAAGGGAACGAGACATTTTGAATGCTAGCCGCACTACAAGACTCTGATTTCTTGAGGTATGTATGATGCACTCTCTATTCTCAGTCAGAAATTCTGAGGAAATGGCTTTTGTGCACCTGCTTTTATATTGGACAGTTCAAGGCCAATACAGGCGTGGCTCAAACATCATAGCCAATTTTAGAGTATTGGTGTTATTGTAGAGAGGTTTCAACTAGTTTGTATAAGTAGGTATTCCCCATATGCATTGCTACACAATGTCTCGTTCTCTTCATCTCAGGGAACCAAGGTTACTTATGTAACCGAGACGTTTTGAACATCCTTATAGGCAAATACATTGTTGTATGACTGTAACAAACAGTATATACAACTAAGCTTTATTCTGCAATTATTTATTTTTTGGGCAAATTCATATTCAGAATGTTTCTCTTAAGATATATGATGTGATTAAAAGGAAACATTTGACAATTCATTAGTATTGGATGGCAGACAAGTTACTATTTGTTATTATTTGTTAGGGCTGGGTGATGGATACAATTTTTTTCGATCAATAATCACTTTAAAATTATCACATTATCTGATTATATAATCAAAATAAAATATAACTCAATTTTAGGTTCAAGGTGAACGTGTTTTATATTATTTTATGACTTGAAGGGATAGTTCACCCAAAAATGAAAATTCTCTCATTATTTACTCACTCTCATGATATCCCAGGTGTGTGTGTGTGTGTGTGTGTGTATGTATTTTTTCTTCACAAGAACTCTGGAAAAATAGAGGAATTTCTTTGCTCAGTATGTCCTTAAATGCAAGTGAATTTAAAAGTGATTTTAAAAATCGAAGATATATATTTAAGTACTTCTTTTAGCTGTAAATCATGCTTCCTGTCGAAAGGGGTATGCGCATGTGACTTAATCACATTGAAATTTAAAATAGTGAGAACTGATGCACATTCATCACAGCCGGAAGAGCAGTGCTGTTTACAGATGAGGAGGAACGCTGTCCAGTAGCTTGGTTGATTTGGGTTTTGATCTGTTCTTATTTGTTTCTTTACTCACAATGGTGCATTTGTGTGCTTATCCTGGATGCTTAAACTGAGTGGAGAATGTGAGATTACCTCTGTATCCATGGCAATGCGAACACATCACATGAGAGACCGCTTGGTCTCCACCCTCTCCTGAAGCATTGGATTATAGTTAAAAATTACTTAAATATTGATAATTTTTTTTCACACCAAATGCGATCGTATCGCTTTAAGACATTAATTTAACAGCTGGAGTTGTATCGATGACGTTTATGCTGACTGTCAGATATTTGGACCTTCAATAGAGAAATTGCAATTGACTTGAATTTTAAGGACATGCTGAGCTAAGAAATGTTTCTATTTTTCTTAAAATATGTTTTGGTGAAGAATTAAAAACATACACACCTGTGATATCACGAGGGTGAGAAAATCAGAAATTTTCATTTTTGTGTTATCTATTTCTTTAATCACTTTCAGTTTTGTGTCTCAAATACAGATATATATATATATATATATATATATATATATATATATATATATATATATATATATATATATATATATATATATATATATATATATTATACTGTGTACAGCTCCATGGAAATGAAGCGAACTAAACACACAGCACTTCTTGAGATGAACATCGATCATTTGCCGCATTGTTTTAGACGACATTATTCTTGCAAACAGTTTTCAGGCGATTTTTTTTTTTTTTTTTTTTTTTTTTTTAATTTATTTTTTTTTAACTCTTTACATGCACGTGTTCCACAAGACAGGTTTGCGCTGCATGCCTCTGAACAAACAGCAAATCGGACACGTGCATTGACCGCTTTTCTTTTGTCTGTTCTTAAAATTATGTTTCTTAAAAATGTGTGTGTATCTTCAAGAGTGTGTCTTTGTGTCTAACAGCATTTCTTGTCATGTTTCACTCAGACTTCTTACAGTTCACCCTCCTGTTGCGGGTAGATGAGCAAAATTAATTACAAAAAAGAATTGCATCCTCCTATTGCCCAGCCCTGTTATTTGTATTTTATATTTGTCATTGCATTTCCTATAGAATCTTAGTACTTGTATATTTGCATTTGTCCTTGGTACTCTCACATTTTCTCTCTTTTTTTTTTTTGGCCATTTCAGTGGGAGGAAATCAGCGGCGTGGATGAAAAATACAAGCCCATTCGCACATATCAGGTATGCAACGTGATGGAGCCCAGCCAGAACAACTGGCTTCAGACGGGTTGGATATGGCGACAGGGTGGCCAGCGCATCTTCATCGAGTTGCAGTTCACCCTGCGTGACTGCAACAGCATCCCCGGCGTGTCCGGCAGCTGCAAAGAGACCTTCAACCTCCTCTATGCCGAGTCAGACTGGGACCTGGGCCGCGTGGTCCGTGAGGACCGCTACAGCAAAATCGACACAATTGCTGCAGACGAAAGTTTTACGCAGGGTGATTTAGGCGAACGTAAGATGAAGCTTAACACGGAAGTCCGTGAGATTGGACATCTCAACCGCAAGGGATTCCATCTGGCCTTTCAGGATGTTGGTGCATGCGTTGCGCTAGTTTCTGTAAGAGTGTACTACAAGCGATGTTTGTCAACTGTGCAGAATTTAGCCGTGTTTCCGGATACAGTAGCCGAAGCGGCATTCTCTACACTGGTGGAGGTGAGAGGGACATGTGTGAATAACTCAGAGGTGGACACAGACAGTCCTCCCAGAATGCATTGCAGTGCTGAAGGAGAGTGGCTAGTGCCCATCGGGAAATGCAGCTGCAGCTCTGGATATGAGGAGGGACACAGCAGCTGTGAGGGTAAGTCAAACCTCCCGAAACTGTGAAAAGTTTGTGTAGAATGCAGAAATGAATGCTTGGCCATTGCAATATATTTAAAGTGTGTTGTTGTGATACTTTGGCGTTAACAGTTAAAGGGTCATGACACCCCCTGTTTCAGTTGAGGTTTCACAACAATTTCAATAAATGCTAGGGACAGTGGCCGTGGTCAGGAGCAGAGAAAGGGGAGAGAACACAACAACTGTCTGATCCAGTCAGCTTCATTTCACTAATGCAGTTAACATCATAAAAGATTCACTCAATTGCTCGTAACAAAGTGCACAAATTATTCAGTGTTTTGTAAGCTCACAATACATTACACGGAAACACACTGGTCATTTTATATCTGTAACTTTATTTGCAAATGATTTCCAAGCCGTTGTACTCTATTGAAAATTGAAGGCTTTTTACATTATTAATCTCTTTTGAGACATATTCCAAGACATTGATTCACAAATATAAATGCTTAGATCGGTTAACACTCACATATAGAATGGATTGATTGATAGCGTTTGTGTTTAAACTGTCAGTGTTAACCACGCCTCAAATGAGCCACAGTCCACCCCACCACATATCTCGAAACTCCCATGTAATAAATGCATGTTCCTGGAACAATTAGGAGGTTTCACTATTGACTGAATGCCTGTACCTCTGTCAGCATCACGGAGAAGCCGTGCAGGCTTGAACACTCGTGGCCCGGGATTACTCATTCACTGAAGCGTTTGACAGTTTGAAGTGCTCGTCTTCCGAGAATGTGGTGTCACGTATGGTCATGAGATAGCGCCTTCTCATTGGATAAGGCCATGCAGTCTCATGAATAATTGAGACACTGATGATGTACTATATTGCGTCAGATCCTATGATGTTGACTCAATGTTGATTTTAATCTCAGAAGTTGAAATTGGCTCAAGAAATCTAATTTGGCACTTTCCATATAAAATTTTAATTAATGGATGCTACTTTGTCTTCTATCGTGTGTAACACATACATATCTGTTAACATCTCAGACAATTTAGTTTAGTGTTTCATGACTAATAAACTTCAGTACCCAAAGGGGCTATAGAGTTATGTTCAATTTTGTGTTATTATTTAGGTTGCAATCTTCAATCATAAGATCTAACCTGCTTCGCAAGATTCTCTTCCAGCTCTTGCTCTGTTTGACTGTAGAGACGAGGAAGCTGACTGTAAAGAACACTACGTTGTTGCCCACTATACCGCCCCTTGTGGCAGTGCTGAGCATGCAACACATACAGGAGTTGCTTTATGATTTGCATTCTGAAATGTTTCGGAGTTAGAATTATCTGCTTTCATGTTTGGCCTCGACACCTAATGTAGTGTGGCATAAACAGGTTAAAGGCATAGTTCACCCAAAATGCAACATTTACCTACCCTCTTTTGATTCCAAACCCATATGACTTTCTTTTTCTGTGGAACACAAAAGGGGAAGTTAAGGAAAATGTAAGCAACTGACAGCCTCGGTCTCCAGTCACTTTCATTGCATCTATCTTTGCATCTTTCTTGCATACAGTGAAGATGAATGGTGACTGAGGCTGTTAGCCCCTCACATTCTGCTGAACAAAGGTCAGAACAAAGAAAGTCATACATTTTTGAACCATATAATGGTGAATAAATGATAGAATATACATTTTTGGATGAACTATCCCTTAATTTAAGCACATTAAAACCAAGTTTGAAACCCTTCAATTGTTAATTTTATACAAAGTAACCAACAAAGCAAGTTGTTTCTTTCACTAATTTGTGCAATTTGTCAGCGACTATTATTCCAAATGGTGAAATTAAGGGTTGGGTGTGCTCATTAAAATGGCAACTTCCTTTCAAGTTCAGACGATTTTGGTCGGATTGCATTTTTAGACGTGTTAAAGAGTTTGAGGTAGGAGGACGGATTTAAAACCACTTGGTTCTTTCTTTGAACGATTGACTGTTGATGCCACTGACCCGCGTCAAATCAGTCTCACTTTCATAGGTCAAAAGTACATCAACATCAACAGGGAGAGTGCCATGCACTGGCATGCTCTCTCATTTGACAGACAGTGTTTAGGTGGTGGAATCTCTCCTCCTACAGCTGTATGTCATTTGACCACTGCGTCACTGCTTTATCAACAGGCGCATATGTGCAGTGTATGTGTGTGTTTGTCAGTGTGATTTTTCACAGCCCATCTTGTAGAATAGTGTGGTGCAGTGTGGGAGTTGTATTCAGATCACACATACAGTGGCAGGCTGTTACAACAGATTTTGCATTGTCTCTATTTTTATTGTTAATAATGCATCATATACTGCATGACTAAGAGGCATGTGAAATGTGGGCGAGATGAAATTTGAGTAATATCTAGGCTATTTTTATTACCAAGTTTTTTGTAGTTATTGGTGTAGTTTGTTAACTTGATTGATGCTCATTATGTGAACTTGATGCTCAGTAGTATTAAATGCTTTTGTTTGATAGTGATTTGATACATAAACTTATGCACATTCTTGATATTGTTGTTTATGCTTGTCACTACAATAAAGTATGAAAAAATATAATTAATGGTTATATATATATATATATTAGGGCTGTAACGATACGCAATATAAAATCGAAATCGCGATACTCCGGTCCACGAACCGTTATCGCGATGTGAGAAGGGAGAATCGCGACACACACACCCCTTCCAACTCCCTTATCCTTTCCGTCCAGATCCAATGCTACCGCATCTTTAAATTACTATTAGTATTATTTGAAGTTAACATTATAAAATACATAGACCTACACCACAAAACTAGTTGAGGATAAATTATTTTAAATTGGGCAATTTTAGCGTTATGGATGTGACATTTGCAGTCAAAACTTGAAATATAAATTCTCAGAAAATGCATTTAATACCAATATATTGAAACTTCTGTTTATATATCCATAGCCTACTCTCTTAATAAAGTCCAGTAAATGTCCAGACATTAGAAAAATATAAGTCTACACATGCATTTTATATTTAATATGAGGGAAATACACATGCGTTACGGACGTGACGCAAAACATCTTTAGCTTTTAGGTGGCAAAATATATATTTTTATAATTCTGTGAATTACACTGTACAAACCAAAAGTAGGCCTAATACTACCCACCAGATGAAGAAGGGTTGGCTCTCCCCAGAACATAGAATATTTATTTTATTTTATTTTTCGTGTTCGCATTTATGAGGAAAAAACAATGTAAGGACGTGACAGTTCTCCGGAAGCGGCACTAAAACTTTCACAGAGACCTCAAACAGAAAGCACAAAGCCTTTCTTTAAAGTGAATTTCATTTTGCATTAATTGTATCTCAATTTTAATCAATGTTTCATCAACCAATTGCCTGGATTTAATAAATAAGAAGTAAATATCGATAGATAATCACGGAGTCGCCGGCGCCTGAACTGGAGAACCGAAACTCATCGTATAAGGTAGGCTACTTGCCTCACAGACCAGAGAAATATATTTATATCGAAATGTTTACTTTTAAAACGAACAATTCAAAACGAAAGATACAGACTGCTTTCTGCTTATGTAATCCGTATGAAAAGTGCATTTCTCTCTGGCGCGTTCACTGAAGATCGCGAGACAGCATCGTCAACTTCATCTTGCAATAGACACTGACAGAAAACGCTTGTTTATTAATAAACAATTACAATGTCTCCTTGCTATATTTGACATATTCATAATCATTACTTTTGCCGGTTCTTTGTGACAGCTTTTTGGTGCTTTATTGGCAGCGCCCCTTATCACCGCATTAGCACCGAAAACATGGAGATTTTTTTTAGACAATAATCGCACAACCTATTTGATATTCTATAATTAAATATTCAGTGACTTATCCCAACCAACTATTAAAAAAAGTTTACTTGTAAGCGTCTTTTTACATGTTAGCCTAGTAGCCTACGTATCATGTGACTATACCTTTCAATGTGACGTGAGCTAGTTAAATAATGTGAGGAAACATGGAAAACAACCCAGAGATTGCGGACCCTCCCAATACATTTAAGTCAGCAGTATGGCAACATTTCGGCTAGCGGTGGAGAATAAGGATGGCAATCGTGTAGTCTACAAGACCCACACAATTTGCCGTAGGTTAAGTGTTTTAAGAAGCTTCCTCAAATGTGAACCGGTAACACGTCCAACATGCAGATGCATATCCTACGGCACCATCCCGAAATCAATTTAGTTGGAGCACAGAAAACAACCCAAAAGCAGCAGCCTACACTGCCTAGTTTAGTTTAATAATTTGCATAGTTAATATTGTTCTTTGGTGTTCAGTTTATACAGGTTTTTCAAATGTTATTTAATAAAAATACCGGTATATTTTTTTCTCTCAAAATCTCTCTTTTTTTTCACCCCCAAGCCCCGCCCCCGTGATTGAATCGCGATACGAACCGAATCGTGGCTCAAAAATCGTGATACGAACCGAATCGTGGGTTTGGTGTATCGTTACAGCCCTAATATATATATATAAATATAAATATATATATATATATATATATATACATACATACATACATACATACATTACCATTAGAACTGAACGATTGATCAGAAATAGAATCACTATATGCGCAATGATCAAACGGGCTGCAATTTAATTAAATAGTGTTTATGTGCTACTCACTGCGCTTTATGTATGTGCACAGCGCTGTTATCTGCTGTATATTACACACTCAAAGCATGTGTGAGGCTAATGAGTGAGTGTTAAATTTACAGCACGTAGAGTCAGTAATAGCTAATTTGTTTAATTTCAAATAAGCTTGGCCTCAAAGTTAATATCCAAATCTAACGTAATCTCATAACATCATTTTTGTGGAAAGAAGAGTGGATGAGAGTATATCTCATAATGTCATTGCCAACTCAACCACAAACTAATGTCTTCCTTTAGTGTTCCGTCAAATCAATGCTTAAGGGTTTAATCGGACTGCATAGCAATGCTGCATGCAAGTTCAGAAATTTTGACATAAATATGGTACTGTTTGATAGCAAATAATGATTATTGTTGTTGTTAATAACATTTCCGTATTATTTTTGTAAACATTTCCTAACTTAGTAATTGCAACTTCTTTTTGGGTTCCAAAAAAAAATTATGATGAAGTGGGCTAAAACCCCCTCAAAAAGTTGACAAATACAGGAACACAGTAAACCGATACAATGTGAAAGTGATATTTTTTTTTTATTTTATTTTTTTTTCCTTTTTCTTTGTTTGTTTACTGTAGTTATTTTATTTAGTTGGCTCTTTTTAAAAGGACTCAAGTGTGAGTTAATAATAATCATTACAGTTCCAATCGCTATCATAATATTTTTCATAAACACAATTCGATATTTTTTTTTTTTTTTAAAAATTTCTAAACTGTTCAGCCCTTATTACCATCGTTTACCATTTCTTTTTTGTATGGTATTATTCAAATAACATTTTGGACATGTACCATGGTAACTGCAGTATTCTTTGAATTAATTTTGAGTACCATGTGTGGCAGGGTGGAGGGTGGGGCCGGGTCGTGATACTACACACCCAATCCCGTATTAGGCTAATCAAGCCTCCGAGAGGGATAAAGGCCGACTGCGTTTGATAGTGCGGGAGAGAGAGATCATTTATGGACATGTCCGTCATATGTATGTTTGTGTATTTTGTTTCAGTTTACTATTAAAATATTATTTATATTGTCAAGCCGGTTCTTGCCTCCTCCTTTCCAATGAACTGCTTTACACTGGTGCCGAAACCCGGGAAGGAGGACGGATACACCGTAATAGAGTTCTCGCCACTACCGTCCACCCCAACAGAGCAGCCGCGGCCATCTGCCGGGGGACATGGAGCACAGCTGCCTACCGCAAGGGGAGAAGTGGCTCCTAGACGACCGCCTGGAACGGTTAGGGCCGCTGCCAGGGGCGGAGGAGTTCCCTTCCAGCCCGAGCGGGGAGGGGCTCCGAGACCGACCGCCTGGAGTGGGAGAAATGCTGCCAGGGGCAGGGGGATACCCCTTCGGCTCCCCGAGAACGCGGCAGGGCGTTCTGTCCCCAGGGGCTGAAGGACTGCCTCCTTGTTCCCTCCCTCGTCCAAGTAGACGGGGATGACCTGCCGGCAGATGGGGCTTGGGGCTCGCCCTCCCCAAGGGGAAGGGGGGGGGGGGATGCCGGGGGCTCCCCAGCCTGAGAAAACAAGGGAGGAATGTGGCAGGGTGGAGGGCGGGGCACTCGTGATCCTACACACCTCGGTATTAGGCTAATCTGAGAGGGCTGACTGCAGAGGATGGTGCGGGAGAGAGAAATCATTTATGGACACGTCCGTCATATGTGTGTTTGTGTATTTTGTTTCAGTTTTCAGTTTACTATTAAAATATTATTTATATTGTCAAGCTGGTTCTCGCCGCCTCCTTTCCTATGAACTGCTTTACACCATGGTAAAATCAATGATAAAATACCTAGAGAAAGATTCCCATTAATCTCTGTGGTGGTTACCACAGTAAGTCAATTTCACACTTTTAAGAACCCTCCAAAAACGAGGCACTTGTTAAACATCTATTTTAATATAATATTTACAATATATTTCACTGTACCATGGCATCACTACAGTACTTTATTTGTAAGGGGTGTTAACATGGGGTTAGGCGTATAATTGAATGATATGTTGGGCGGTTATCTGTTAGGTGGATATCTGTCATAATTACATATATCTGTCTGAGCAAACATCTCAGCCTTGTGATTATTACAAAAATGTGAGATGATTCACGGATCTTTCAGTTGTAGCGTCATCACCCCCTCAAGATGGCTTGCCATGTCCCACTCACACCTCACAAAAACTCTTCTCCATGTGAGCTACACATATGTGCACAGCCTGGCCCTGATTTACTACCTCAATTGAGTCCAACAACTCTCACACTTATACATGGAAGTCAAGCTACAATGACAGTTTATTGATCATCACTCGCATTCATATGCCAGTGTCACAGTTTAGTAGCTTATACGCAAGATCAATGGCAAGTCAAGCACTGTATTGAATTCTTTTATACAACCCCAATTCCAAAAATGTTGGGACAAAATGGAAACTGCTAATAAAAACAAAAAGGTGTGATTTGTACATTTCTATTCAACCTGTGCTATATTGAAAGCACTACAACAGCACATGATTTGATGTTTTATCTTTTTTCTTTTTCTAATATACACTAATTTCAAATCAGATGAATCCAATGGGCTCAGAAAGATGGGACAGTTGAGTGTTTGCCACCTGTGTGATGTGACCATTTCTTCTAATAACAGTTATTAGGCTAAGAGTTATTAGGCCAAGCGTTTTGGCACTGAAGACAAAGGTTTAAGTTCAGCAAGCAGACCTCCCCCATCCATTATGCAGGCCTTCAGCTGTGTAATTGAACGGGGCCTTCGTTGTACGGCTGGGCAATAGGACAATGTTTTTGGATATTGACGATGTCTTACAAAGATCCCGATGCCGATTGTGACTCTCAGTTGACAGATGATGATCGACAATATCGGGAAATGGCAAAACCATGGATCTGGGAAGTCGCCAAATGTATTAAACTGGCCAGAGTTTGAAACTGGCACCCGGCAATCCAGTTTGCAAGTTCCTTGTTCAAATGTATTTCATGTGTAGGTAATTTTGCTCATCTACCCCCAACAGAAGGGTGACCAGTAAGACATCTCAGAGTGACACATGATAAGAAATGCTGTTAGTCACTAAGACACATGCTTGAAGAAACATACCTAATTATATTTTTATGAACAGACAAAAGAAAAGCCATCAGTGCTCATGTCTGATTCGCTGTCTGACACGCATGCAAGCCTGTATCGTGGAGCAAGTGCATGTAAAGTGTTTAACCCCCCTTTTTTTTTGCTCTGTTTCATTCATCTGAACACTGTTTGCAAGAATAATGTCATCTTTGAGAATGCTGCAAATGATCTCCGATCATCGCAGGATGTGCTGTGAATTTAGTTTGCTTTATTTCCACGTGGTTATCATGCATTGTGAACGCAACTGTCCAGGTTTAGTAAAACATATCTTTATATTAAAAAAATAAAGAGTAAATTGATTTAAATAATTAAGTAATGCTAGACACGTTCACCTTGAACCTAAACTTGAGTTCTATTTTCTTTTCTTTAGGCAGCATTAACTGTATTACCAAAACGCAATACAAAAACAAATTCGATAAGAACACATTTGGCAGTATCATTTTGGGAACACAAGGGAATTTATTTGGCTTATTTATTAGGATTATTTTTGTCTTTACATTTTATAATTGTCTTTAGTAATTTTCCACCTGTTGTTGTTAGTGGATGCTTGCGTGATGGCAAATGGAGCCGTTGGAGATGGTAAATGTTTGGATTTGAGTAGGTGGTTAAAGATTTTTTGATCTTTGTTATTGTATTACTTTTTTTTGTTTAAAGTGCAATTTGAATTTAGAAATATCTTTTTGTTTTATGTGTTTCAATAAATGAATCAGGCAGGGGGGTTGACAAAATAATATATTGCAATATTATTTTACGGTTATTTAAAATATTTTTTACATATTACCCAGCCCTACTTTGTTGCTGTATTGTGCTCTTCATAGCGTGCCACACATTATCACACTATTATTATATTGGAGAAAGTTCAGGACTGCAGACATTACAGTCTAACACCTGCACTCTATACGCAGCCATGCACTTGTAATCTGGGAATTAGGGGAGATTGTGATTTGGCATTGTCCTGCTGGAAAATGCAGGGACATCCCTGGAAAAGACTGAATCTGGATGGCAGTATATATTTTTCTGCATTAATGGTACACTCACAGGTGAGCATGACATGATGACATGTACACTGACTAACCCCATACCATGACAGACTCTGGATATAATGTTCCTTTTCCTATTTAGCCTGGAGAACACAACAGCTCTGTGGACTAGTCGGACCACAAAACAAGATTCCACTGTTCTAATTTTCATCTCAGTTTAGACCGAGCCCTGAGACGTCAGCAGCACAAAACACACAGCAGTGAAGGGTGTTGACTGACAAAGCTTTACCAAAGTATTCCCAAGCCCATGACATGCCCATGACATGTCCATTACATGAATGAAGGTTTAGTTGTAGTTTTCTAGCAGGACAATGCCAAACCACATACTGCCTGGTTTACAAGTGAATGGCTGCATAACAGAGAATATGCTAGACTAGCCTGCCTGCAGTCATAACCTGTCTCCAATTGAGAATGTGTGGTGCATTATGAAGGAACAATACGTGAAACAAGGCCCCGTACACTTCAGCAGATGAAGACCTGTGTAATGGATGAATGGGGGAATATTCTACTTGCTAAACTTAAACTTGTGTGTTCAGAAATAGTGATTTACACAGTGATAAACACTTGACTGTCCAAACTTTTTGGAGTGTGTTGCAATGTGATTTTAGTTAAATGTATCATTTTGAGGATGCGCCAATCCAATACATGGATTGGAATCGGCTCTGATACTGATGTTTTTAGATTCAACAGGTATCGGTCCAAATCTGATGCTCTGTAGTAGTCATGTTCATTAATGTCAAGCTCCAAAAAAGACATAAAAGAACCATAAAAACACCATTAATCCATATGACTCGTGCATTTTAATCAAAGCCACTTGAAGACATGTGATGGCTATGTAAATTGCAGACGGCTGTGATTTAATAAGTAAATATATAGTATGTGCAGCACCAGCACATTGAATGACACTGCTCTGTTGACACACAAACTCATGGCTATTTTTAGCCTTCACAGCGGTGCGCAATATTTCAGCGCTAGTCACAAACAACATCTCAGATGTAGATGCTCAATAGTTCAGTTCACTTATAATGTGCATTTAGAATGGCACCGAATGTGCATATTTACCATTTAAATAAGAAGCCAATTAAACTACTGTGTACTCACCTAAATACAGACACACTTAAAGGACTTCTTGGAGAGTGCAGAATGTCAAAATAAAATCCAGAGGGTTTTTAAGTTAAAGGTGCACGATGAATATGTTTAGAATTTTAAAAGTCAATGATGATAATAATAATTTATTATTATTATTTATTATTATTATAATCATTATTATTTGTTTACAAATTATAACAATATTTAAGTTGAATGGGTTCCAAAAGTTAATTGTGTGCATGAAAAGTGAGCTGATATCTTACAAATAAATTGAACAAAATAGAGATTTGAATCCTTTAAAGCCCAGATACAAGTTGAATTTTTATTATTTTTTTCCAAAGAAAAAGTGGTATTGGTGCATCCCTAATATTTTTAAATGTCAAATAATATGTTGTTGTATTGCTTTCAGAATAGCACAGGGTGAATATCATTTACAAATCACTAATTTTGGTTTTTATTACCATTTTGCAAATTTTTTTTGTAATTGAGGTTGTACTTAATTGGGCTTTTTATCGTCCATTTCCATATTTTTGCAATTTTTTCAGCTCGAACCACTCAAAAGCGCACTCAGTAACTTTTGTCTTTGAGTCATCTTGGACTTACATTGACACCTTTCAGATGCCATTGTAGAAATGTAGTATTTGCAGTCAGCCATGAATACATTTAATCAATGATTGAAACGGTCAAATAACAGGATGGTTAAGCAAGATTAAGCGAGTAGTATTCAGCTAGTCATGTGATTCTAATATGGCAGCCCCCATGTGCGGACCCTCTCCATGTAGAATAAATCAGCTTTTATAAAGTTACTGATATGACTGAGACTTCATTGCAAAATTACAAACTTTTAATGAGGAAAAAAAAAAAATTCAGCTTATTGACAATTAAAGAGTGCACCTTTAACATACCCTCCTGAGACCTGAGCGTGACTGATGTGTGCATTTTCCATTTCCCTTTTTTAATTGTAACTAGCATCTAGTAAACATGCAAACATATAAAAAATTTTGTGTTTCCAGCAGTGTTGGTTATTCATGTTTTTGAGACTTGAGAGCTGATTTGATCTGTAAATGTGCTTTGGAACAATGTATATGATAAATTAATTATTTGACTTGATTTGGCTTTTATGTTGCAATGTTTTTTTTCTACTTTGGCAACAAAATCTCAATGTTCTCTTTTTGCAGTCTCAAACAAACAAGTGATATCCAGTGCTGAAGTATTTTACTAATCAGAAATTAGCATATATAATTCTGATTCAAAGTAATGGCCATCATCATCCAATCAATGCCAACAATGTTAAAATAGAATTAAACATTATACATTCTGAATCTATGTACTGATTACCATTGTCCCATGTCTGCCAGATATGTTGAGTAGTCCAAATATCATCTGCTGCCTAAAACTGAATTATTGGTCGGATGGATGGAGTGAAAGCTCTTGACTGCATAGGAAAGCTATAGGAGGCTCCCTTGCTCCCTGTTTAATAAATGACTTGACCTGTCTGTCAAGTGTGCTGTCTGTCTGCACTGGTTTCAGAACAGTTCAAAATTTATTTTCATCGTAAGTCGCATATAAAACCTCTTAAAGCAAAATATTTTTTCTCAATATGAAATGCACAGTAAATATAGGACTTCTAATGGAAGCACTAGTGCTAATGTCCAGTATTGTGGTCGTTGTGTTTAGTAGTGTGGTGTTTCATGATAAATCGCTCAGATTTTATAGCATATTTAATGGCATATTGGATGAAATAAGAGACTCTAATCTTTTGACTCAAACAAGTTTTAATGGAAAAAAGTTTGGTGTCGTTTCTCCCAAAGACAAACTTCGCTGTGATTGGCGCCATATTGTTTTGTTACATGACTTGGTGTGTCAAAAGTTGAACACTTTAATGACAGCCCAGAGTGTTCTGAACTGAAATCAGGCAGTTTAAATGAAATAAAATTATGCATGGCATATAGCGATGACAAAACACAATGTCCAGTCAGAAGGATGTGGGTAGCACGAGGATCCACACATTCAAACTGGTGTGCTGTTTTTTGTTTGTTTTTTTACTTAAAGGAAATATTTAAAGGAATGTTCTGCACAATCAACACATGCTGTTGATTACCACAGGCAATACTTTTGACTCTTCTCCCCTGGAAGTCTGTTGGGCAAAGCATTGCATATAGTATAGCCATAATAGCAAAAAAATGGTGCTTGTTGGTTTGGGTTTAGTGTGATAGAATTGCTAACTGATGTAAATAATGTGTAAAGTAAGTGTTTTTCATATCAGTTTTTCAATTTCTGTTTTCCTTTTTTTTTTTTTTTTTTTTTTTTTTAACATTTCTTTTGCATCCCTTAAATTGTATTGTGTGTTTAAAGGCTTGGCTATTCTTGTGGGGGTCAAATGTTTTGTAATGTCCTCACTAATATAGTAAAAAAATAATAATAATTTGAATGGTCCTCACTAGCAATGCTCAAATGTTGTTTAATGGTAGGGTTAGGGTATAGAAAACATAATTATTTCCAAATAAAATTTATTTTGTCTGAGGTGTCCTAGTGAACAAAAAACATGTTTGTGTGATATATTAGTCACGATGAGCTGTCTGCATGAAAGGTGTTACTACATCAGAGAAAGGCTTTTCATATCCCTCAGTTAGTGATTCAAAGGCCATTGAGGAACAGGACTTCACACCACATATCTAATGACAGAAAAGGGACAAAGGTGATAGATGAAGGGATGGATGGAAAACTACAGGAAATGTGGAGAAAGAGGGGAGTAAAGGAGTGAGGGATGAAGAAAAGAATAGTGGGTGAATCCAGAGGTTGCAACGCTGTCACTCAATAGTGCAGGTCTCAGCTGAATGCTAATGAGATGGATGTGCTGGGCAGACTCACCGCTCTCACAGGAACTCTGAGCTATTGATCAACTCTAATGCTTCACTAAACTGTTCAAGCACACTGTGGATCTATCCGCGCACCGCATGCTGTGGGTCAGCACTTTTGTGCGAACAAGAGAATGAATGAATGATAGAGGCAAAAAGTGATGTTAATGAGTCAAGAATGAGCAATAGTCCTGAAAGATTGTGAGTATGATTTATGTGTCCGCATCTGTTTGTGTCTGTGTGCATGTGTGTGCATGTGTGTGTGCATGTGTGTTTGTGTGTCTGTTTTTGTGTGTGTCTGTTTGTGTGTTGCATTACTGAGCGTGTTTTAACTAAATGGCTCGATAGTATTGACCCAGGCCATGAGTAGTTGTTGATTGAGTCTGGAGAGGTTGCACTTGACAGGACTGTGTGTGTGTGTGTGTGTGTGTGTGTGTGTGTGTGTGGCCATAAGCCTTGAAGCATCACATTTCATTATTTGCAGACTGCTGTAGGCCTGTGTTCTGTCTGAAAATGCAGGAAAATTAGTGGTTATCAAAGCAATGTTTCTGATTTATGTTCGGTTGGACGATAAATGGAAATTCTTATACAGTATGCATCCACACAAAGAAAGAAAGTCTAATTGGAGCAGTTTACCATATGACAGCGATATTTCAAAACAATTAGTTTTTTCATTTTGTCCATCAGTTAGTCATTCATATATCTTTTGAATATTTAGGCCACATCCAAAAATATATTTTCATTAGAAAATTGCTTTTTCAGTTTTCCTAAAGTTACTGTTTTCTGAAGTATGTGGTAAGGGTGCTGCAAATGAATTAGAAGCATGTATATAGAGCATCTGCTGCTCAAACTTGTGTAGCAATGTTATTCTGTATTGTCACTGTCAAATAAACCAACAAATAAAAATAAAATGATGTGCATTTTTTGAATGTCTCTGTTTTCTATGGAGGAAAATGTTTAATGCATGACATAAAAATCTCAAAGTCTTTCTATTTAAGTGAATGAACTATGTGCGCAAAAACGTTTTGGAGCCCAGCTGAACAGTTTTGATACAATATAATTCTGAATGTTTATTATTATTTGTTTTTATATTGTTATTATTTGTTTTGTACAATAGTAATATCTTTTTGTCATATTTACATCACCTATTAACATTTTCACCTGGAGTATTTCATTTGGTAGATCACCCAAAGTGCACATGACAATACTTAGATTATTATGTTATTGTGCAACCCTGAAGGATTGTGAAATTAATCTAATGATGCGTTCTTTAGGAAATTTAGGCTATGTTCAGACTGCAGGCAAATCAGATTTTTTTTTCTCAAACAGATCTTTTTCAGGCAGACTGTCCGCACTATTAATTGCTATTGATCAGATCAGATTTGGGTGTTCAGACATAACCAACCTATCTGCATGGGTTGCTTTGGTAACGACGTAGGTGTACCCATGTGACGATGCTTTCAAAACAGATGGAGGAATAATGGCTGTGTCTCGTTTGGAAGGTTGCATGCTAGGTAGCGCACGTCTTTTGAAGGCTGCAGTGTAACGAGTGTCCTCCATTTAAACAATTCTCGTTTAAACGAGATAGCCTTCGTGGGACGCTACTCTTAACAAGTGTGAGCGCTTTGAGCGAGAAGGGGAAAAAGTCCCTCTGGAAGGGAATGTATGAGGTACATTTTAGGAGAGTTATAATGATGTGAAGAGAAAAGGAAATAGATTTTACAGGTGTACTTTTAGTCTAATACTTTATTTTAATTATATATTTATAGAATTATACATATTATATACTCTGCACCCAGCTACTGAGGTACTTCAACTTGGGAATTAAAAATCTTTTTTTTTTTTTAAACATTTTCCGTTGAAGCAGATAATTGTGGTTTGAGTGCCTCATGCATCCTCTGAAATCCTGTGAAAGAAGGTTGCATTTGAAGGCTGCATTCGAAGTGTCCTACCCGCTTTTCTGAAACAAGACAGCCTCGATGATGTATGTGGCCAACAAATGCGACCTCCGGAGGACGCATTCCAAACAACACACATCAGTCACCTTTTTTTTTTTTTTTTTTTTTTTTTTTTTTTTTTCATTGTGTAATGCTAAGTGACACACAAGACCATTTGAAATCCAAATTGAGCAGCCAGAGTGTCCGGACTGAGACGCTTTTGAAAAAATCTGATTTCAGTCGCATTTGAGACCACCTCCCGATGTGGTTTGAATCAGATTCAGAAAAATCAGATTTCATGTGTTTTTTGCGGCCCAAACTATCAAAAACTCATCTGGATACAATCTGGTTATGCAAAAAATCAGATTTTTGTGGCAGTCTGAACAAGGCCTTAGTGACTAAATAAAATGCAGACTTCTATCATCGCAATATTCACGATATTGCTTAATTTGATCTGGTCAAAAAATAATTGATATATATAATAAGTGATATTATCATGAATATTCAATACTTTGTACTGCCCAGCCATAGCATAAACTTAGCAAAATCAATCTGTTTGCAAATGAAAATGTTTTAAAGTGAACATGGCCTTAAATTCATCAAGAAATCAAAATCTACCTTACTAACTTTTTTAGGCCATATCCAGACTAATCCGTTTTCAGTGGAAAACACATTGATTTTGAGATTTTTGTAGATTTTGTTGTTTACGCCTTTTATACACACTAGAACTGAACGCCCTCCAGAACTGCATATTTTGCTAAATTATGTCATTTGGAAACTCAAAACAAAGGTTTCTAGGGTTTTCAAATAGATTAGTGTGGACATGGCCTGTATAAATGTCTTATAATGAACAAATCATTAAATAATTATTGAAAACAATTAAATAATTATTCAAAATAAAAAGGGTTGTCTTCAACAATCCCAACTCCTGTTCTGCCTTGCTCCACCTCAGAAACAACTTTTCTTTTTGGTTGATGTCATCAAGCCCTAAATATTTTAAACTCCTCCCCTCAAACCACCTGTATTATAGACAAATATGAAGGCTGAGTTCAAAGAGAAGAGTCATGTGTGATAAGAGATAATCTGAGACATGCAAAGACAGTTCAGCACAAAGACAAAGCTTTCAGTTAAACTAATCCATTTCATCACCAGTTGCCTCTCTCTTTTGCTCTGTCTTTTTCTCTCCCAGTGTTTGAAGGACTGTGTGAGTGGAAGCTTAATTTGAGGACAAAGTGATGAAATGCTGGAGACCAGAGGGCAATTTTGGTGTACTTACTGTGTGTGTGTGTGTGTGTGTGTGTGTGCGTGTGTTAGGGGGCAATGCAGGTCATGCGCTGTGTCTGTGGTGTAACTGCTGTGTCAAAGAGAGGCTGAACTGATGCAATGTGATGTACCAGCAAGTGTGTGTTTGTCATTTTTTTTAATGTGTGTGTTTTAAATGTGTTGAACTCAAATGCTCTCTTGTGTCACTCACATTATCAAAGCATCACTCACAAATCATTACAGTTATATGACATCATAACCATGAGACCATTAGCATGTGACTGCCCCATGGCCATGTTTACATCTAAATGGCAATTCGCTATTCGGCTACTTCAAGAGTTGAAGTTAGCCAATCATAGGGAGTTCGTTAACATGTAGAAGTCTTAAGGTACAGTTTCAAAAAACACTTATTTTTAAGGGTCAGAGAGATGGTGGAAATGGTCATTTGTTATTGGACTTCTAGGAAACAATATTACAGCCTTGATGCTTTAAAAAGTAATGGTAGAAGGAGGTAGAGAAGAAAATATAAGAACAGATGAGAGAGGGAGAGAGATGGGGTAAAAGGGGAAAATATAATAAGACATGTAAGCTGTGTGTGTGTGTGTGTGTGTGTGTGTGTGTGTGTGTGATTTGTAGTTGTTTAATTAAAAGTGTAACTCACAGATGTACAATTAGAAGTCTTAAGCCTTGCAGCAGCTGCTGAGATTTTTCTGTAGTGTAGTGGCTCTCACGCCAACGTCTGCCAAATTTACTGACACACACACACACACACACACACAATAAAGCTTCAGTGAAACACAACAGTCTTTTCCTCAATCACAAGGTTCCTCCATTTTTTTTTATTTGTTCATTAATTTTTCCCTCTATTGTTATTAAGAAAATGTTTTTGGTTGTTTTATTCATTTGTTTCCTTCATGTTGTTTTGTTTGTTTGTTGATTCATTCTGTCTTGTTTGTTTTTTCATTTGTTAATTCGTGCTGTCTTTCATTTGTGTCATGTTTTCTCATGTTTTTTGTTCTGCTTTTATTTAATTTACATGTTTGTTCTTGTACAT
The DNA here is from genome assembly GCA_032164185.1 of Moxostoma hubbsi. Lineage (NCBI taxonomy): Eukaryota > Metazoa > Chordata > Actinopteri > Cypriniformes > Catostomidae > Moxostoma > Moxostoma hubbsi. Next base: position 11,109,098 of record JAVLUX010000032.1, on the reverse strand, counting down.
GTCTCTGTTCATTTGTTAGTTAATTTGTTCTGTCTTTTGTTTGTTCATTCATTCTAGTTTTTTCTGTCTCTTTATGTCTGTCTTTTTTCTTTCGATCTTTCTTTGTGTTTTTTTTTTTTCTTAGTTCTTGTAGCTCTTCAGTATCTCAAAGCAGTTTGTTCCTCTGTTATCAGAGCGGGTGGGTTGACTGGATATTTACAGTGTGATGGTGAGATTATCGTGTATGAAGGGGGATGTGTGAGAAAGCCAGCCAGTCATTTGTGGCTTGGCATCCCCGGTCTTTGTTCTGCCTGGCATCATGCCACCTGGGCCAATCTGGTAGGGGCTCTGTGATTCTTCCCCATGGACACTCGCTAATGTTCTTCATCTCTAGAGCTGGAGTTTAAAAATTCACACACTCGCCAGAGAGACGACTGTGGACAACTGCAGACAATAAGCACAATACACACAATCGTGCGATGATGGAGTCATTTGTCTCCTGGCACATGCTTGTGTGTGTGTGTGTGTGTGTGTTCTGCAGGTGTCTTGGGTCTAACAGAACTGGATCTCTGCCAAAAGGTCACCTTCAACCTCGACTGCCTATCTGCTCCTCTTTCTCTCTCTTTCCGTTGAATTCTGTTGTTTTTATACTGAGCTATCAGTAAGTTCTATCCTCTTACCCTAAATCTAACTCTAAAACTTTCAACATTTTTACATTTTCATTAAGACATTATTTAGTATGTTTACGAAGCAGTTTTCATAAACTTTTACAATGGGCCCTTTTTATTAAATGTGGATTTGTATCACTGTGATTTGCCTTGCATTGTCCTGTCCTGCGTGCATGCATGAGTGTGTGAGTGGCACTACAACAGAATGCCATCGGGTTTAGTACCATTAGCAACATTTGTTCACTCTTTTTAAAGCATTCTGATCAAGGTGAGTGAGTTTATGTGAGGTGATCGTGTGTTCTCCTGATTCTGTCAGTGTTTGATGTCTTTCCTGCTCCTCTCGAAACTGAGATGTCAGCTGTTTTTGACTGTTTCTAAGAAATAATGTCCCATGAGAGCCACACAGACTCTTGCATGCACATATCTATCATTATAAATGTTATAGAGGAATTCAGTTAAGGATTCTCAAACTGCCACCAATACTCTCCCAGAGAGAAGTATTCTTGCTCCCAGAACTGAGCCAATGATGCCACGTGCAAGCTTGCATTTCCAGTCTCCTGCGTTTGGATGTGCAAATTGTATTGTCACCACTCCTTCAGTAAATCAACTATTAAATTCATACCGAGAAAGGTGTGCTACGAGTACCCGGATGATGCACTTCAACCGACAAAACAAAAAAATAAATATGAAATATATTAGTAATATAATAGTTGTGAACAAGTCCCTCAATTGTCCTAAGTGCCAAAAGTTTGATATATATATATATATATATATATATATATATATATATACATACACTCACCTAAAGGATTATTAGGAACACCTGTTCAATTTCTCATGAATGCAATTATCTAATCAACCAATCACATGGCAGTTGCTTCAATGCATTTAGGGGTGTGGTCCTGGTCAAGACAATCTCCTGAACTCCAAACTGAATGTCAGAATGGGAAAGAAAGGTGATTTAAGCAATTTTGAGCGTGGCATGGTTGTTGGTGCCAGACGGGCCGGTCTGAGTATTTCACAATCTGCTCAGTTACTGGGATTTTCACGCACAACCATTTCTAGGGTTTACAAAGAATGGTGTGAAAAGGGAAAAACATCCAGTATGCGGCAGTCCTGTGGGCGAAAATGCCTTGTTGATGCTAGAGGTCAGAGGAGAATGGGCCGACTGATTCAAGCTGATAGAAGAGCAACTTTGACTGAAATAACCACTCGTTACAACCGAGGTATGCAGCAAAGCATTTGTGAAGCCACAACACGCACAACCTTGAGGCAGATGGGCTACAACAGCAGAAGACCCCACCGGGTACCACTCATCTCCACTACAAATAGGAAAAAGAGGCTACAATTTGCAAGAGCTCACCAAAATTGGACAGTTGAAGACTGTAAAAATGTTGCCTGGTCTGATGAGTCTCGATTTCTGTTGAGACATTCAGATGGTAGAGTCAGAATTTGGCGTAAACAGAATGAGAACATGGATCCATCATGCCTTGTTACCACTGTGCAGGCTGGTGGTGGTGGTGTAATGGTGTGGGGGATGTTTTCTTGGCACACTTTAGGCCCCTTAGTGCCAATTGGGCATCGTTTAAATGCCACGGCCTACCTGAGCATTGTTTCTGACCATGTCCATCCCTTTATGGCCACCATGTACCCATCCTCTGATGGCTACTTCCAGCAGGATAATGCACCATGTCACAAAGCTCGAATCATTTCAAATTGGTTTCTTGAACATGACAATGAGTTCACTGTACTAAAATGGCCCCCACAGTCACCAGATCTCAACCCAATAGAGCATCTTTGGGATGTGGTGGAACGGGAGCTTCGTGCCCTGGATGTGCATCCCACAAATCTCCATCAACTGCAAGATGCTATCCTATCAATATGGGCCAACATTTCTAAAGAATGCTTTCAGCACCTTGTTGAATCAATGCCACGTAGAATTAAGGCAGTTCTGAAGGCGAAAGGGGGTCAAACACAGTATTAGTATGGTGTTCCTAATAATCCTTTAGGTGTGTGTGTGTGTATGTGTGTATGTGTGTGTGTGTATATATATATAAACTATCTCAATTGTTTTACAATATTGCCTTAGTCTTTTACTGTTACTGTATGGCACAGACACAGAGACTACAAGAGTGAAAATTGAAAGAAATCCCAGATACAGTTTTTTGTGCTACTCCAATTCCAATAAATAATTACCAGAAGAAGAAAAAACTGGTATACAATACGTGACTTTTAATAATAAATCAGCCCGTAATACACTTGGGACTCTTATTTTGAAATGTCTGCACTCCCAGATGTGAGTTCACTGACAGCAGATTCTCTGAGAAAGTGAATCTGATTCAATATGCTAACCTGAGCTTCTGAGTTCAAACGCTGTTCTTTTCGGGTGATTCGTGAAAAAGATCCGGCTCAAAAGAGTAATTTATTCATGACTCTCTTGCGCTGGGGTTGTTGTTACATGCAGTTAAGCGAGCTCTTCAGAAACAGGACAGGTGAAAGGCATCGTGAGACACACTGGTGCACGCACTAAAGATGTTTACAATAGCTCACAAGATAATATCTGTTGAAACCACAACCCGACTGTTGCCAGTGGTGACTAGATTTTAAGTTGTTGCAATCAATTATTTTGGGTTGTATTTGTGAACATTTTAGTTGCAGTCTGGAGCCCTGTAAAGTTGGAACTTCATGTTAAAAATTCCCCCTTTTCACTTATTGTTCTGCTGATAATAATTTAAACAGCAACAAACATGATGACAATATAATTTGTAATAAATAACTATATTAAATTAGATAAATGCTAAATATTATTTTCTCAGACTTTTGGACCCCATTGTATATTTTTGTTATAAGTTTACCATTTTAATTCATTATAATTTTCTCTATTGACAATGTAAATTATTCTTATTATTATTATTATTGGAAAAATTCTAAACAATATAGATAATGTGAGTTATTTGATTACTGAATATTCAAAATCAATTCAATACTTTCTTTCAGTGAATTAAAAAAGACAGCTTTGAACTTGAACCAACAGGATTTGGTCTTGTGTCTGGATCTGGGCATCGAGTGAGTCTAGTTTTGGTCTAGGTCTTAGAGGGTCTGGTTTTGCTTGCCTCTTGGAGTTTCTAGTCTTCACTGGGTGTCCACAAGTCTCTGTGATGCCCTCCAGTGCCTCAAAATAGTGTGATTTCATTCACTGATCCAGGGCCTGTGTCTTCACTCCTGCCTCAGGTAGCAAACACCAGCATTGTGTTTACAGATCTCCCACCTGTGCTGCGAGACTCACCGTTGTAGTCTTATCATCCCACGGTGCCAGGATGGGTTTCTTGTTCTATGTGCCGAGGGACTACATTCTAGCAGCTCTGCTGTCACTCACATGCCTTTTATGTTTTGTAGTCATTTGCTGCGTCAACCCTCCCCCTCCGATGACATTTCCAACAACACCTGCGTCCCTCATAAGTATTTTTGGTTCTCTCTCTCTCTCTCTCTCTCTCTCTCAGATTTTAGCCCATATGTGCTCACACTTGCGTGTGCCCACTCACACAAATCCCAGACGTGATGGCAGAAAAAAAAGGGTTTAACAGTTGCTCTGTCTCCCTGTTTTCGCGCACTCTATCCATTCGTCTTACTTTCTCGCTTTCTGTCTTCATTTCACACTTTGAGGAGGAGCTTTCCCTACAGTCAACTCATTGTTTTGAAAAGTACATTCTTCACTTCTAATTCATTCGTCAACCCTGAAGTTATTACTTTAAAGAGGCCATATTTGATACATTTGTAGCATTTTTATAGCAGATTTTCATTGATGCCAACTATTGTGTAATCAAATATTCAAGGTAAAAAATAATCGCTACTATAACAATAAGATTTCTACATTTAAATGACTTCTAAGATTGGCTAAACTCTGTGGACTGGCATAGTCGTTCACACTGTTGTTCATCAAGGCATGAGTTTCTAAATACATATTTACAGTTATATGTTAATTTTGCTGATGTTTGTGATGTCACAACATGGACTATATTCTGTTTCTCCCCTTAGGCTCAGGGAGGAATATTTGCATTGTGAATGTTAGATAATGTCAACATGGTACATCAGACTCTTATTCATGATAATCTCCCCTTTATGTGAACCAGATGAGGAATTTTATAGTTTTACCACAGCCACACACATATGCACACATTTAATTTATGCATGTTTGACTTTCACACAGCACACTGGAAAAGGTCTTCAAAAACGCACACATTCATTCATCCCTGTGCACCATTAAAAGATGGTAAAGATTATGTCTTACACACACACACACACACACACACACTTAATCATGTCCAGTGTGAGGTTATCCTGATGGATGACTGCATTCTCTTGGGACTAATGATCTTCATGTCTCCCTGGTGAGGCTAAATCTCTCTGGCTTTACGAGGGGCTGCAATCAGCCCTTGGTCTGCTGTTAAAGTAACTAGGCAGAACACCTCTGTTCCGTTCTCACCCTCAGCTCGGCTCTTAAAGTTTAATTACACACAACTGATGGCTGACTGGAGATCTGTGCTTTCCCCTGACCATACATGATCTCACTTCAATTTTACACTTGACCTTAGATTTGGAATTCCTTTTGGTTTGACTGTGTCTTCTGTATTGCGCTCATAGCCAAGAGCTGATCTCATATCAGGTGTCTGAATGGATCGCTCGTGCTCTGCCTACAAAACCAAAAGGGGTTAAAACCTTACCAGGAGTAGGGCATCTCTCATGGCTGACTGATAAAAGAGACAATCCAGAGCTCGCAAACTGTCATTTGTGTCAAACATGGCACAACACATCTTGATGTGGCACATTTGGACATGCTATTTTTAGGTAATAGTGATGAAAGTTTTAGTTTGTTCCATACTCAAAACTATTGTATGATTTCAAAAGCTTTGAAATATAGTACACAAGTCTTTTGGACCACTTATATGATAATTGTATGGTGCTTTTATGCCCTACAGTCTCCATCCCCACTCATTTTGATTGTTCCTGTATGTACAATAGCTGCCAGGACATTCTACTAAATTACTCTTTTGCTTGTTTCTTTTTTCGTCAAAAGCAGGGAGTAGCCTGGGTGTTTCATATCTTGTATAAACAAGGTTTTCTTGAACTGTCTTTGATTAATCAGATTTGTGTTAGTTAGCATATTGGTGTGCATACAAATGAACTTAATATTAAAAACCTGGCCCTGAATCAGTGGTGCTTGCCAGGAAGCTTTTTTTTTTTTTTTTAAATGTGATGCTCTGAGCACCAGTGGGTCTCGGTGTACTGGGGATAAACCCTGAGGGAAATCGGGCCATGCTGCACTGCCTGGGGGGGGAAAGAGACTAGACCGCTACTGGGAACACGTCTGTCTGAAAGATTTCTATCAGCCTGAGTGTGTGTGTGTGTGTGTGTGTGTGTGTGTGTGTGTGTGTGTGTGTGTGTGTGTGTGTGTGTGTGTGTACATGCTTTATACCAGTGAAGGACTATGAGATGTCATGCTCTGTTTTATTTGTTGCCTTCAGCTTGATGTAAGCTCATATTTAGAATTAAAACCCCACACCATATTTAAATGCATTTTATTTTGTAATATGTTCTGTCTCTCTGAGTGATTGCACCAGTGGTGATGTGCTCATGTTTGGGTGTGAGGATGTATGATAGGGCCCTTGGGGGCCCCACAGATGCTCTGATTGGTCATTGGAGGCTTCCCTCCATAAACACCAGCATTAATAACAATCAAAAGAGAGGCTGGGCCCAATGTGGGTCTGCGCATGTAGTTTATACGAGTGCAGAATTCAATTATGCTGCAGGGAGTGGCGAGCGCCTGTTATGACTGCCAGGGTGACATCTCATTTGCAATGAATCATGAAATGGAAGAGACAAGGGCTATTCAGCCCCCCCTTTCTTAAACTCTGTTACAATTTGTTTGCTTGTCGGAACGTTGTGTTTTCCTGTGTGTCTCTGTCATTTTCTACTAGTTAGTGGCATGCCTGTTATTCTCAGTGGTATTGGTAAAGATCTTGACAAAGTTTAGTGCTGGATTGAAGTTAAAAGAATATGCTGGGTTCAATACAAGTTAAGATCAATCAACAGCATTTGTGGCACAATGTTGATTATCACAAAAAATTATATAGACTTTCAAAAAACAAACAAACAAAAAAAAGCAAAAGTCTGGGTTACAGTGAGGCACTTACAATGGAAGTAAATGAGGCCAATCCGTAAAAGTTAAACTACTTACTGTTTCAGCAGTATAGCTACAAGATGTAAACAATATGCAGGTAAACATGATGTTAGTGTGATAAAATCACTGACTAACCTTTTCTGTGTAAAGTTATATTCAGTTTTACAACTTCATTGCCATGACGATGGAACGGCGCAAGCCCTAAAACCATTGTAAAAACTACAATTTAAACAAATATAAAGCTTAAATAATACACAAGTTTTAACAGAATAATATTTTATAAGATGCAAGTGCTTTTATAAAATTACAAGCTTCACATAATTGCATTTAAACCCACAAAAAATTTCCCTTTCACATCTATTGTAAGTGGTTCACAGTAGCCTAGTTTCCATCCACCTTTCGCGCTATTTTGTTATCGACAGTGAAAATGCTAAAAAGTAAATTGCGACATTTGCCGCATTCTGCCCGTTTCCATTCCTATGGCCTTTTAAAAAGGGTTTGTGTGACGTCATGCCTAAAAAAAACAGTCGCATAAGTTTTGGTTTAGCACAAAATAAATCTGCCCTGAAGCCGTTTCCTTTCAGAAATGTGTTTTCATCGCTAATTCGCTTCCCTGATGTTCCTAATTTGTTTTGGTAAAATGGGGAGAGTATTGAGACAATTCATTAAAATTACACAGTTTTCTATCATTTTAATTTCACAAATAAAAGCAATCAGAAGAGAAGGAATTGCATTCAAAATGGAACAGTTGCCCTTCTATATGGACTGTAATATTGGTCCTGATGTTGCACCTATCGCAGGTTGGCACCGGTTCTGAACCGAAAGCAGAGCATCATGGCCCTGTTCAAGCTGGCAACCTGCACCAAGTAGTGGCGGAAACTTTGTCCCATAAGGACCATTAAAAAATCCTTTGATGGAAATGTAGTTAATGACATTGATTGTTGCTTCTTTTCTTTCTTTTTTTTTAAGAAGAGGGACAAGACAAAATAATAATTTTGTGGTAATCAACATTATGCCTTCAATGCTGTAGATTGATCTGTCTGGTTTTGATGTTGAAATGTAAAAAGTAATGCGCACATTGGATGAGCCGGTAAGAACGGTGGTACATCGTAAAAAAAGTGTAGTCAAAAATCTCTGTGTGCTGTTTGGTTTTTGCTAAAACAGTTCATGACCTTACCCTAAAAAAGCGAAAAAGTGGAACACAAATGTTGTTGGACTATTAAGCATAATCGATCATGCATGTAAACACACTCCTTGTTTTCAAAAAGGTTTTTCAAAAAATTACCCTGTTTTACATTGGTCGGTCAAAACAGATTGGTCGGTTAAATGTTTAAACAAAGATACATTTTTGAAAGCATTTCGGGAAAATCAGCCTTTGAATGGCATATGTGTAAAGTATATATTAAGTTGCGGTAGGAGAAAGTATTTGAAAGTATCTCATGACTCTCTTGCGCTGGGGTTGTTGTTACATGCAGTTAAGCGAGCTCTTCAGAAACAGGACAGGTGAAAGGCATCGTGAGACACACTGGTGCACGCACTAAAGATGTTTACAATAGCTCACAAGATAATATCTGTTGAAACCACAACCCGACTGTTGCCAGTGGTGACTAGATTTTAAGTTGTTGCAATCAATTATTTTGGGTTGTATTTGTGAACATTTTAGTTGCAGTCTGGAGCCCTGTAAAGTTGGAACTTCATGTTAAAAATTCCCCCTTTTCACTTATTGTTCTGCTGATAATAATTTAAACAGCAACAAACATGATGACAATATAATTTTTAATAAATAAAAACTGTATTAATTTAGAAAAATGCTAAATAATATTATTTTCTCAGACTTTTGGACCCCATTGTATATTGTATTATCTTTTTCCTTCCATCTTGTCTCTTGCTCTTTCCCTCTGTCATTTCCTCCATATCATACGTGCTTTCTCTTTAACATACTCTGAAGGCTCTGTTCTTTTCATGGCTGTTTTAAAATGCAGCGAGCACACCCGGGCTGCCTACGAGGATGCAGATGAGGCACCAATTAAAGTTTTAACGAGGGATGTGTCTGTTATTCTGATTAGCATGTCCCACCCCACCCACCTTAGCCTAGTGCTGGCCCATACAATATTCATACTGGTATTACAGTACAACTGATTTTCATAAGCAGTTCCTCAGGCCTATAGGCTCTGCACATATGCGCAGCATATTTGAGTGCAGCAGCTTTGCAGCTTTTAGAGATACATAGAGTGCAATGGGGGTTTATTGTGGAGTGGCTCTCACGTTAATGCCAGGAATGAATGAAACATGCAGCTTTTGTCCTTGTGTATGCTGCTTGGTATTTAGAAGATGAGCCATAAGGGAAAATTTGTGATTTTAGAATTTTTGCCAAAAGCAGTTTCATTTGCCATCATCGTTTGCTATTGCACAAACTGCCTGAAAGCTGAAAAATTATCATAGTAGGAAGGCAATAAGACAAAATCAAGGCAAAGTGCAGTAACTGCTGCAGATTTAGTCAAAATTAAAACCAAAATTAGGTCATTATGAGACATTATGTCTCAGTCATTATGTGAAAATTTCAGTAGCTACTAAATCAACATTAAAACCCAAGTAACTCTGAAGCCATTTTTTTTATTATTATTTCAGTTTTAATGTTGCAGTTACTGGATTTTAGGGTGTTTTCACACTTGTAGTTTTGGTTCTCTTGGTCCAGACCAAAAATGAAAATTATACATTTAGTCCTGGTTCGTTTAGCATTCACACTGGGATTTTTAACACTGAACCTAACGATACAAAACCAAAGGCATCAGGGAAAATTCACAGCATTTATGACGTATATTTTTTGACGGAACTTTCTTAACATCCAAAACAATGCTGGCTGCTGGCGAAATGTGCTCGTTGGAAGTATATATGGTGGTATATTTACCAGCTGAGAACAAACAAAGAGTTAAAAAAATGTGTAAAGAAGTCAAAACAACACCAGGAATTCCTCCGTCATACTCAGAAAAGAAGATATGCTGCAAGGACAGCTGACAGCAGTTCCGGCGCCAGTACCGAACTGTAATGGGAAACATAGCTACTATGATGAGAAAAACCATGCTTGAGGTCAGTATTGGGCAAATTTATTTTATTGGTCCGTTTAGACGTCTTTGGTCCATGTTGTGTTCATATATCAATCATACCATACCAGAAGTTCGTTTGGAAGCGGACCGAGACGCACTTTTCAGGCAGTCTCGGTTCGCTCATTCAGTGCGCACCAAGGTTTGGGTGACAGCGTTCACTCTTGTTCAAACTAACCGCACTAAAAGAGCAATCGCACCAGAGTTTGTTTTAATCAAACCAAACCTACCAAGTGTGAACACCCTAATATATAGATATCCTCCACCAGACAGATATATCTTCTACAGAAAGAAATCTGACAGGGAAATAAACATTGTTGTCATTACATATTTGCTTGTTGCCTTTCAAATATTTGCTTGTTTATGTCAAATCTCACTTGAATTTTCTCTAGATCATTGCACATGATTTTACGTTTCCTTGGAAGACCGTCTGAAACTGTCCTTGCCTCAAAGGAGTAGTTCACCCAAAAATTTAAATGTACTTATCATTTACTCTACCTAATGATATCCTAGATGTGTATGACTTTCTTCAGCAGGACATAAAGATTTTTAAAAAATATCTTAGCCCTGTAGGACCATACAATGCCAGTAAATGGTGATCAGACCTTTTGTAGCTCCAAAAATCACATAAAGGAAGCATAAAAGCAAGCAATATGACTTCAGTGGTTAAACCCATATCTTTAGAAGCTATATAATAGGTGTGGGTGAGAAACAGAATAAAAAGTCCTTTTTACTCCAAATCTCCACTTTAACTTTCAGACGTGAAATTGAAACTATACAGGCACCAAATGTGACTTTCAGATGCGAAAGTGGAAATTGAGATAAAAATAATGGACTTACATTTTGAACTATTTCTTACTCGCACCTATTATATCGCATCGAGGGTAAGCAAGTAAATGTGAGAGAATTTTCATTTGTTCATTGTTTCAGTTAGTTGTTATCGTTTACTCTGGACAGCCTCAGTCACCATTTACTTTTGTTGTATGGTAAAAGGACGCAATGAAAGTGAATGGTGACTGAGGCTAACATTCTGCCTTAGGTCTCCTTTTGTTTTCCACAGAAGAATGTCAAACACATCTGGAACAACAAGAGCATGAGTAAATGATGACAGAATTTTCATTTTTGTTCTGACTGGGCAGCAAGGCCCTAGGTTGCGGACACAGCCACAGTGATAAACTTTTTATTGATTTATTTTTACTCTGTGAGCTTACACCAATAATGATTATTTTGCACTGATCTATTTCCACTTCGGCTCACTTGTAAATAATCCTATTTGTATCATAGCGCACTTGGTTAAATGCCGCTCTCAGAACCTCCCAGTTTATGTGTCCATAAACCCTCTCTTTCCATGAGAGATGGACTTCAGAGGCTGGGGGAATTAATTTAATGTGACACCTAGGAGGTGAGGAATAAATTCATTGTGACACCGAAGATAAGGGTCAGAATGGGGAACACTGGTTAATCGTGCCCACACTGAAATGCATTACACGCAGAAGCGATCGCCATGCTGGCTCAGTGACCTTCAGGTGGAGACATTTGCATATTATCAGGAGGCAAAGGTGTGTGTGTGTGTGTGTGCATAACTGAGCTTGTGTGTTTGTCTTAGTGTGAGAAGGGCTTTGGTGTGGTGAAATGTCTCTGAAACCCCCTCCCCAAACCTCACAATCTCATTTCCAATTCCTGGATAGATGCTCTATGCAGATTACCCCAGTAATGCGGTTATCTTGCACACACACACACACACACACACACACACACACACACATGCGAAAAGACACACACACACACACACACACATGCGAAAAGACACACATACACCTAGTCTTTGTTGTCTCTTTGAATGCCAAAGTCTGGTTTTGGAATGAGTTTTGGGATGAGCTGGTCTCTATTGAAAAACTGGTTTTATTGAAATATATTTTACTGCACTCTCAGAAACACACTTAGACACACTCACAGAAAATTGGATGCCCCTTCAGTCTCTCTCTAATAGGATTGAGATTAGGGCTAAAGAAGGTGGTGACGTGTAAGCACTGGCCTAATGTGATTGAAGCATTGTAAGGTTGATTGAAATGTATATGTGATGAACATTATGATCTTGGGAGAAGGTGTGGAGGTAGGGGTGTGGTTAAGATGGCATTTGAGGGACATACTTGCCCATTATCTCCACTGTTGTTTTTCATGCTCTGGTTCAGCTACCTCACCCAATCCAACGGGGTCTGACAAATATGGGATTTTCTAGCCGTGTTCGTGTCAGTTTATCTTGTATAAATAACGTTGGGTTTTGAGTCCGAGTTTAATGAGCTGTTGGCTTGTTGCATCCGACTCGCTGAATCCATTTGTGTCAGACTACTCGCTCGGAGAGGAAATAAATTGAGAAATTTAAGGTTTGGGTTCAGACTTTTCAACGATTTTCAGCAACATGAGCGACAGCAACTGTTGGCGATGCAACAAAGTTAAGCAGAGTGTAACTTTATGCAAATGAGCAGCAATGTGATGCAGCAACAATGGGAGTGCAGACAGTGATCCGCCACCCAATACAACTGGCTACTGTAATAGAGTTGTAACACCTACTAGCAACCAAAATGTTGCAACAGTGTGTTTCCAGAAGTAAAAATTACATTTATTTATCTTTCTGAAGGGGAATAGATTTAAACAAAAAAAACCCTTTAAAGACAGACCTCCCATGAGCCCCAAGGTTTTTAATTGATGGGAAATGTTCCTGTTAAATCCACCAGTCTACATTATTTTAAATAAATAATAAAATAAGTTTGTGCTGAATAATCTACTGTACATTCCCCATGATCCTGCTGAGAATTAAAATGTCTCCCTACCCTCTAAAACTTCTTTAGTTGTATATCTCTAAATATTGTGCAATAAACGTAATTAAAAGTTAACAACTTTAAATTAATTTTTATAATTCAGAAATGTTATCCATAATACTTCATGGGATTGTGGTTTATGCCATCATGAAAAATGTTAAGCATACAGTCTTAGACCTTTTTTTTTTTTTCTTCAAATAAATGATTGTAATGTTGTTATTGACCTCGGAGCTGGTTGGTTTAGGTCATGGCATAACACTGTTTTGGAGGATTTTATGATATATCTATGGAAAAAATGAAATAGAAAAATACCTTGAACTAAGACGGGTGAATAAAGTGTACTGGGCGGGCACTGTTGCACTCTATAGCACTCTGCATTTTTGAATGGCACTGCAGCGATGCACAGTCACATGCTTTACATGCCATTTCATTTTGCTGCAATGACTACTTAACTTTATTTTAGTCTGTCCGATTTTGTTCAAATTGCATTTAGATTTGTTGTGTGTTTACACTGCCATAAAAAATGTCTTTGGTCTTTTTTTCTCATTCAGAGGGATTCAAAAAGATGTTTGTTTTTATTTTCATTACATGTTTAATAAATCCATTTGAAACACACTCGCTATGTGGCACTGAATCCAACACAAATCAGGCATTCGCTGATGCAAACTTCAGCTAAACGCTCCGATCAGACACACTCTGAGATTGCAGTTCTTATATCTCTCAGTGTGACACAATCTGATTTCTTGTGCCACAAATCATAATTTACTAACTCTGCTATAATGGAGAGCATGATAAAAAAAATTGTATCAAGCTTGTTATGACAAAAGCGTGAGGCCTGCAGGAAACCACATTTTTAAAGGAATAGTTCAGCCAAAAATGAAAATTCTATTATTATTTACTCACTCTCATGTGGTTCCAAACCCACATGCATTTTTCTTCTTCTGTGTGTCACAAAGAAGAATTTTTTGGAAGATTCATTATGCGCCCTTTCACCTCTTCCATTAAAGTCCTGAAAAGGTAAAAAAAAAACACCATAAAAGCAACAATATATTCTTAGTCTTCTGAATGCATACAGTATGTTTGTGTGATGATCAGAAGCTTACATCTAGCTTGCTTTTACATTCAGGGTAGGGATGTACAGAACGACTAATTTCACTAACGTTTAAACAAAAAATTTGAAGTCGACTAGTCCTAAAAGAAACCAACCTTCAGGAAGCAGTAAAAAAAGAAGAAGAAAAAAAAGTGTTTATGCAACCCATGTAAAATACTTAATCTATTCCAAATCTGATGCTAAATTCCACTGGAAAGGGGCATTTATCTGCATCATGCTTGCCTTGCATTATGACCATAGTACATTAAATATTGAACATGACACTAATTCACCGAATCTACATTAGTGAATATTTCACCGGTATATTTATTGAAAACAATTGAATGAATAGTGCAGGACCAATAGAGCAACCCAGCCTGTTCTAAACGGAATTCACAAAATATTGCATTTCTTAGGTAGACAAGGGGCACCATCTTATGCAAACTGCATTACATGCATATAGGGAGTGTCAGTAATAGTACATTGAAGATGTAATTAATAATATTAATATTACCAAGATATGTATTCAAATGGTCCTTTACCACATCCTTCACATTTTTTAGCAACACATGCTTTTTGAGTTGTTAATAATAAAAGTGTATATTCTATTGTTGAGGGGTTCGAATATGTTATATAATGTATAAAATATCTATATAATGCGGAGAACTTTCCTGAACCATGACTCTTTTTTTTTTTTTATATATTCACATAATTTCTTTTTTAAATACAGGACTATCCTGTATTTTACGGGATGGGTGGCAACCCTACCTGAATGTCTAATACATTCTCATTAGCAAAGTTTGGATGTAGAAAATCGTGAGTTTATTGGGAGAAATTGTAAACTGGGAGTACTGTGCGAGGAGGGGTGTAAAATGGGAGAAACCCGGTCAAATTGGGAGTGTTGGCAGGTATGTTTCTTATAGGCAGCTGCTTTCCAGCTCTCATGTTTATGCACGCATGCAAGAAGAGGGCTTTCGACTTGCAAATGCGACTCTGTGTATCTGGTCAACATATCTGTCTAGGTGAGTTATTGGAAACTGTTTTGAGAGTTAAAAGCAGTAAGTACCAAATATTTCGATATCTAACTCGAAAACAAAGAGTAATATGCAGGTGTGTTTGAGGAATTTATTTATTTATTTGTATTATTATTATCTCTGTCTTGTAGCTGTATAATATTGTTGTGCACTGGAAGCTACGGTCACAAAGACAAATTCCTTGGATGTGTAAGCATACCTGGTGATAAAGCCGATTCTGAATATGCAAACTTTTAAGTCACTTTTAGACACAATGCCATAAAACTTAAAAACATTAACAAACCGACACTGTAAAAAAATAAAATAAAATAAAAATAAATCCTGTTTATTTAAAGAATGCAGTAAACATTAACTAAATGACATCAAATATAACAGAACACCCCAGTGTACGTAACTGATATTAAAAATCAGAAGAAACATAACTATTCCCATAAAATATAATGAAATATAATGGATCATGCAGCGAATTGTGGGAATGCCCGAATTATTATTATTATTATTATTATTATTATTATTATTATTATTAATGTCATTTTAACAATAATTTACTGTAAAAAGTACATGTACTCTCTTGTTTAACAATGTGCATTTATACCATTAATTATACGGAAAAATCCTACTTTTTACATCTAAAAATGTTTACAACATTTTATTGTAAAACTGCTGTACTTTAAATGTATTACATTTTGTACTGTATATTTTACAGTTAATACTCAATCAATTAATGTTTTATTTCTATAGCATTTTTACAGTCTTTTACCATTTAAAATTTCAGATAATTTTTACAGTGTAGCAAAAAATTTTCTGCCTTGACTTTTCTGCTTTTCTGCCAGATGCCTGTACCTCTTGTTCGGATACATGGTATAACATACTCTTTTAAATACTAACAGATAAAAAGTAAAAACTGTCAGAAAGCTGAAAATGTTCTTCCAAGTTGGATCTTCCAGCAGGACAATGGCCCAAAACAAACATCAAGATCAACACAAAAATGAGGTTCTGCCATGGCCATCCCAGTCCCCTGACCTGAACCCCATAGAAAATATGTGGGGTGAACTGAAGAGGAGAGTCCACCAACATAGACCTCTGAATTTGAAGGATCTGTAGAGGTTCTGTATGGAGGAATGTTCTCTGATCCCTTGCCAGGTGTTCTCCAACCTCATTAGGCATTATAAGAGAAGACTCAGAGCTGTTATCTTGGCAAAGGGAGATTGCAAAAAGTATTGAACTAAAGGGTGCCAATAATTATAGCCAATGCATTGTGGAGAAAAATATTAATTTAATAATGAGATATTTCCCCTGTTTAAATTGTTTTACTTCAATTAAAGGTTAGATTTTTGTAATTTTAGAATTTTTATTTACATTTTTTTTTAATGAAAGCTCAAAAGGAAAAACAATGCAGATTTTTTTCACAGCCGCCTTTGCCCCTTCCAAGGGTGCCAATATTTTTGGCCACCACTGTACTGCCCATGCCAGAATATTGCTTTCCTCTTTCTGTTACTTTTTTCACTACCTCACCTCTATTTGCACACAGTTTGTAGTACTGGTAGTTAGGTAATTAATGAGTAACCACCAATTAAACATCTCGCAACAGTAATATTCTTAACAATAAATATTTACTATATAAGTGACATCTCACAGATGTAACAAACCTTTATTATATAGTGTATTATATTCCGATGTTTCATCAAAGAATGGCCCCATATATAGCCACAGAGGTCTGGGCTATGCCCTGAATATCCAATCACCCTAGAACCACCCCTTATTAATGTGCTGTTTTAAATCATCATGAGGGTGAGTAAAAATTATTGAATTTACAGAACTAGCTGCTGTGCATAAACAAAACAGATTGTGATATCAAACATACTTTACCTCATAGGTGTTAAGAGGCAGATGGACTCCCTTTGTTTGAGGTCATTAGTGTTTTCCTGTCCTGGGGTGATGGGACAATTCTATGTGTGTGGTACATCCATTATCCAGGGTACATGTGTGTATGTTGGGTCGATAGGGAGAGCAGCAGGACACACTTTACTATGGAGATGGATTGATCCTTTTGTTTTGTTTTTTTATCCATGCTCCCATTTGCCCTGTCTCATGTAAAGCACAATGCCAATTATTCTGACACTTGGTCTGGTGTGTCCTCACCCACGCTGGCACCATATGTATACCCAGAGCAGATGCGCCACAGGTGTATGTTCCCAAAGGGCTTGACTAGATTCATTCCCCCCCTCCATTCTGTCTCGTTCTCACCCTGTGAGTTCAACTTTTTGGATGTTGTAATTCCCAACTTTTTCTTTCTCTGCATGTAACTTTGATTTTCACTTTTTCTCCTGTCTTAACTACTATCTCTCCCTCTCGAGGGAAGACTGCAGGTCTGATCATTGTGTATTGCTCAAAACCTAGTGAGCTGCCTTGCTGTCTAAAGTCTTCATCGGCAGCTACCTTCTATGCCAGCATAACTCAGCAGAAAGCTCTGAAGATTTCCACAAAATTGAAATTCATTCAAAGAATTCTACAAATCCCCCGTTCCTTGCATGCTAATTTATTAAAAGTTTTATCTAATTTTATTAGGCTTTCAGGAAAAAAAACATTTGGTATTTCAGCGCACAAAAAATGTCATTAATTTCTGAGCAAATTAGGCTCATTGTAGATTGTGCTTCATTCACAAAAGTTTCAAGTGTCTGGATCAAAGATATACTGTACAGTCCCGAAGGGTGTGTCAAATATGGTGTTCTGTGACATGCTCCGCTACGTAGCACTCAGAATCGGACCGCAAGATCAAATTGCACGTGCAAATTGCACTCCGCAACGTTTTTTGTGGGTTCATTTGCATAATTTCTTTAGTGAATTGGAAGTGCGGAGAGCACCTGCAAAAAAACAAAACAAAACAAAAAACACTTCGCTATTTCTGGCTGCATTTCATTCTTAGTGAATCTGCCCCTCAGTTTTGGAAATGAACAAGACTGTTCGCATGATCACCATTTCCACCTTCCCCACAATCCCCCATTCCCTCTTGAATTGTTTTTTTAATATGGCACTTTTGAGCTGTGGTGATGTGGACATATGGGAACAGCAAATCTTAATGTAACCTATCATAAATTCATGATTTCCCCTTTTTTTCCCTGCGACTGTGTGTGTAATGTTTAATGCATACTGTAGTGCTGTTTGATCCAGTGAGACACACTAGACATGGACAGAGGGTTTTCTGAGGGAAGCCTGTAAAGATGTAATCCTTTTTCCTCAGAAAAGGGTAAATGTCTCTGCTAAGACATGTTAGCCCCTAGCTGTGTCTAAGACTTGCGCATACACACTGGTGCTAGATGATCCTTTTCGTTTATGTAGTGATCAAACTTGAAATGTGCTGTGTTTGGACAGACACACTTTTGTCAGTCCATGTTTACTATGAAAAGGACACATCTGGGGAGTGTAGTGTTCAGCGTCCTTCCAAAAGGATTCATTACTATCACTGTTAGCCTTAAGCAGTTTGAGTTAAGGAATCTTCTAAAAATAGGCTAGTATGGATAAGACGGCTTTAATATTTACTGAACTTTCTTTCGCAGATGCTCTTTTCGGTCGAGACGCCTAACAACTCAATACAATGATGAGTCACCTCAAATCACCCCTTATATTCAACAAACTCCTGAGTTACTGTATGAATCCTGTTGTGCCAAAGATAAGTTATCCTTAAAGCGCACTCCTGTTTCAGTATGGAATTCATATACCTTATTGTTACATTGTTGGCCATCTTGGTAACTCACTTGGGCAACTATTTTCTAGTATAAGTGCAGCTTTAGTCTGCTTCAATGGGGAATGCCCGAAACCATAAACCTTTGTCTAAGCTTTCAATTTAACAACAAATCACCAATGGCATATCAAATCACCAATGGCAAATCACCAATGGCATCTGACAACAGTGGTATCATGAATGTTTCTTTAGCATGCACATTTTAAAATAAAAGGCTAGGCAATGGCTTTGGCAAAAAAAATATATGTCTTTTGACATATCAGTGTTGTGATTTTCCACATTCATTTTTCCAAAAGTGGTCTGTCTTATCCTCTTTATACCATCGTCATAATTGAATAAGGCGTCTAGTCTAAGGTCTGTTGTTCACTGCCAAGCTGCAGATGCTTTGGTAATACAAATGTATCATTATATTCCTTGAAATCAAGCACAAAGAAACCTGAATGGTTCTCTTAAAGGTCACTCTCAAACACAGAATCACCACTGTCAGATCAACCTTAATAGCTATCCAAGAAAAAACATGAGCTTGAGATTACTTTATGGTTTATGGGTTTAACTCTGCTGAGGAGGAGTGCTGTACACGAATAACAATTGCTATTTTAATGGGTACTCTGATATTGTAATGTCTATGGATATTGATTATATAGATCCAAATTATTTCAAGTTGAACAGTTATACCGATTCAATCATGGAAATCTCATGAAACACCATTCTTGGATCCAAGAAGTTCTGGGTCACCTCCCATTAAATGACTCTCATTGGAACATTGATCTCATACACAAACAGCGTTGAACCACTCTATACTGTAAAGGGACATACATACATCACCGTAATAAATAATTTCAGAGATGCTCTCACTACTGAGGCGTGTAAAGCTATGAACACAATGTTTTTCACACACTTGAACACAATGTTTCGCTCTTTTGTCTCTCTCTTGCTCGCTCTCTCTCTCTCTCTCTCTCTCACACACACACAAAAGCACACCACTGTGTCGTCTGCCACATTTAACTTTTGCCCACAACCGGAGGATTAAATGTAACTATTGCCTGATGTGATTCTCTGTTTCACTCAAGAGTGCTGTTTGTGGATCAGTGCACAGCCGCATACTGACACTGAAAAATCTGATCCCCGATCAGAACTCCCATATATATGTCTTGCGGCTGGTTTTATGTGGCTGATAATGTGCAATGATTTTCAGATGGACAGTAATGCTCCCATTCTGGAACATGATAGATACATAATGACCTGTTGTAAAAGGTAAATGATACACCTTGAAAAGGTATTGAGGTATGTGGAGTGGAGGGGGGCAGGGCCGGGCTAGAATGTCGCATGCCCGGTCCCCAATCGGCCTGATGAGGCGCGGGTGTCTGGGGTCGCGGCTGAGGCTGGAGCGACCTCCTGGCTGAGGAGATTCCGGATCGCATGCCTGTCCTCTGCTTGAGCTCGCAGGATTTCAAAGAAGCGACGATCCTGGTCTTGCTGGAGCTCAAGCAGGGTCTGATGTTGATTTTGGTGGATTGCAGTGAGGGACTGGAGGACCTCCGCCAGCTGGGAGAACTCTCTCGCACACCTCATCAGGCCGATTGGGGACCGGGCGTGCAACATTCTAGCCCGGCCCCGCCCCCCTCCACTCCACAAGGTAAAATTAAGGGAAAATGATAGTAATACAAAGCTCCAATGTTCTGTTTCTCTTCTGTGGTAGTTCTTTGCTCTGTTTCAGGCAAACGAGGCTGCAGTCATGGTCCAAACAATTGTATTTTGTCCCCTGAAGTCAACTTATAATGAAAGGATAAAGGATGCAGTACAAGGAGAGGAGAATGTTTTTAACAAAAACAATACATTATTTCACCTTTTAACCTGTTGATACTCATTTCCCCACATGCGGTGGTGACGTCACTTGACGCTTTCGTTTAATATATAATTCACCGTCTATAAATGTAATGAATGTAAACAAATTATAAATCTTTTCAAAGGTCTAAGGGTTCAACATTTATATCTGATCTCTGTTTCACGATAGCAATGCTCCAGAAACAGCTATTTAGTTATTTGTGCCAGGAGTACAAATGAAAACATGCCAAATGCGATCGCCGGATGAATCCAGTTCGCCACACTTGGGTCAATTGTCCATGTCAAGCGTTCATTGAAAAACATCCAATAGCACTTTTTGTCTGAGAAATATTGATATATTGTCCATTGTTTACATGCAATCTATTTTGAAATAATTACCCTTCTTCATTGTTCTTCAACAAATTATGCAATTTGAGCAGCATTCATGTTGTAAAACTGTATATTATCTTATATATTACAGTCCCGTAAACAAAATGAGCCTGTCTCCAAAGTCTATTTTAAAAAATGCGGCGTAATTTTATTCATAATAGCCAAGCAGTGCAGTCAGATTTTGTGTCGTCTTGAAAGGCAGAGCATTCATTTTACTCTGTCCACTTCCAGCGGATTTACAGAGAAAAAGCTTGCAGGAACCTTATTCTTTGTTAGATCATCTTCAAATTTGAAACGTAACTTCTTTAGACTTAAAAATATACATGTTGTAAAAATTATAAATACATGTTCAGCACAAAATATTTCCATTACTATAAACTTCAGCTTCTCTAACTTTAAAAAAATAACAACATATATTAATTCTGAAACTTGGGAAATAAAGCCCAAAGTGTCTTCTTTCAAAAGACACTACAACTGTGTCCATACTCCAAAGGGTCCAGTAAATACAACCATTTAAGTTCAGGTATGTAATTTTCATGGTTTGTGCTCAAAGAGGGGGTGCGTATCTACAGAGTTTATTTGTTTTGGAGACAGTGTGTGGGCAGTGTGTCTTTATGTGGATAAGCACCAGTGGGGGTTCCAACTTTGTTCCCAAATTTTTGCATTGACAAGGTTAACAGAAACTTTCACCCTCGTTCGTATGTGATGCAGTCAGGCAGAACAACCAGACAGCCCACAGGAACAGAAAAGACTGCTATTTGTCTGAAAGATTGGGAAGAACAGAAGAAGAGAGGCTGTGTGTCCAATCCCTGAGTGTCTCAAACTGATCCCTATGCCACATTGACTAAACTCAAAGCAGCAGGCCACGGCACTCTGACAATCAATGGAAGCGCTCAGACAGATCAGGGTAGGAAAATGAAAAAAAAGAATAAAATAAAAAAAGAAACTTGAGAAAAGAGGGATAGAGTGTAGAAAAACAGGAAACTGTTTGGAGCAACAGACTTTCTGTAGCTGTCGGACACCCCTGCTGAGAGTGCAGGGCAATTTCTGAGTGTTTGGACATCTTGGTTAAAGAGGTGGTTGATGGGTCTGTCATGGCCACTCGTACACCCACAGACACACACAAGGCTGCCGGTTGTAAATCCTTCGAGATGAGACGGCCAAGTGTCAGCCCGCTGAGAGGGACAAGCACCCTGCTGTTAGTACTCGGTCTCTCTCTTTCCTCTCTTTTTCTGCAGAATTGCCACCCTTTTATTTCAAAATTTTATTTTAGTAGTGTTTGTTCTCAGGGCTGGGAGATTCTTGATTGAGAAATAGCCTATTATGCAAAAAGTTGGTGGGTTGTTGACCGAAGTTAATAAATTTGGGGGATAGAGTTATGCACCATTTATGAAAATGCTGAATTGATGTTGGTTTTCTAATCGTTTCATAAATATGAGTTGATTTGAGTTTGCAAGCTAGTTTTGGTTCGGCTTGTTTTATTATGGTTATTGTTATAATACAAGTGCACTACAAAAATCTATTTCTTTATCAGCGTTTTTGTCTTGTTATTACATAAAAATATCTAATCATACTTGAAGGAATAGTTCACCCCAGAATGGAAAAAGGCAAATACTCTCGTCATTCACTTACTTGACATCTCAAACTTGTATGACTTTATTCTGTAGTATATACAAATGGAGATATGAGGTACTTATGTCCATACAATACAAGTCAGTGGGTCCAACACATTCAAGCCCTAAAAAGGATATACTGTAAATGCAGCATAAAGGTAATCCATACAACTCGAGTACTTTAATCCATGTCTTCTGAAGCGATACAGTGCAGCAAGGAAAAATAGTTACATTTTGGTCCGGTCTCACCCAAAACCAACCGTATTTCTTCAGAAGACCACTTGAGTTATACGGATTACATTAATGCTGCCTTTTTGTTCTTTTTGTAGCTTTAAAGTATTGGATTCCTGACTTGCATTGAAATGATAAACACACATGTCCATCAAAAAAAAAATTTAAAATAAACTTTTTGTTCCACAGAAGAAAGAAAGTCATACATTTTGAGAAGGCATAAGGATGAGTGCAAGGTGAGAGCATTTACATTTCAGGGTGAACTTCCTTTAAGACAAGGAAAACTTACTTGATAGCAAAACTAATATAAGAAATACTCATTTTCAGAGAATATCTCTTAAATGAAGTTTATTTTTCTTACATTATTGTCATTTTTTCCCCTTTTATTTAATCATAAACCACACTCAATTTTGTGCGATTTGTGCTTACAACAACTATATATATATATATATATATATATATATATATATATATATATATATATATATATATATATATATATATACACACACACTCACCTAAAGGATTATTAGGAACACCATACTAATACTGTGTTTGACCCCCTTTCGCCTTCAGAACTGCCTTAATTCTACGTGGCATTGATTCAACAAGGTGCTGAAAGCATTCTTTAGAAATGTTGGCCCATATTGATAGGATAGCATCTTGCAGTTGATGGAGATTTGTGGGATGCACATCCAGGGCACGAAACTCCCGTTCCACCACATCCAAAAGATGCTCTATTGGGTTGAGATCTGGTGACTGTGGGGGCCATTTTAGTACAGTGAACTCATTGTCATGTTCAAGAAACCAATTTGAATTGATTCGAGCTTTGTGACATGGTGCATTATCCTGCTGGAAGTAGCCATCAGAGGATTGGTACATGGTGGCCATAAAGGGATGGACATGGTCAGAAACAATGCTCAGGTAGGCCGTGGCATTTAAACGATGCCCAATTGGCACTAAGGGGCCTAAAGTGTGCCAAGAAAACATCCCCCACACCATTACACCACCACCACCAGCCTGCACAGTGGTAACAAGGCATGATGGATCCATGTTCTCATTCCGCTTACGCCAAATTCTGACTCTACCATCTGAATGTCTCAACAGAAATCGAGACTCATCAGACCAGGCAACATTTTTCCAGTCTTCAACTGTCCAATTTTGGTGAGCTCTTGCAAATTGTAGCCTCTTTTTCCTATTTGTAGTGGAGATGAGTGGTACCCGGTGGGGTCTTCTGCTGTTGTAGCCCATCTGCCTCAAGGTTGTGCGTGTTGTGGCTTCACAAATGCTTTGCTGCATACCTCGGTTGTAACAAGTGGTTATTTCAGTCAAAATTGCTCTTCTATCAGCTTGAAACAGTCGGCCCATTCTCCTCTGACCTCTAGCATCAACAAGGCATTTTCGCCCACAGGACTGCCGCATACTGGATGTTTTTCCCTTTTCACACCATTCTTTGTAAACCCTAGAAATGGTTGTGCGTGAAAATCCCAGTAACTGAGCAGATTGTGAAATACTCAGACCGGCCCGTCTGGCACCAACAACCATGCCACGCTCAAAATTGCTTAAATCACCTTTCTTTCCCATTCTGACATTCAGTTTGGAGTTCAGGAGATTGTCTTGACCAGGACCACACCCCTAAATGCATTGAAGCAACTGCCATGTGACTGGTTGATTAGATAATTGCATTAATGAGAAATTGAACAGGTGTTCCTAATAATCCTTTGGGTGAGTGTATATTGCCAATGTGGTAAGAATTAAACCAAGAAACACCTTAATATTTCAACTTTTTTAATCAAATAAATTTGGCTTGCTTGCTTAGATATTTTTTCTTCTTCTGTAAAACAAGACCAAAATAATGATTAAGAAAATTATATTTGGTCTTTTGATCTTTTTTTGCAGAACTGTCACCCCATTGTATCTACTCTTTCTTTTTGATCCAGCTCTTTCACTTCCTCCTAAATGTTATGCCCGCAATGTTTCTGCTGGCTTTGAAATTCAGTAGACGCTCTTGTGCGTGCGTGTGTGTTTGCACTCCCAAAAGATATCTGAGGTGTGCACCTCTCTCTCCTCAGGTTAATCTCTTGTCATTTCACTCTCAGATGTCCACGGCCAGATTATTGCTTTCCTTTATCCACTGGTGTATGGGTTTGGCCTCATCTCTCTCACACACTCACACACTCTCCTCCATTTCTCGTCCTTCTGTTCAGGTCGTCTGCCTCTGGGCAAGAGCATGAGATTAGTGTCTCCAAATAACACATTTCATATTCATACTCACACATATTCTGTTCACACACATTCATTATGGCCTTACTCATGCGACAGCTTCTATACATTACTGTCGTTTGACTGGCTACAATCACACAGCTGCAGAATATATTTGGCAGTCTTGTTTGTGGTGGTAAATACAGTTATTTTCACACACAATTTGGTTGTTAATCCTTTTTGCAGAGCTAAATACGGATATGTTCACTCCGTATTCAAGTAAAAATTTTCATACAAAAGAGATGCATTTTCTATCATTGTCTATCTTTATGGTAACATTGCTGAAGACTGTTGCAAATTAGAGAAGGGGAATGACTTTGGTTAACAATTATTTATACTTTTCTGTCTGCTTCTGTTTACTGTTGTATGCACAGGTCAAATTGAGTCACTCCTGGGTAAATACAGTTGTCAATCCTGAACAGATACTGTGTGTATTACACCTGCTATGATATTGTGTGACTATTAGAATGGCCTTCGCATTGATTTTAGAGTAGCGTGGTTGCATCAACCTTGTGTAACACAAGCAGTAAAAAATAAGAATCAAAAGCTGTCATTCTTGCTCTCTCTCTCTCGCTTGTTTCATCATCATCTGCTGTTAACTGGCTGCCAGTTTGCTGACTATAGGTTTGCATGCCCTCATAGTTGTGCTTGTAGACCATAAATATGGCAGAGTTATTGTTATTTCTCATGTCTTAATGCGAGACACAGGCAGAGGTTGAGTGTAATAAGGGACATGGTGTGTTGTGATGGTGTCTGAAGGCTATTGATTTCTTATCATGTGTGATCAAACACAATTAGCCCTTGAATTCTCCAGACTGCACACCGGCACTTCTCCCACAGTGTCTCTACGGAGGGAGGGACTGTGTGTGTGTGTGTGTGTGTGTGTGTGTGTGTGTGTGTGTGTGTGTGTGTGTGTGTGTGTGTGTGTGTGTAACATAAAATCAATGACTGACTGGAAGTGAGAGATGCTTTGCCTAAGCAACGGTGCAAAACACAACATTAAACATCTTTTATATTATTATGAGAAGTGTACAAAAATTTTCAGTTCATTATGAAACTGATGGGACAATGGGAACCACTGAGTGCATTTGACATCTGAACCGGTGAAGGGAAGTCGGTTGGCTGCTCCCGGGTACTAGTACTTACCAGCATGCCAGCATGTCAGTGCGACTTATTGGGATTTTTTTTTTTCTCTCAACGTGATTTTGTCCCATGTGACTTATAGATAAGTGTGACTTTATTTCTGGAAAATACGGGTATATATACACTGCCTGGTCAAAAAATAAATAAAAAATTGCCGTTTGGATTTAAGGCGACGTTATGATCTGGGGTTGCTTTAATTGGTCAGGTTTTAGGCTCAGCAACGTTATGCTGAGGATGATGATGAGGAATCATTTGCGCACATGAATTGGCCACCACAGAGTCCTGACCTTTACACCATTGGAAGTAAATGGGAAGTGCTAGACAAGACTTTATGGAGTGATTCGACTCTCCCATTGTCAATTCAAGAGCTCGGCCAAAGATTAATGCAACTCTGGATGGAAATAAATGTTGTGACGTTGCATAAGGTCATCGATACAATGCCATCACGAATGCATGCCATAATCAAAGCTAAAGGTGGTCCAATGAAATATTAGAGTATGCAACTGTTTTTTTTTGGCCAGGCAGTGTATTTTTAAAAAGCATCTCAAGACCCCTGCATTCTGTTTCTTTGCTTTGCGTTCCGGGCAATCCGAAACCAGCCTAATTAAAACTGATTAATTGAGACAGAGCTTAAGATACAGGCAACCCACTAACTAGGGGGTGTTGAAAAAATTACATTTTGCACAAACTATTTCTGAATGCAACTTTTGCAAATGCAACATAAGAAACACATCTGATTGGGTCAAGTAAACCTGAAAATAGTATAATTATACAGGGCTTTCTTAAGAATTAGTCGACTAGTTGTTAAGGGAACCCACTGACTAGGTGGCTTTGACATTTTTTTTGTTTTGCGCTACCTGTTCTTAAACGGAAGAACACCGTCCTAGTAAATTAAACGCATCAGATCAGGTCAAGTAAATCTGAAAACAATCTAATTATACAGGGATTTCATAAGAACAATTAGACTATTAATTTTGTGTGTATAGTGACCAGATTCCTGCTTTGGTCTGCCACCTGCACCGCATTAAGTACAGTAAATGTTATAACACCTCAATGTGGTCTCGCAAAGCTATTATGCCAGACTATATTAAACGAAAGGCTACTGACAGTGAATTTAATAGCATACAAATTAGGTTTCTAATTGAAATGTTGACTAATGTTGATATGTCTATGCCTCAAAAATGTAAAAATATTGTGCCGATCAATAATCAATGCATATCATATTTTATGACATTCCTACTGGCAACCCACCGTCTAATTCATTTTTAAAATAAGTAGTTTTGTGCATCCCTATTCCCTAGACAGCAGTGCTAAACAGTTCAGCTTCCCTGGATCCTCTGTGCAGTAAATCAAGCACGCTGTGGTCTCTGGACCCGCTCCATATGCTAGGAGAGGAGTCCCACTGGCAGAAAAGGCAATGCTCAGGCAGTGTGCCCTGCTGAAAGATTCACTGGAGCTCTAAACTCATTTATACTGCCAGTTCACCTCCATGTCTGCACCTCACTTATGGAATGAAGACTACAGATGGATGGGGAAGCATAAACTTTGATCACTAGAAGTGGGCCAATATGTTGGTCCTTGGCCAAAAAGATTGCAAATGGATTTGAGCTGACTACCTCTGGCTGGCTCTGACCCTACCAGCTGTTTCTTAGCAACCTTTGTTCGTTGGATCAATGTTATTGGCTGGCTGTCCAGTTACCAGCTGCCCAACACCCCTCCTCTGGCCAATAGCATCACTCAATGGACTCCAGGTGTAAATAAAAGACAGGATGGATGGATGAATAAATGCCCCTTGTCATTTATTCACTGCTGTGTGTTATCCTCGGCATGTAGAGGCTCATTGCCTGGCGTGTTTTTGTGTTTGTAGATCACTTGGTCATCTTGTGATGGAGAGGAAAGGTCAAGCATTGTGTATGGTGGTGTTTTTGTGTGGCGTCATGGTGACATTGGCAAAAGTCTATTAAGTGGCAAAGCACAAACTGCTTTGATCACAAATTGCATTTTACAATATATTAAAATAGAAAACTGTTCTTTTAAATTGTAAAATGAGTTCAGAATATCAATATTGTTTCTGTATTTTGGATCAAATAAATCCAGTATTGGTGAGCAGAAGAGACTTCTTTTAATGGTAGTGTAGGTCTAAAATTAAGTAAAGTTTTTATGTAAAGAAAATACGTAGTCATATTACTTTTAACTTGATTTTGATCATTAAGTCTCCTCATAGTCATTCTCTTTCTGTCACATTCCTCATTGATAGGCCCAGGGGTGGGGTCATTGTCTCTCAGGTGTGAATTACAATCCATATTCATGATCATTCACACCTCCTCCCATATTACCTTTCAACACTAAAATTGTCTTACAAAAGTTAAATTACTATATTGTTTCGTATGAAGAAAAGGCTCAAAAGGCTTGTGGACAAATGTTTAGTATGTGTTATATGACCTTATTTCAGTGACTTAACATTTTTGTTTTTTCCAAAACCACGCATAAACGTTATTTTCTCAAAAATACAAACATGTACATACATGTTGCTCACATATTATTGTAGCCCAGTTTGTGCTGAATACGGTGTTATCATCTTTAGCCATTAATATGTTTTTAAGCAACTGAAAAAAGCACAAATGTCAAGGCATGTCAAAACTTCTCCAGGGCCCAAAATACCCTCAGACCCCAGAGGTTTAAACACAACATGCCCATGCCATACTTAAATGGATTGTTCACCCAAAAATGAAAATTCTGTCATCATTAGTCTTACAAGATTTAAATTTTCTGCTACTGAAGTTGAGAATAGGGTTGGTTAAAGAGAAGGGTTAGGGTTTGGGGTAAGGGTTGGGGTCGGGTTAGTTTTAGGGTTGGGAGTAGAGATGTGAATCTTCACTGGCCTCACGATTCAATTACGATTCAAAGGGTAACAGTACGATTCTAAAATGATTCTCGATTCATCACGATGCATCTTGTCCTTCAATATCTTTCTTTTTTCATTTTTATCAAAACAATTTTTTACTCTGTTTTTCCCTTTCAGCTTTTTATTGAACAGATGTTTTCAAAATCAGAATGAGTCCCATTGCATAAACTGTCCTTTTTCATTCAGTATGAGCGGTGAACAAAACATGGAACATCGACAAGATTAAATAAATGGTTAAGAGTATCTCAGTTTTTCAGTTTCTTTCTTTAGAACCTTATAAAAAACTGATTATATTATTATTTATATTTGTATTTAATAATATATAATAGTATTTAATTATTATTTAAACTTAATCTATGCCATGCTATTCATTTTCATTTTTATGCTCAAATAGAAGTTGCTGGTCCAGGATGAGTGATATATCTGCTTCTTCTCTCCTCACCTCACTTGCAGAGGTGATAGTAAAGCAGTTTAAATAGCGAAGTTGTTGATTCAGAAATGTATAAAGTGTCCGTAATCAGTGTTCTATCTGTTTGCTCTGCGAGTAGAAGATAAAACCTTTATCATCAGGCATCGGGGGGATAATTAAATGAAAACATCACCAACATCTCCAGGACCGCTCTCTCGTCATTATTTTCTTCTGTGTTTTCCCCCGTTTTGTGCAAATCAGTTCAATTATGGGTACAAGCTCGTCTTTCATGTTGTTTGTTGGCTTCTTATCATGAATAAACTCTCCCATTGCTATGTATGTGTGTTTGTGAAAGAATTTCGGGATTGTGGATTCATTCGGGCACAAATGGTCATGTGTTTGATACAGCTAGTCTGCAAACAGTCGTGTTTGTGCACTTGACTTTAGTGTATGCACTTAACTCACATCTTTTGTTTCCACATCTGTCTTTGACATGCACGACTGCTCTTCCATGATTTAAACTGAACTCTGAATTGATTCTAATTCTTTTGAGAATCGATTCAGAATCATTTAAGTATGAATCGCTATCCATCGCTGAAACTTTTTTTACAACAGCTCTAGTTAGGAGTAAGGTTAACAGTGTAACTACAGATGTATTTAAGTTCAGGTACTTTAAATGTAAGATGCAACAACACGTATGTGCATAATAAGTACATTGTATCAAGAGCTGATGTACATGGTTGTTAAGGACACCCAATTTTAAGTAGGTCCTATTTGTTTCTGGTCTATCGTGAATGATTCGTCAAAGCTATGTTATGTTATTCCAAATAATTTTGATTTGGAATTGAAATTGAAATTGTTCACACTTCCTCTGAAATTAATTTCTGACATGTCATTTGTGATACTGTATTTGAAATGCTGTATTGACCAAGCAGCATCCAGGATCAGAACTATCCATTTTATAAACCACATTCTCTCACTTACTTGTCAATTCACACCACAGCCCAAATTTTCCCACTCATATCCAATTAAAAATCATGTCTACATGTACAACCATGTTTAGTGCTGGCAGGCATGCATGAATAGTTACTTGAAACAAGTATAAAAATAAAAAAAAACACTCAACCAGCAAATAAATTTGTCTGCAGTGATTTTTATTAAGATGTGTCACCTTGGGAAGATCCGGTCTGGCTGTAATAAAAATGTTTGCTTGCTTATTTCCCAGAATCCCATGCACTGATCAAGGACTATTGGCAATGTTCAGGACACAATATATCTCATAAGTTTCAAAAGGACGATTTAGTAGGCTATAATCCTTATTAATGTAAATCCACACGTAACATTTCGAAATGTGTGTGTGTGTGTGTGTGTGTGTGTGTATATATGTATATATATATATATATATATGTGTATATGTGTATGTATATATGTATATATATATATGTGTGTATATATATATATATATATATATATATATATATATATATATATATATATATATGTGTGTGTGTATATATATATATATATGTGTATGTATATATGTATATATATGTATATATGTGTGTGTGTGTAACTCTTTGTTAACAACTTTGTTGTGCTGTTTGATCACCTAAACCGTTAGGAATTAATTTCATAGGAACCTTTCTGACATTCATCCTCAGTTTATTTCAAAAACTGTATGCTGTTTTTTTTTTATTCTGTAGAAAACAAAATAAGAATATTTTATTGAATCTCAAGCAATTTTTTTTCATGTAACTGTAGTTTGTAGTTCTATTGTTTATATCGAGGCGGTTAAGCTTCAAAAATCACCAAAAAATTACTACAGAAGAAGTTCTACAACTTGTGTAATACATTCAAGGTCTTCAGTGAGAAAAACATAAGAACTGAATCAGTCTGATTCGTAAACGAATCATCCTTTTGAGACTGTTTTTATAGCGTTTAATATGGATT
The DNA here is from genome assembly GCA_032164185.1 of Moxostoma hubbsi. Taxonomy (NCBI): domain Eukaryota; kingdom Metazoa; phylum Chordata; class Actinopteri; order Cypriniformes; family Catostomidae; genus Moxostoma; species Moxostoma hubbsi. The sequence continues at coordinate 11,077,760 of JAVLUX010000032.1, read as the reverse complement.
GACTAATCTGAACGATTCGTTCACAAACCAGTTCTCGAAATGAACTCAGTGAGTGTGTTTACATGCACACCAAAATGCTGATTACTACAAAAATCAGCATTTCACGTTTACATGAAATTTGAAATAGTTGAATTATTCAGCCATGCACACAACACTTGACAGAAAGATCAGTCATTTCCTCACACAAAGCTATTATATGGCTTCAGAAGACTTTGAATGTAGCACATTTGAATACTTAAATATTTTTGGATCTTGGCAGATGTGGTCTCTATGAACTGCCCTTTTTTGGAAAATAGCTTTGTAAAGATTTTTTAAGGAGTTTCCTTTTGTCTTCCACACAGAAAATAACGTAAGGGTTTAAAACAACATGAGTAAATAATGACAGAATTTTACAATTTCGGTGAGCTATTCCTTTAACAAGTAACAATTGTGTCCCATGGCCAAATTGTGTCCTTTAAAGCACAAAATAGCCTCCGTTTGGCATGGATATTTCAACAGCTGTTATCTACAGTGCATGTACAGCGACCACAGCTGGAGTGCCCGTGTTAGCGTCCACCCAGCCTGATGTTTGAGTTAGCAATCACGTTGACCCCGGGCCTGTCACCTTCCCTGATGAGGTTGGCATGGTGACCGAGGTTGCTGTGGAGACAGATGACATGCCAAATTCCTGTGTGCAGAGGGTCATGGATGTGCTTGTTGAGTGTGTGCACCATGGGAACAGGCAAGAAAAAATACTGCTAGAGAAAAGTGTTAAAGACAACATAAAACAGCATTTGCAATGCATGCAACTTTCAAAATAGGACATATTTCAGATTAAAATAGAATAGTAATTGGCAAATAGTGGCAGACAGGTTTTGATTTTATTCCATTTGTATTGGGGTCAAATTGATCATGAAAATTAGGCTTTTGGTTTGCTAGCATAACTCTTGTTATTGCTCTTAAAGGAATATTCCAGGTTCATTACAAGTTAAGCTCAACCAACAGCATTTGTGGTGTATTGTTGATTTACCACATAAAATAATTTCTACTCTGTATAAATTATACAGGCATATTTCTTAAAAACAGTTGAATCAATTGAATGAATAATGCAGAACCAATAAAGCAAACCTAATAGCCTGTTCTAAATGGGTTTCACCAAGTAAAAGTTACTTAACATATTAAAACAGTCAGGACAAAAATATGAGAGGAAAATATTTTATGAAACATTTCACATATTTTTTTCGGCATGCATCAGCCAATGATCTGATATGACCGATGTTCGATAAAGAACGTTAACCAATAACAGTGCACTTTTTATCATGTCGTACACTGTGTGTGTTGTTTTTTAAAATCATGTCGTTTTATATTTCTTATGTTGTACACTGTTTGGGTTGCCTTTGTAAAAATTGGTCAAACTTAGGATTGAATAAGTGAGTAATGAGCAATAAATGCATTCTAAACATGACGTGCATACAGAATAAAAGAGAGTTCAATCCGTTAAGCAGTCAGCACATCGTTTAAAATATCCTTCTTAATCAGCAGGGTAAAAAAAATTGTATACCTTGCCTAAAACTGTTATTTTCTAGGCTATTTACTCAAAAGCATACATTTTTGATGAGCAAAATTAACACGTCAACATGGTCTGGTGAAAGACGGGACCTGACTCACCTGAGGCGATTATCACTTGAAAAAGCCCGCTCAGCTGGAAAATAACACGCACAGATTTAAAGAAGTCTCAAATGAGAAAATATCTATATCTACTTTCAAGCCAGCGTTTCGGAATTCTGCTTCCTGCACCACCACCGAAGTGATTTCATAGCTACTTTGCAGAGTTTGCTTGTCTAGCGAGAGGACATTTTCCATGCCGCGAGTGAGTGAGGGAAGGAGTACACGCAGCCTAAGGTGAAATTAAATTAAGCACTTTAGACTGTGTCCCATTCTCACACACATTCACACTCATACATGGGGAAAATATTAAATCGACTAGTAATTCCAGTGTCGAATAGCAACATCAGTACCATTTAGTCGACTAGTCTCACACATCCTTAGTATCTTGCTGTTAAATATTAGTTTTCCCTGCCCTTGTGGCCTTGGTTATTTTAGCTGAAAATAAACATTTAATAGAAATTACATTTTAGTTGAAATATTGACTGATGCATGATGTCCAATAAGATGAGGGTCATATATTAAGGAAGTAAAGTGGGTGAATTTACTTTCATGTTTTATGTCTTTAACATAACCACATTTGCTAGTGCTGCAGATGGCACCCTAACACATTGAGGTATAGTTTATATTTCGTACATGTGCTCTTTTTTTATATATTTTACCTCAGTCAAAAAATGTATGTGTATATTTGCAACCTTTTTAATGGTGTTTTGTCCTGTTCTTCAGTTTAAGTCTCAGCAGCTCTTCTGCCTTTTTAAGATTTCCTCAGCACATTTTCTATCACTGGTGCATCGTAAGCGTTCATCGGCTATATTTGTACCCTGTCTCATTCTCTCACACACACTTGTCTGTAGCTTTTTCAGCATTTTGGCTGTGACTTTGAGTGGCCTCACTCTGAATAATTTACTGCTGAGTATTGAGCAGTGTGCGAATGAGAGGGATAACTGCTGGAGAGCTTATGTCATTTTCTCATCTGGTTAGCTTGGGTACACTCTCTCTCACTGTGTCTCACTCCATCTTTCTATGTCTTTAACTCACTCTCCTCACATCTGTCTGGACTTCAGTGGAGCCCATGCTGGGTGTCCAACCTGTTCATGTGGGGGAGGACATGAATAGTTTAATAAATGTGTTCTGTACCTCAGTGATTAACCAGGAATCCACTGCAGGCTGCATGCTGAGAATGGTGATGCAGAATAAGAAATGTCGTTACATGAGAGAGCATGAATATGTTTGCATTCATAAAAGCTATAGGCCAGCACTTGCAAAAAATAAAACAAAATTTATATATATATATATATATATATATATATATATATATATATATATATATATATATATATATATGTATATATATGTGTGTTAGTCAGTTACACACAGGATATTAAGCCTTGCTTTGATATTATCCAGTCAAGCGTTCCTTTCCTTAACAATGTCACCACTCATTCCTGTCTGAAACAGCATCCACACTGTAGGTGACTGAGTTTTCCAACCATGGTGGGACTTCCGATCATAACTAGTCTCAACAGCGGATGGATTGGCAGATTCAGTGGTCTGTGGGAAGCTGCCGCACCAGCTGCAGTGCTAACGTCTATGAAATGGCCACTTTTCACGTTTTGCCTTTGTGCAGCTCTCCAGAATTTCTCCATTAAAAATAAGCTTTTGTTTGTTTGTTTGTTTGTTTTTTGAGTGTGCAGATTCACTTGACACAGCACAAGTTCTCAGAGGTCTGATGAAGCCCAGCAATATCTAGCTCACTGGCTTACACTCATTTAGGCTACTCTTGGAAAAGGAGTGGGATGAAGTGATGCAATAGGTGACAGGCAAATGGGAATACATTTTTTACATTACCATATAGATTCTGTGGGCTTGCAGTTCTCTTACAAATGTCATAATGCTTTGAATGCCTCATTAAGGTTGTTAAGATCTGCCCAAAATGGCTTTGAGCATACATCAGTCAGCCACAACATTAAAACCACCTGCCTAATATTGTGTAGGTCCCCCTCGTGCTACCAAAACAGCACCAACCTGCATCTCAGAATTGCATCCTGAGATGATATTCTTCAGAGCGGTTATCTGAGTTACTGTATACTTTGTCAGTTCGAACCAGTTTGGCCATTCTCTGTTGACCTCTCTCATCAGGCATTTCCGTCCACAGAACTACCGCTCACTGGATGTTGTTTTTTTTTTTTTTTTGGCACCATTCGGAGTAAATTTTAGGGACTGTTGTGTGTGAAAATCCCAGGAGATCGGCAGTTACAGAAATACTCAAACCAGCACATCATGCTCCAAATTACAGAGATCATTGTTGGTGCCCGACGGGCTGGTTTGAGTATTTCACAAATGGGCCGATCGGTGTATGTTCAATAGAAGATCTGCTTATTATAGCAATGTGCATTTTATAGTAATGCATTCCACGTTATTTTAATATTAAATTTATTCTTATATTATTAAAGTATTTTTCTGCAGCTTTGTAGCTTTAAATGTTTATTTAGCATTTTTCATGTGTATTACAGAAGCTGTCACCAAATTTGGCATACTGGTGTGATTGTTATATGTGCAAGGGATGTAATGACCTTGCATGTCTTCATTGGCCACTGGAGCTCTTGTACGAACTAGCTATCTACCTGGCTAACAAGGTTTTTAATTTTTTTACTTTTTGATACCAATTACTCCCAAATATTATTTATCCTATTATGAGGGACCCTCTTCATAAAATATGAATACAGCTAATAATGTCCCCCCACGCATTATTTTTTATATAATTAATCTCATTGAAGTACAACCCTAAATAAGATACATTTTTGCTTCTCTAGGCAATTTAATAGACTAGGCAAAGACCAATGGGCCAGGTGTCTGAGATTTTTGGGGAGTTCCAAGCCTCCTTTGTCAATCGGACTATGTAACTTACTGAAATGCAAACAAACAAAAATCGTTTACCATTCCAAATGTAAGACTTGGATATTCTATCAAATGTTTTAAAATAAGAAAGAGGAACTTCTAGAGGGAGAGACTGTAGTAGATAATTTAATTTGGGGATGCAATTCATTTGTATAAAATTGACCTTCCCTACCACAGACAGATGTAGTGAAGCCCACCTATCCACATCGCACGAGAAACTTTTATTTAATGAGTCAAAATTAACTAAATAAATCTCTCAAATTTGCTGAAAATGAAATGCCTAAATACCGAATGCCTTGCTTGGGACATTGAAAGGCTTCAATTTTGAAAGCCGTGGCAGAGTAATATGCTGTCTGAGCAAGAGCTTCCGATTTAGACCAATTCACCCTATATCCTGAAAATTTGGAGAGAGAATGAATAATTCTATGGAGGTTAGGCATAGATTTCTTGGGGTCAGAGACAAATAATAATATATCATCTGCATAGAGTAGAAGTTTATGCACCACGCCACCTGCTACAATGTCCTGAAAAGCATCGTCTTCTTATTGCGGCTGCTAATGGTTCCAGGGCAAGACGGAATAACAAATGGGAGAGAGAACAACCTTGCCGGGTTCCCCTACCAAGAGAAATGAAATCTGAAATTAATCCATTAGTTTGTGTTGCCACTACTGGTTGTTTATAAAGTAACTTTATCCACCCAATGAAAGTGTTCACAAACCTGTACATTTCCAAAATCATAAGTCACATTCCACCCTATCAAATGCCTTCTTAGCATCAAGTGAGATTGCAGTGATCGGTGTCTGATAATTTGCTACTGACCACATAATATTTATGAAATGTCTAATATTATCAGACAAGAACTACTACCACGTATAAACCCCACTTGATCTATATGTATAATCGATGTAATTGCTCCGCTTAATCAATTAGCCAAAACTGGGTCTGGGAAATTGGACAATAACTTTTACATACATTTGGGTCTTTATCTTTTAAGAATGAGACCGATAAGGGCTTGCGTCATGGTTGGTGGTAATTCACCTTTCTTTAATGACTCTGTGTAAACTTCTAACATAAGTGGAGCCAGTTCTGTGATATAAGATCTAAAAAATTCAGCGGCAAAGCCATCTGGCCCCAGTGCCTTACCTGTTGGCAAGGCTTTAATTACCTCAAGCTCCTACAAGGGGGTCTGGGTAGCTCAGCGAGTATTGACGCTGACTACCACCCCTTGAGTCGCGAGTTCAAATCTAGGGTGTGCTGAGTGACTCCTAAGCAACCAAATTGGCCTGGTAGAGTCTCATGGGGTAACCTCCTTGTGGTCTCAATTAGTGTTTTATGCTCTCAATGGGGCGTGTGGTAAGTTGTGTGTGGATCGCAGAGTCTAGCTTGAGCCTCCACATGCTGGGAGTCTCCACGTGGATTGACTGTCTCAGAAGCAGAGGCAACTGAGTCTTGTCCTCCGCCACCTGGATTGAGGTGAGTAACCACGCCACCACCAAGTAGTGGGAATTGGGCATTCCAAATTGGGGAGGAAAAAAAAAAACAAGCACCTCCAAAGTAATATCTGAGTCAAGAAAGTCTTTTTGATCATTCGTCAATTTAGGAAGTTGTAATGGCTCTACAAAGTTGCTAACATCTGAAGACATGGACATGGAACTATAAAGATTGAAATAGAATTCTTTAAAGGATTTATTAATTTATTAATATCTTTGGGAGAATTATTAGGTTTGTTTTGTTGTTATTTTTCCCCTTTTTTCTTAACATAAACTCTGCCATTAAATTGTACATAAATATGTTCAATAAAATTAAACATTTAAAACTTAAATATGCCCCAGTTAACAATAACATTGTAGCTTGTAGAACAAAGTCTCTGTCAGCCAACCACAAGAATCTTCCCGGGATAGATCAGAGTCTTTTAACCACCGCGGGAAGCTGACCGTAAACTCCATAAAATCTCGAGCCGGTGGCACACTGTGTTGATCAAATTTGGAATAAGCCTGTCCAAAAACTTCACCATATCCTGACCTTCCTTTCCCTCAGCGATTCCAAATAAATTAACATTATTATGCCTGCTCCGATTTTCCATATCCTCAAGTTTTTCCACACGTGTTCCACATCAGCCTTGGAAGCAGGTGGGTTAGCCTGTATCTCTCTTTCAGCCAACTCCAGAAACTCGACTCAACATCATCCATTCTTGTAATCAGCTTTTGATCTTATGGAGCAGCTTTGAAAAAAAAAAAAAAAGTTTTTGCTCTACTAATTTCTGCAAGGCCTCCATGTTGGTTGAGATTTTCCTCAGCGCTGCATAAATGTTCGATAAATCCCGACCTGGGTCATGAAGCTCGCTGCTGCCACTATCGATCCTGTGAGGCATCCGACGCTTGTGTGCGTCAGTGCTTTTAATGTCCCCACAGGCCGACGATTTAGAATTTTTCAACATCTTGCGCTTCCAGCATAATTAAACAAACAGAACTATTACAGTTCTCACCTGGTAAAATTGCTTAAATGGATAATTGTAGCAAAGTTTAACCAGAGCTTGCCTTTAAGCAACCAATCGACCTTCACATAGCGTCACGTGACTCCAGTTATTGGCCAAATTAAAACCAGTGACATCGGTTGTAAACATGAAAATGCAGATATAAAAACAATGGTTTATTTATAATGAATTAGTAACACACTTTGTAAAATCTCAAATGAACAATCCAGAAAAAAATTCAACAGTGCATAGAAGGATTGGCATGGAACATGTAATAAGAGTAAAAATTTTATTTTCTCATTATCACATTATTACTTAAAAAACATCATAAATGTATGTGACCGTTGTGAAATCGGATTTAACCAAAAGGCTACAAGATGAGGAAAATCATCCTAAACACTTTACAACCAGCAGACTTCAACTTTTGAGACATATATCCATTAATGTTGCACGACTGATTGAAATCTCATTCTTTTCATGATGATTGAAATTGCAATATGGCATTGCGAGATTATCAAACCTTGAAAGGCTGCGTTTAAAATATAGTCTGCATGCAGTTCTTCAATCAGCACTTTGTGAGCAAGCTGCGCCCTCTAGTGGTCACGATAGCTTTTCCCATTAAACTAATATAATATAGAATTTACAAGGGGGTTTTGTTTATTTGATTAAATCTTTTTAATTTTCCATGATGTGCTTGACATTTCCATGGAATTGCCCAACTTACGCACAGTATTATTTTGTACTATTCTATCATAGACATTGCATAGACGTTCTATATCTGTAAAATGTGAGTTCTGCTGTTTTGAACGGCAAAAACAAAAGTGCATGTTTTAAAATGTTTTAGAAGTAAAAAATAACCTTTTTTTCATATCAGTGATCATTTTATCATATTTCTTTTGCATCTTTATCTCTATCTTCTGTTCATCTTTCATTGAGGCTCTCTTTTTTTCTGATTAACACTTATTTATTTAGACACATGAAACGGATGGATATATATATATATATATATATATATATATATATATATATATACACTCACCTAAAGGATTATTAGGAACACCTGTTCAATTTCTCATTAATGCAATTATCTAATCAACCAATCACATGGCAGTTGCTTCAATGCATTTAGGGGTGTGGTCCTGGTCAAGACAATCTCCTGAACTCCAAACTGAATGTCAGAATGGGAAAGAAAGGTGATTTAAGCAATTTTGAGCGTGGCATGGTTGTTGGTGCCAGACAGGCCGGTCTGAGTATTTCACAATCTGCTCAGTTACTGGGATTTTCACGCACAACCATTTCTAGGGTTTACAAAGAATGGTGTGAAAAGGGAAAAACATCCAGTATGCGGCAGTCCTTTGGGCGAAAATGCCTTGTTGATGCTAGAGGTCAGAGGAGAATGGGCCGACTGATTCAAGCTGATAGAAGAGCAACTTTGACTGAAATAACCACTCGTTACAACCGAGGTATGCAGCAAAGCATTTGTGAAGTCACAACACGCACAACCTTGAGGCGGATGGGCTACAACAGCAGAAGACCCCACCGGGTACCACTCATCTCCACTACAAATAGGAAAAAGAGGCTACAATTTGCAAGAGCTCACCAAAATTGGACAGTTGAAGACTGGAAAAATGTTGCCTGGTCTGATGAGTCTCGATTTCTGTTGAGACATTCAGATGGTAGAGTCAGAATTTGGCATAAACAGAATGAGAACATGGATCCATCATGCCTTGTTACCACTGTGCAGGCTGGTGGTGGTGGTGTAATGGTGTGGGGGATGATTTCTTGGCACACTTTAGGCCCCTTAGTGCTAATTGGGCATCGTTTAAATCCTCTGATGGCTACTTCCAGCAGGATAATGCACCATGTCACAAAGCTCTAATCATTTCAAATTGGTTTCTTGAACATGACAATGAGTTCACTGTACTAAAATGGCCCCCACAGTCACCAGATCTCAACCCAATAGAGCATCTTTGGGATGTGGTGGAACGGGAGCTTCGTGCCCTGTATGTGCATCCCACAAATCTCCATCAACTGCAAGATGCTATCCTATCAATTTGGGCCAACATTTCTAAAGAATGCTTTCAGCACCTTGTTGAATCAATGCCACGTAGAATTAAGGCAGTTCTGAAGGCGAAAGGGGGTCAAACACAGTATTAGTATGGTGTTCCTAATAATCCTTTAGGTGAGTGTGTGTGTGTGTGTGTGTGTGTGTGTGTGTATGTATGTATATATGTATGTATGTGTGTGTGTGTGTGTGTGTGTGTGTGTGTGTATATATATATATATATATATATATACATACACACCATTCAAAATTTTGGGGCACTTGCCTGAAATGTTTCTCATGATATTAAAAACCTTTTGATCTGAAGGCATATGCTTAAATGTCTTTTCTGTTTGCAAAAGTAATGTTTGTTAGTCTAACATTTATATTTCCTATTGACACACTAAAGCTGAAGATATAAATAACCATCTTAAGACAAATGCTTTTGTGAAATATATTATGTGCCTAAGACTTTTGCACAGTACTGTATATATAAAATTGCACACTCCCCTCCCCAAGAGCCTTCCAAAAATGCCAAATATCCACCCCATTTTTTTTATTAAACAACTCAAAGTTTCCCTGCCTTCTATATGATATTTCATTGAATGCCGCCACCCTGCCCATATCTCTCCACCACTCCTGAAATGAGGACGCTCAAGCCGACTTCCATCCCCTAAGGATGGCCTGCATGCTGATCATAATAACACTGGCTAGGACCAAATTTTATTTATATATATATATATATATATATATATATATATATATATATATAATGATATTCTATATATGAATGACCACCCTATCGCCTAAAATACAGAGTCTGGGGCAAAATGAAATTTAAGTGTCCAATACGTCACACATAAAACTCTGAACCTTCAACCAAAAATCTTGGATCTTAACACCCCACCAAAAAACATGGATTGTGTCCCCATCTTCTGATTGGGAGTAGCATCCACCTGCTGGTGATGCCAAAGATAGTACAAACCAGGTGGCACAGCTGTAAATACCTAAAGAATTGAGACCTGGGGATCCCAAAATGTTGAACTATATTTTCAAAGGATCTCAACACTTCACTCACATGCAAGTCACCGAGTGTATTAACCCCCCTCATAATGCACTCTGTCCAACAGAAAGGGGACTTATTAATACAGAATTTTGGGTTCAGCCAAATGCTCGAAGTAACATTTAAATAAATATCTGAATTAAACACTCTGGACAATCTTGTCCATACCGCGTGCAAATGCAAGATAATGGGGTGTAACTTAACTTCTCCGTTTAGTTTGATAGAACGACTTTGCAATGGTGAAATAGGGGCAAGAACTTCCTGTTCAATACAAAACCAGGGAGGGTCTCTCACAGGTGGAAGCGACCAATGAGCCAAATGTCTGAGACCGAATGTACAATACAACAAAATCTTGGGTAGGCCTAGCCCACCTTTGTCAGTTGTCTTATGCAATTTACTGAAATGTAATCTGGGACGTTTACCATTCCAAATGAAGGACTTTGCTGTGCTATCAAAATGCTTGAAATAAGAGAGGGGGGCATCTGCAGGGAGAGATAGTAGCAGATAGTTAAATTTTGGAATACAATTCATTTTAATAACAATAAACTTCAAAATCATAGATAAATGTAATGAAGCCCACCTGACAACATCACTCAAACCTTTTTATTAAAGGGTCAAAATTAACTAACTAAATCACACACATTTGCTGGGAATAAAATGCCAAAATACTTAATGCCCTGTATCAAAGTCCTTTTCGGTGTCAAGCGAGATGGCAGTGACCGGAGTCTGATCATTCGCCACTGACCACATGATATTGGTGAAATGCCTAATGTTATCAGAAGGGCCCGAATAAACCCCACCTGATCTATATATTTATATAAGAGATGTCATAACTAAATGGGTTAGTCCAAATTTTTGACAATATTTTAACACCTAGCTGGATCAGTGAAATTGGATGGTAACTCTTACACTCATTTGGATCTTTGTCCTTTTTAAGAATCAGACAGATCCGGGCTTGTGTCATTGTTGGCGGAAGCTTTGCATTCTTTAATGATTCCGTATAAACTTCTAGGACAATTGGAGCCAGTTCTGTAGCATAAGATCTAAACAATTCAGTGGCAAAACTGTCTGGCCCCAGAGCATTGCCTGCAGGCAAGGCTGTAATTACCTCGCCAAGCTCTTCCAAGATTATCTCAGAATCAAGATAATTTTTTTGCTCAGTCGTCAGTTTAGGAAATTCTAATTGTTCCACAAAGTTTCTAATATCTTCATCAGTAGACAAAGACATGGAACTATAGAGATCAAGACAGACTTCTTAACCCTCTGGGGTCTGCAATCGCGCCGGCGCGATAGTCTCGCTTTTTTTCTTATCAGTGCAAAAGAGACTCAAAATACTCGGTTCATTTTGATCTTACATATAAGTGTTGTACATCATTAGATCCTGTTAAGTGTCTATTTTTTTTTTTTTTGTGGATACTCACAATAAAAACAAAGTGTTGTGCTTTTGGTCAAATAAAGAAAAACAAACATGATGCGAGTTCTGCGTTCTCTCTGTCAGTGAAGTCCATTCTGAAACGCGTCCGTAAATTAACTGTAACTCAGCAAATACTTGTCACCCAGGCACGAGACATATGTCTTTATGAAGCTTGCATTCTCTTCTTTTACATGAAGTAATTTATAAAAAAACTAATATTTTCAGCTTATGTAATCCGTTTGAAACCAAGGAGAGTACAGTTTTTTCGTTCTCCCCTCATTATCTGTAATGAGCTGAGACCGCCACGCCCCCCGGGCGCTATTCACATGTAAATAGTTGATATGCATCGCACATGCTCCCCGATCAATGCCATAAAAACCCGAAGTTTCTTCATAAGATTCACTGATAGTTCATCGCATTTTGAGGATGGCACACTACTCCGGTGAAGAGGCCCTTCAGATGATTCTGGACAGCAAGGAAGAATTCACCTTTTCCTCAGAGGAAGATTGCAACTCCGACGACGAACGGCTGCACTTTGAAGAACGAATTGATCCCGCCGAGGATACAAGTTCGGAGTAAGTTGTTTAGTGTTATATAATTCCTTTTCTGATCATATGGAACTTGTATGCATTTTCAGACTATATTTTGCCTAGTTTTGGCTAGCTTTTGACATCTTACAGGAAAGATTGCCCCACAATATCCCTAACATTCGTGTATGCTCAAGTGTAAACTTTTTAAATGTGATTAAACTCTAAACATATTTGTATATTAAATATATTTCACTCAGTGATTAGCTTATGACACCGATTATCATGCTAAAATACTGCCTTATGCGTAATGTATCTTGTTTGTGAATATCTGCTTGGGCAACATGATTATTTAGTGCAAATATATTTCCGGTAAAATATGTGATAGTCCTAACGTTACTGTCTATGCAATATATTTTTATATGTTCAGTTTTGGTTAGCCTATGACACTACTTATCATTCTTACTGCCCTATGCACAGATGTTTGTGAATACATGTGTAAATGTTTGAAATGTAGGCTAGTGATGTGTCGTTCGCGAACGATCCGTTTATTGCGTGTATCACTAAATGCGCGCGGTCTATATGGCCCATCAACAGATACTTGTGGTGACGCGGTCTACGGCCCATCAATAGATATTTCTCAGTCCCATGGCCATCAACAGATTATTTTTTATCCATGGCAATTAGTGATTGATAATGATACAGTTTCTTTGATTGTGTTATCAGCATGCTCACGTTTTTTTTGTTTTGTTTTTTTTAGGAATGTGTCTGCATCACGCTCTCCTTCTCCAGCACCATGCAGAGGAGCACGCAGGTGTCGTTCAGTTCTCAGTGCGATCGAGAATCATACTGAGTAAGTGCATAGATGTAATATTTTACAGATGAAATGTAGCCTAATTGTGTTTACATTGTCATAATATAAAAGTACATATTGAAATTACAAAAAAACTTTTTTTTTTTTTTTTCCATGTCCTGCACCTGTGACTGAATACAACAAACACATGGGGGGCGTTGACCTGTCTGATCAGCTGTTACAGTACTACACTGCACAACACAAACAATGAAGTGTTACAGAAAGATCTTTCTACACTTCTTGGACATTGCTTCCACCAACTCTTTCATTGTGCACAAAGAGCTACATGGTAACTTGTCCCACAAAGAGTTTATGGAGCAACTTATCCAAGAGCTCTGTGGTGTGTCACAGAAAACGGCACCAAAATGGACCAATAGTGACCATGTACCGGTTCCAGGAGCTGAGCTGACATCAGAAGGCAGGGATGTTGCCACAGTTGGTCGCCGCAATTGTGTGCATTGCACAACAGTGCGTGGTAAAAGGCAATTGACACCATGGAAATGCCAGGCATGCAATGTTCACTTATGTCTTCAGTTGAATAGGAACTGTTTTCAAGAGTGGCATAACGATGTATGACTGTCCATATGTACACAGGCTTCTTTACCACCACATGTTGTTTCTTGTGTAAATTCAAGTATATGTCTATAGTTGTATGCAAAGTATTTTTGTAAAGTATAAGTCGGTTGACTTGTATATGTAGCACTGTGGTCTTGTGAGGCACAACATTGTTCCTTCACATAGAGGAATTACAATAAAACAGATCGAAAAACAAAACCTTTGCATCTCATGTCATTCTCAGTTCAGGCTGCCTCACAGCACCTTGATGGGGCATTAACCTTTGGGGGATTGTCCTTTGTCTCCCCTGGTGTGAATCTCATTAATATTCATGTCCATTGACACAAAAACTGACTTACAAATTTTTAATTGTTATATTGTTGTTTGTGAAAGAGTGGTCAGAATGATTTTCACATCATTTTGTAGTAAAAATTCTAGCCAACAAGAATGGTGACTCAAAAGTCTTGTGGACAACTGTTCAGTATGTGTTATATGGCCTTATTGCGGTGACAATTTTTTTTCCCAAACTTACTAACCACGCATAATATTTTTTTTCTATAAAATGCAAACATGTACATCTATTTTGCTTACATATTATTGTAGCAGAGTTTGTGCTGAATACAGCAAAATTACATGTTGGCCAATGGTATGTTGTAAGTTGCTGAAATAAGCACAAATGTCAGGGCAGGTCAAAACATCTCAAGGGCCCCAAAAACACCTCAGACCCCAGAGGGTTAATTAAGCATAATTAATATCAATGGCCAAGGTAAATATTTCACCATCAGCAGATTTCACTGAGGGAATAGTAGAAAAATACTCTCTCTGTTTTATATATCTAGTCATAAGCTTCCCTGCTTTGTCCCCCGGCTCAAAGTATGACCGTCTTGCCCTGAATAGCCAAAACTCCACCTTCCATTAAATTTTTAATTATATCTGTAATTCGGGTCAATTCTCTGAGGCCATTAGATGATATTCGGCACTTCAGGTCTGCCTCGCCACTTTTAATATACACTTCCAATTCCACACGTTCTTGTGCTATGGTTTCTTGGTGAATGAGGCATAGAGTATGATCTGGTCCATAAGAACCACCTTAAGTGCCTCCCAAGCCATGCCCAAAGAGGATACTGAGGGATCAGTTGGTCTCCATATATACATTGATTTCAGCCTTTAGCATTTGTTGAAATTCAGGATTTTGCAAAAGTACTTTTCACAGCATTAAAGAGTTACCCAAAAAAGTGTATTATTATTATTACACCATAATTTACTCACCCTCAAGCCATCCTAGTTGTATATTACTTTCTCCTTTCAGCCAAACACAATCAGTTATATTCTAAAAATATCCTGGCTCTTCCAAGTTTTATAATCGGAATGAATGGTACCTTAGATAAGTAAAAAAAAGTAATCCATATGGCTCCAGAGGGCTAATAAAGGCCTTCTGAAGTAAATCATTTCTGTAAGAAATATATCCATATTTATAATTTTTCCATATTTCCATAAAAATATCCATATCAATAATCACTGGCTTCCGGTAACGGTTGTTCATAAGAGAGTCGAGTTCTGGCGTATGACATAGGCGTAGTGTTAGCTCCGGTGAGAACGCGAAAGCACAAAGGATAGAGAGAGCCTGTGAACGCAAGGACGGCCGTTACTGGAAGCCAGTGATTATAGATTATAAATAATGAAAATGCTGTGGTTCTTCCAAGAAAGCCTTCCTTTACTCCTCGCCTCACGTAACACAAGAGATGTATGATCTCAGAAATTTGGCCAGAATTGAGCAGGGCCTGTTTACCTCAGCGGATCGCCGAGCTGGAACCCTGTGACTGTGCTTGATTTCCAGCTTATTGCTTGCTATGTCAAGCAGACTCAAAAAGAGCCTGTTCAGGAATTCCACCATGTTCTGTCCCTCCACTCCATCCGGGACTCCCAAGGTACAGACGTTATTCTGCCGGCTACAGTTTTCCATGTCCTCCAATGTCTCCCAGACACACTCCAAATCTACCTTAGTCACTAACAGATTAGCAGATAATGCCCTCTCCGATGACTCTAGGTAATCGATCCGTTTCTCGACATCCACTCTTGTGACCACATCAGTAAATTTCGCCTCTATGGCAGTGATCAATCGAGGTATCACAGCAAGATCCTCCAAGTCAGCAACAACCTTCGTCAGCATTGCCGACATGTTCAACATCTCTTGCCGCATTTCCTGCAACTCTCCGACCAAATCGACTCCCTGGTCCGTGGCCTGCTCAGGGGTGTTAGCCTGTGCACATAAGTGTCTTTTAATCTCCCAAGAGCCCAAGGTTTTTGTATTCTTTGATGCATTGTCCTCCTAGAACAGTTATGGAACAAAGTGTATCGAGTCTCTCTGGTTTATTTCATTGAAGTTATTAAAACTAGCAAAGTGTGACTTCTGATCCTCGCATGGCGTCATCATTGTGGCTCTGCTGAAAAGAAGCTGAAAAGAATAAACAAAGTGGCACTTGAAACACATTTATCTTTTTAACTAAACTCATTAGTCATTAAACAAACACTTAAATAGTTCATGGACCTCACAATGCTAGGTTTGAATCTACATCCTTATGGTTAGCCACCCAGATCTTTAACTGCTGCATGCTACCCTAGTGCAGGATAGATGCATAGTGCAGGCATACCAGCGCAGAGTGGAAGCCCTGGAAGATAAAACGAATGGCTTACTGATCCTGTTCTATCCTGCAAATCCACATTGCTGCCACACGCTTTCTATAGACCTTTTAGAGATAGAAAAAAAAATCACAATTTTAAGTGAGAAAGAAACAAAAATGCACAACCATATGCCAAGCTGGTGGACATTGGTGCTGAATCTTCAGCAGATTGAAGCCAGACATCAAGCACAATATTTCTTGTAAACTCCTATTACCCAGAGAGGAAGTTTTGGAGGACCCTTGGCTAACTTGTCTGGCAAGTTATAGCTCCATCGTTCGCCAAGAGCAATGCAGACCTTAGACTAGAGCTAGTGTCGGATGAGACGAATGTAGTTGATGAGGAGGAAGAGAGATGCTGCAGGACCGCAGGCCAGGAGAAATCAATAGCTACACCCACACACCCTCCAGACCCATCTGCTGCCTGTGAACACCACACATTCTGTCCAAATCTGGCGTGCAAGAGACAAAAGCACATTCTTTCCAAGTTTTTATACATGGCTTGAACAATCAGTGTACTAACTGTAGCAGGGTGTTTTAACAAAAGAAGGAAAAAACGTTTTATTCCAGTGACCTGCGATGTTTAAATGACCTTACAAAGTTCAATAACAGTTGTAGTTACATGCCAGACTCAAAAAGTGTATAGTTTTGAGGCAGACAATTTGTTTGATTATAAATTATATGTAAAAAAAAAAAAAAAAAAAAAAAAAAAAAACATGACTTTCTTTGGTGGGTAGGCAATGCAGTTTCCATTTGCCTCATCTGGGGTTAACATCTTTGCTGGAATTATACTAATTTACCCAAACCTCATTCACATTGGGCTATGATTCCGGGATATTCTTGGGGTCAATGCCGGGGGAGCATTCTGTGAGAATGCAAGCCCAAGATGAAATGCCAGAAAATGTGTTACTGGGATCAGATACTAGTAACATTGCCGGGATCAATTTCAAAGTCTGTGTGAACAAAAGGCAAGGCCAATACTGTGAAGTATGTGTGTGTGTCATAGTGATGACCTATTTATCATGCAAAGGAGAAAGTTTGAATGCAGAATAGAGATGGAACAGTTTCACGGTGTACCGTGCTTAAAAGAACGAAAACAAAAACAAAAAACACATGGCTGTCATACCGTTGCCATTTTCTCATTCATTGCATTGTATGAGTATGAAGTCAGGAGGTTTTTTCCCTCTAAATCCAAGTAAAGGAATGAATGTTTCCAATGTAAATTTCGGGTCTATTAAGAAACATTTGGTTACATTTATGTCATCACAAGGTATAATAAAAAAAAATCCTTTTTCATTTAGAGCACAGCACACTGAATGTTGGAGTCTGAAACTTTAATGAATCTCTCGTACGGTACCCAGTTTGTAAATTGTGATGAAAAAAAAGCATGCCTTCTCATGCAGGAAAAACTCCTGAATTAGTCAATCTCAGTGAGCATCATGGAATTTGCGAAGTTCAAATGAATGCGACAATACTGTTGGTATCTAAAGGCTGATTATTTATAGACCCACTTACATTGATACTGTACAATTTAAAAAAAAAAAAATTAATGACTCGATATAACTTTTTGGGTAGACTAATTCATCACAGCGCTTGCAACCTTACAGGCCAACTGCTTGTTCATACATTCATTTTCTTAGCTCCAAAAAGGGCAAGATCATAATGATACAGAAGATTGATTTATTTCTGTTTTCCAACACATTAGGTCCCAAATAATACATTCTGTTTTTCTCCCAAATATAGCTTTTATTTTTAATTTTACAGCTTGTAGAAATCATGATCGAAAACATGACATTTGCTGAAGCTTCTCAGTGCTTAATCGCAGTGTAACAGTTAGCATACAATGTGTTTATTACTTATACATTTTATTTGTAAAGAAATGTTTTTTAAATACTTTAGGCATACAAAAAAGGTGTGCAACACATAAACAGCAAATTAATAGCCTTATAATTTAGATGGTTATAAATGCTAATGTCTGACAAAAATAAAAACATAGTTTTACCTTGTCGGTGTAGTTACATTATTTTTTGGAAGGTAGGTCCACAGGGCAGTATTATTCAAAATTATTTGGTTTTTGTTTGTTTGTTTAAAAATGATTTTTTATTGTACTTGTGAGGCAATTCAGTGGGTAGACTGCAGCCAATAGAACAAAAACAATTAACATCAAACTGTACAGAAATTATCTAATGAGCCATTTAAAATTAGCTATCATACAAATCTCATACAGGGACGAGGGAGCTACTCGCCACCGTGTATATGATAAAATTAGCCATCATTTATGTGTACTGTACGCAATTTATTTGTTTAGAAGAGGATGAAAGTGCTTGCTTTTTGAGAGAAAAGACAGTTATCAGTACTTAATATGCTGTTCATTAGACGTAGGGTAACCAGATGACAGAAAGTCAGGATACAGCAAAAACATTAAAATAAAATAAATAAAAATACTTTTCAAATTAACAGCGGATGTCTGTAATGTTTATAAGCTATGTCTAATAGGTGTGTCTACTGCATTTACACTGTCATTACTCTGTCAGGAAATGTATTTAGCTGTGCTGATTAATAATGGAGAACAAAATCAACTTTAGCATATAATGAGATTATTAGAAGAACAGTTTTTGGAACATTTGGCAAAACACAACAGATTGTAATGCTATATTACTTGTACTTTATCTTGATTGAAAAAGATAAACAATCTGTTCATGTTGTGTAATTTTTAGGGCTGTCGATTTAACACATTAATTCAGTGAGATTAATTTAACAAAACATAACACGTTTAAAAAATTAACGCAATTAATCGCAATGCCCACGGCTTGTAGTGCCACCTGTTTACTCCAGAGGGCAGTAAGTGAAATTTCAGCTGTATGAGCAACGCGTAGTTTAAACAGTGAAGAAAAACACCCTTGAGCAGCAGAACATCACAAACATACGTTACGTTCTTGCATTCTAAACATTTTATGTTTATGACACAACGCACCTGAGACGCTACACAAGCATGTCTGACGCAGGTGTACATTGACTGGTCCTTAAACAAGCCCTTATAATAAATCTTGAACTGATTGACAATTTCACTTGTGAAATGGATTGCTGTGAACTGTGTGCCAATGATTGACTTATGATCAATAATATGGTAGTAAACAATACATTGTATTCTAAAGCCGCTTTTTGTATTGTCTTATCAATGATTAACTCTTCTGCCACAAGAATGTAAAGCATTTTAATTATCTGAATATATATATATATATATATATATATATATATATATATATATATTATATATATCATATATAAAATATATGATAGTAAAAATATCATTTTTAAATATTTAATTATTGTTATATGAGGGGCTTTCTCAGCAAATATTTGTATATGCAGTGGTAGTGGCATAGTGGGCTAAAGCACATAACTGTTAATCAGAAGGTTGCTGGTTCAATCCCCACAGCCACCACAATTGTGTCCTTAAGCAAGGCACTTAACTCCAGGTTGCTCCGGGGGGAATGTCCCTGTAATAAGTGCACTGTAAGTCTCTTTGGATAAAAGCGTCTGCCAAATGCATAAATGTAAATGTAAATATGCGATTAAATGTTATTAATCGCGATTAATTATTCGGGACACAATGTAATTCATTTTATTAAAAATTGTAATCGATTGACAGCCCTAGTAATGTTATTTGTTCTTCTGGAAACAAATAAATATAACTTTTCCTTTCCAAAGGAACATGTTCCTTTCTCTTAAAATAAATAAATGCTTGACCACATAAAATGCTTGAGGAAAAATGTACATGAAGTGTGTCTTCTCAGACACTGAGAACATCAGAAACAACATTTAAAGTGCTCACAGACAGAGTAGATTCACTGGATTTTTACAAGCATGTCAGTTTGCAGTGGAATATCTTTACCTGGGTTGATTTTTGAGGGCATTTTATAGAAGGTAAAAGATGCTGTAATCTTTATTGGTGCAGGAACATGCAGTCTGGGAAAAACTACAGATATGCTTGTTTCAGATGGGATTAAAATCAATGAGAAGCTCTAGTAATTGTAACATTGCCCCACATCCCCATATAAAACTAATCTCATCCGAATAGGGTTTATGATATCACATGGCTCGTAGATACAGGGATGCGATTTTACTGACAGTATGTCAGGATGTATATTATAGAAAGGGAATGCATTTTTTGTTATTTGATTATCTTGACCTGTGCTGTTTGACTGTTCATACCTCCCTTCTTTGTTTTTGGCTTCTAGCAGTTGAGTAAACTTTTCTTATGGGCTGAAAGACAGCAGCAGAGGTGGGAGAGGTTGATGAGGGGAAAGTTCAGCACAGAGACTGCGAGAATTAATGATTCTCTCATGAATCATAAGTTTCTCATCACAGAAAAAGCACAAAGCACAGCAATGATAATTTTCAAACAATATTACACTAAGACTGATTATTGGTACAAAAGGTATCCCAACTGTAAATCCGTCGGGAAGTGGGACATGTTTTGGAAAAACAGAACAGTCCGGGATGTGTGTGAATGTGAGCACATATTACTGGAAAGCTCGGGCAGTGTGAATGAACAAAATCTCGCAGTGCCAGAACAGTTGCCGGAATGACTTTTCTGGAATTCATCCTGGGATCTCTGTGTGAAAGGGGCTTCAACCAGAGAGTTGAGGAGCATTGCAGTTACAAAATGTACTCTTGGAAAATGTTGCATTATTTATTAAAAATATATTTTTTGCTATAGTGTAGTGTTGCAGGGCTACAGTTAGTCCTGATGCGCAGGGACAAGAGTGAAGCCTTTTAAGCAAGGTAAAAAATGCATTTGACAACCTAATTCAGAATCCTGAGCAAGACCCTCAAATGATCAGAACAGATAACCGAATGTTCCAAAAGCTTCTTATTAGTGTTAAAAAGCTGCTTAAAAGCTTTGGAGATTTTGAAGTTAGAGACAGAAATGTTCCCTAGCTTTTCCTCATTTCACATTTCTATATTTCCCTCTGTATTCCAACTATCTACTGTACATCTCTTACTGTACACGATTGTTCTGTTCTTTGTGTTTCTTCTCCTCCTCCCTCTTAATCTCTTCCTCTGTCTGTCTGCTCTTCTCTCCTCCTCCCCCATCCCACAGCTCTGCTGCACCCTGGGCTCTAATTCTCATTTTCCCCATTTTTAGCAATGTCTTCACTTCCCTTTCAACTTCCCCCGACAGCATCCTGTGTCTTAATTAAAATGAGGCCCTTAAAAAAAATAAAAACCCTAATGAAAGATGAAGCCGTTAATTACACAACAAGGTCACAAGCCTTTTTCCTTCACACCTTAATTGTGGCCTTGATTATGTTTTTACCTCATTTTTTATGCAAACGCCAGACTGACAAATGCAGTTAATTGTCACCCGGGCGCTCTCATAGGGTCATGCGTTTGTGTGCGTGTATGTGAGTGCAAGCAAAATGCTTGCTTATGGAATGTTATGTGCATGTATCCATCCTAGTATGATACAAATGTTTGAGTGAACCATCCCTTTACAAGTACACAACAGCTGTGGCAGGTCCTTCAAGATCCTACAGGGTAACTGTTAATTTACTGTTCATGGCCTTCCTGCCTTACACATCCGTTCATCTTTAACCGAGCCTCTCATCTCTCTCTGAGGGTCACCCTGACCTTTTAAAACTCTTACAGACCCTCCTGTGTACACCTTCCCTTGCCATCGATCCCTTCACATAGGCTATAGATCTATGTCTTCCCAACCGTTTTAGTTCCTTCAATTTCCAAAAGGTTGACCACCCCATCATTGGCCAATTGTATTAATGACTGTTAGGAACCAAGGTCAGAGTTCAATGGCACTACAATTTTGTTTTGAGGTCACTGGATCGTTTTATAAATCTGACATTTTTCCATGTGCTCTGGCTCTTGGCTCTCGGTATGTTACTTGGAAATAATATCTAGTATCATTCATGACCTCTATGCCATTTGATTGTGTAATTGTGACTAGCCACAGCCCCCATACATTCATCCTCTTCAAATAATGGAAATTAATCAACAAATACTTTTCTCATCCTTCTTATTATTAAAATAATATAAATTGCATGGTCTCCCTCCGTCAGTTTTAAAATCCCATTGAAAAATGTATGTGTCCAATTGAGCTATTTATTCTGTCATGTCAACCATTATTACACTTTTAAATACATTTTCTGAAGAAGTTATGAAGATGCAGTGGTGTTTTGGGTTATGTTATTGCAGTTTATAAGGTGTTCTGAGTAGTTTACAGTGGTGTTGCTTGAGTGTTGCTAGTGGTCCTTGGGTGCTCTAGGTGGTTGTCTCACATAATGTTTGAACTGAGCCTCACATCCTGAAAATTTTTTAGATCCATTACCTGATCTAACAATGGAAGGAAGAAATGTGGTGTTTTATGCTGCAAATGCAGCCAGCCTTTTGCGGCCAGATATTTCTCGGAGATGTTGCAAATTTGCCTGCATTTCATTCACGCACCCATTCTCATTCTCTAAACCCAGCATCCTCATCAGTCGGACACACTTCACTGATTCAGAAATGAGGTTTTCCTTCTTTCTTGATTTCTTGAGTGCTGCACCTGACATGCTTTGACATTCATATGCAAACATAACCATTGACACCTGCCTGATGGGTTTGGAATGCAAATGGACATTGCTTTCTCTCTGCTTTCCGATCTCATCCCTCTCTCCCGGCCTAATGAAGGAAAGCTGATAGCTTGCTCTCTCTGATCAGGCAGACGTGGATATGGGCATGTTGTGATTGGGGTTTGAGGGGACGGGGGTAATGTCACAGATAGCCTACAGGAAATCAGTTTCACTAGTGCTGTTTCCCTACTGTGAAACGCTACCCCGCTGTCTGCAAGGAGCAGAAGTAAAATGGACAAGACTGTCCTAACTTTCTCGTGCAGAAACACACAAACACATTGGTACACTTATTCAGCATTACATTAGCGCACATTAGGTTCTTATATTCCTTCCTTTTTTATATTACTTCCTTTCCCCTTTCTTCATTCCTTTTTTATTTTCTTTCATTTTTCTTTCCTATTTTCCCTTTCTTCCTTTTTCATTTTTTTGTTTCCTTTCCTTCCTTTTCCTTTCTCTTGCTTAATTCTTTTCTCATTTCCTTTCCTCGATTTTCCATTCCTTTGTTATTTTCTTCCTCATTTCTTTTCCTTTCCTGCTTATTTTCCTTTCCCTTCCTTCCTTATTTCATTCCTCATTTTCTTTCCTTCCTTCCTTCCTATTTTCATTTTTCTTTCCTTTTATTACTTTTTCCTTTCCCTTGCTTATTTCATTCCTTTCAATTTACTTTCCCTTCCTTATTTCCTTCCTCAATTATTTGCTCATTTCCTTCCTTCCCTTTAATTTCTCTTCACACCACCACACAAAAGCTCACTCACTTTATGTAGTCCTACCTCATATCAGTAGGATAGAGTATAACAGAGTTCCCCAGGCACTTCAATGAGAAATTACACATGTGTATGTGTGAATGATATAGGCTATAATCTGTTAACATTTTGACCTGAATGCCCAAGTTCACGTGATGGGAGCACCATGCGCACATGTACTGATGCCTGCCTCTGCCTGGATTCACTCAGCCCTGTGTCTCCATCATGGGCTTGAGTCCAGCTCTGGACATTTACAAATCTCCTCTGGACTTGGCTAAATGGAAACCATCCATCAGAGATGACAGGAAGCAAACAAAACCACAAGATTAGCTGCATGGGTGCTTTTGATGATGTCATCCTGCGTTCCAACTCTCTGGTGCTGGGTGACCTAATGTGATTCGTTGGAGAATGAAGAGAGCGTAGAATGCAACAGTGGATCACAGGTTCTAGTGAGTCACCACCCAAAATTGTTCTGAAAGGGTCATGGACAGTAGGGCAAAAACAATAATTAAAAATAATAAAACGCAACTGACATGTGCAAAAAAATGCTATGCAGGCTCAAGGCTGTGAATCCAATTAAACTGGCATTTTGCAAAAAAAAAAAAAAAAAAGAGAATCCATAAAGATTAGTAGATAATGAGAGCGTGTGAAACATAAAGGGTTGATAGACATAAAAGACAGAAAGAAATGCCTGATCTTTTAGATGTGTGTTTCAGATCTGTGTGTTAATGAGGGAACGCATTGATGGAGATTTATCTGTTGTGCCGTGAGAGTATGTGGCCAGGATGAGAGCCACACAGGAAAGATTAGGATTAAGGCAGAGCAGTGTAATATCCTGTAATTCGGACTCTTGTCCACAGTTTTTATCTTGTTCTGGTGGGCAAGATAAGCGCCATTGAATTTAAGAGTGTGAGAGGAGGGATTTGGAGGGAGAAACTGGGGGAGAAAGCAAGAGAGGCAGAGAAAGTGGATAAGAGTGGGATACAAAGAATAGAAAAGCAGAGTGAAGGAAAATAGTAAGGTGTGTTAAGAGGATCAGTAATATAATAAAAGTGATGGGCATTCAGAGAAATAATCTACCCAGATGTGTCACACTAAGAGCATCTCCTTTGTCTCCCTCTATCAGTTTTAAAATACCATTGAAATGTCCACTGTGTCCACTTGAGATATTTCTGACTGACTTGTCAACCATTAGCAGATTTGTCATTTTTTCGAGGGAGGAAAAAGTGAGTGGTCGATGCAAAGCGTGCTGCCACGATGCTCAATGAGTATCTGATATTTTGGTCATAGATACAGTTGGCTTTTCATAAATTTTATTGTATTTATAAGTCTGATTGCTTAGAAAAGCACTTCTTTAACAAGCCACACAATTTGAGGTATCATTCATACCTGTAACATAAACCGTGTGGGAAGAATTATATACTGATATTTAATGCTTTAGATTGAGGGGTTTGTCCAAATGTTTTACCCCAAGTATGTGCAGTTGTAATAGTGATGCTTGTCTTGGCAAGAAGCACTAATAAGTTTGACTTTGCTTCTAATACCATTCCACTGAAGGTGATTATGACATTTGAAAATAAAAAATAAATAAATAAAAATTCCTCAACACAAAGACCACATTAATGTCCTAACATTGTTGTTTCATGATGCACAATTTATAAAAAAAATAAATAAATAAAAAAAAACCTTGGTCACCTGGGAAACTTGAAAAGGTTATCATGGCCAATTTTAACCCAAGGATGGAGACTGTTTGATGGGCAGGACCTTTAAAATAGACCTTTCACTCCTTCATTTATGTGGATTTATTCCACCCTTAAGGAATTATTTTAGAAGTTAGAATTAGCAGCATTGAGGCAGTGATCTGAATATGATGACATGAATAATTGATTCACTGACAGCTGCTTGCAAATCTAGCCTGACATTTGGAAATAAGACGGCATAGAATTATAGCCTGAAAATAATGATGACCGTCGTGGCAGAGAGAGAGAGGGAGAGAGAGAGAGCAAAGCAAACATCTTTTTGGGCTTATTAATATTCATTAATACCACCTGTCAGTACTCTACTGAAACAATTCATCGCGAACGTAATGTACTACATTCTTCATGATTTCTTGATGTGTTTCGAAATAGCTTGGTGTTTATAAAGATTTACATTTTATTTTCAGGCTCATTTTATTTCTCCTGACCTTTTGCGTATCTTCCTCCTGGTTGGTGTTTAAAGGAATAGACTTTTAAAGGAATAGTTCCCTCAAAAATGTATTTTGTCATGATTTAGGCTACTCACCCTCATGTCATTCTCATTCATTAAGAATCTTTAAACAACAACTGTTAATAGTGACTATCTATCAAAAAGGACAAAAATAAATAATAAAATAAAAGTAGTCAAGATTTCTGTAAAACAGTTCATTCTCACGGGCAAGGAAG
The DNA here is from genome assembly GCA_032164185.1 of Moxostoma hubbsi. Taxonomy (NCBI): domain Eukaryota; kingdom Metazoa; phylum Chordata; class Actinopteri; order Cypriniformes; family Catostomidae; genus Moxostoma; species Moxostoma hubbsi. The sequence continues at coordinate 11,051,813 of JAVLUX010000032.1, read as the reverse complement.
AGGCGAGAAACCGGCTGAACACGTGAAATCATAGTTTAATGGAGAACTCAAAAGACAAACACATAAGACAACGGACATGTCCGTGAACGATCTCTCTCTCCCGCATCGCCGTCCGCGAGTGGCCTTTATCCCTCTTAACGGCTTAATTAGCCTAATACGGGACCGGGCGTGCGTAATCACGCCCCGGTCCCGCCCTCCACCGTGCCACATTTTCAATCTTAAACCATATGATAACTCTGTGGGACGATTGAAATAGAAGTCATTATTCACAACAAATCTCCCTCTCCACAGTAGCTCTCAAATAAAAATGTTCCCAGTGATCAGGTTTTACATCAATAGTGTTTTGGTCATAAGAACCAATGACAATTGATGTCATTGATTTGTAATTTGACGTAATGTGTCGTAAGGTGCCACATTTAATTAAATAAACTACAGTGGAGGGCAAAATTTTATTTTTTCTTTTCCTCATGCAAAGCTATCATATGGCTTCAGAAGACATGTTGTATGGATTACATTTATGGTGCTTTTGTGATTATATTCTTTACAGTAAAATTACACTACTGTTCCACAGGGACAAAAAAACAAAAAACAAATACAAACAAAAAAAATCACAAATCCTGTCTCATTCATCCCAAAGTGCAATTCCCAAAGCTTAATCCACAAACCTCTTTCCCTCTAGACATTTGGCATATACCAGATTCTCTGCAACCTGGACCACTATCATGAGTCTGCGCTAGATCTGCAATATAGCACCTTTTGTCACTGTGGAACCAATCAGCTTTTAAGTGTCTCAAACAGACCATGCTTATGCCTCACTAGATACATTGATCAGTGTGAGCCAGCTGGCCGTCTCTAATGGCAATGTTTCCCATTAGAGGAGGAAAAAACTGTTTCACCCTGGCATTTTCTATCAAATGTCTGCAGATATGGGTTAAAACCTCATTCCCCTCTTGCACAATTTGTTGAGTGTTTGGATTTAGCTGATGTGATTTGGCTGTCTGTTTTTGCTACAGTCCTTCCTGTAGTAGCACAGAACGTTGCAGTTGAAGCTTTGTAAAGACAGTGGCAAAAACAAAGTGGCATATGACCACAGTTCGGCTTTGCCAAAGTTTTAAGTCAAAGTTATACACCAAAGTAAAGTATTCTTTAGTGACACTGCTACTATTAGTTATTAATCCATTCCCCTGTGTTAATATATGCATGTTTTGAGTTTTAGAGTGGTGAGCTTTGCCTTCACATTTCATGCATTATCACACTGAGAAGTGAACCGTAAGAATAATATAATTTAGATCTTCCAGAACAATGATTTTTCAGCTTTTTATGGGCGCTATTTTTCAAGACAATAATCGATGCCTTGTATACTAGGAGTGTAAATATTAAAATACTTATCATGATTGATTTTGTGATTCAAGATGTTTCAGAAACTGTCAGTTTATACTGTACGTTGTAGGCCTGCAAAATGATTTTAGCAGTTTCCACATTTAAATGAAGCGGTCTTAAATTAGCTAAAATAACTAATTGTATATTTACTGTTAGGGTACAATGGGGCTAAAGGCACCCCTTAAGGAAATGTAGCTTTTTTTCTGGTTACAAAATGTATCAAGGTCAATTTTTATTTTTTATTTTTTTCATTGAATATGGAGCAACATAACTTGTGTGAGAGGAAGTAATAATGGAAGGTGGTTTTGATTAAAATTAAGTAAAAAAAAAATCAATAAAAAATAAAAAAAGGTGGTGTTGTCAATGGAGCCTTTTACCCTGTGGAGACTTTAGCCCCATTGTACCATATACTCTGTTTTACTCTACATATACTGTTATACTCCAACTGTTATGGGGTAGGGCTTCATACAAATTGAGGGAGCTTTTGTGTAGTGGTGTGAAGAGGAAATTAAAAGGAACAGGACAATGAGAAGGGGAAAAGGAAATAAGGAAGGAAGGAAAATGAAAGGGGGGAGAAAATAAATTAAATAAAGGAAATGAATAAAGCAAATTAGACCTGTAAGCAGAGTTTGATATACAGTCGTTGAATGCAAGGATATATAAATAGATCAAAGGGTACAATGTTTTGAGATTCTGACTCTTGTTCACACTCTCAGCAGTTACTCTGCGAGCCATGATCTTCCAAAATCAAATCAAATCCCTTTATTGTCACTCAACCACATACACAAGTGCAACAGTGGGTGCCTTGGGTGCCGATCCAAGCAACATGGCAGTATGACAATTACAATAAACATCTGATTTACACATCTTGTTACACAACACAATATACAATATACACTTAATATTATACAATACACAGTATGCACAAAATAAGAAGACTGTATACAACAGTTCCAACCCCCCCATGTAGTCAGTGGAAATAAATATGAAGGGTTTTCAGCTGTTGGTTGATAGTCAGTTGCCAGTGTGTTATTAAGAGAAGTATAAAATGTGGGTCCAGTCTGAGGCTAATAAAGTGCGGTGCTGAAATATGTAACGTAAGCGATCAAGAGTTCCGTCACTTACTGTTCATACAGACAACAAATAGCTCTCAATCTGTATCGTCTGTAATGGGAACCTGAACCTCATTAGTTTGAAAGGATCTTGTTCCTAGAGGCACAGTGGCATTATGTTCTCAAGTAAATCTTTTATGTTGGCTAATAAGGTGAACAGCCTTGTTCTGGAACAATTTTCTGATCTCTAATTGTAAGTAATGCCATTGTTCGTGGTTGTATTTGATTCTCACGTTACAGTATAAGCTACAAGTTTTCTAATAAACTCTTTGTTCTCCCCCTCCCTCTCCAGCCTGTCCCCCGGGTACCTATAAGATGTCATCACGCCAGCAAGAGTGTTTCACGTGTCCAGCTAACAGCAAGACTGAGGAGGAGGGTTCCGTGCTCTGTGTGTGTGAGGAAGACCACTTCAGAACGCCACTTGATGCCCCCTCTGCACCCTGCACACGTAAGCCAGTCCACTATGTATATGCGTGTTTTAGTATGTATGTATTTTGGAGGCTTTGTTGTGAGAAGGTGAATTTGTGTGAATGTATCCATCTGTAATTTTTTGCACAGCGTTTGTTTGTGTGTGTGTTGTCATGTTTGTACAATCTGACAACCAATCATATTGATCCTGTGTTTCATTTAGTTTACAGTGGGGTTTAGCACTGCCGAAGGGACTGTTGTGTTTGTGCTGGATAGTAAGGTGATATAAATGTGAAGTGAAAGCGAAAAATGGGAATGTAAGCATATGCAAAGACTCTGACTTATGTGAATTAATTTGAGGATCTAAATGCCTCAATACAAAAATTCAAATTCAAAGCTACATGGTTTGTAGTGACAGACCGATATATGGGTCAGGCTGATAAATCCGCTGATATTTCACTATTTTATGATTATTGGCAGCATCCAATAACAGTGCCCAATCGGCCGATGAAGAGAAGTGTTAATGCTGTCTTGTGTCAGTTCCAAAATCACCAACAGTCTAGTCATAGTACAATGATCGGTATCTGTTTTCAAGTATTTTTAGTGAATTTCTAGTCATTTTGATTGAAGTTGACCGTGTATAATGGTCTCGCGGGCCTTACACGGCACTGAGGCCAGATGTTCCCCACCCCTGCCATAATGGATGATGGCTAATGGTTTACACTGTTGCATAAAAGTGTAGTAGATGGTATTATTTTAACATTTAAAATTTTTTATTTTATAATGCAGTATTTATTAAAAACAGAAGCTTTACAGCATGCCCTTGTTTGTTGTGTGGCCCAAAAAAATTTGGCATGTTTAAAGTCCATTTTGACCACCCCTGACTGTGACCTGAACAAGTCTGTGACTGCTGTAAAGGGCTTCGTTATGACTTTTAAACCATTGTAATTACAGCATTAATTACACTATTGATTAGGCACTTTTATATGTGGGGGAGAGAGAGACTCTGTGATAGTGTCAATTATAGTATTGATTCTAGTCACTTTTACAACCGGATGTCACCAGTTTAATACGAGAAAGGGAGAGTTCCGATGGCAGTTGGCAGCAAAAAAAAAAATCAGCTCCTGCGGAAACCATAAAATGTATGTTTTTATGACTCAAACACTACTTAAATAATTGGAAACTAAAATAAGAACAAAAGAGGCAGAAGATTTGTAAGGTAAGAATTCCATGGCAGTTAAAAATTCCATGGCAGTTAAAACTGTTGATACCAGCTTGGGCCTGCCTAGTGGAGCTGGTGATATATCCAGCAGAGGTTAAATCAAACAAAGATAAGAAGATGAAAGAGATGACCCTGAGAGAGAACTCGGAGATGCTGCTGTCTGACTAAGTGGACCAGAACCCAACAGAATCTGATGTAACCTGCTCTTCTTGACTGATCAGCCATCAGCCTGGCACAGCACTGTCATAACGGCCATGAACTGCAGCAGAAAAGGTGGCATCTGTAAAGGTAGACGAATCAATCTGGAATGTGAAAAACAAAGCTGACTGTAAACTTGTATCACAATGGTACATTGAAGATTTTCATGGACTATAAAATGGAGGTTCAGAAGTTAAAGTTCCTGAGGTGAAGAGCAGTGTAGAGTCCTTCTCCACAATAGTCACAAACTGAGCTCTCAGCCCGAGCACCTCTGTAGCACACAGACACCCTGTCTTTCCTGCATCTCCAAAGATCAAGGTCTTGAGAGACAGCATTGCTGAGCTGGAGAAGGACTACTTCCTGTTTAAAGACGAAAAACAGCCACCTCAGCACTCAACAACTTCATCAGCTCTGCTTTGCTGTCAGATAGCTGGAGGAGAACAACCAGGAGCTGTGAGAGGAGTTGAAGTGGGTGAGAGAGGAGCTGATCAAGAGAGATCAACACTACAAAATGCTGGAGAAACAACTGTGGAGGAGATGAGACAACCGCTACACACAAGCACTGAACACATCACAACCACAGAACAACAGCAACAGTGTAGCAGCACAGAAACACTCAACACCTCTCCTCCTGAACACATCAGAATAACAACACAATAAAAACAACACCAGCACACAAACACACACCATCCCATCCCCTGCAACCCAGCAGGTTTCTCAGGTCTCTCAAGCTTCCCAGAACTTCAAGAGAAAAGACAGCAGCACCAGACAGAGACATCCAGAGGTCACAACAATATCCAACAGAGAACAGAAGAGACAAAATCATCATCATCCTCTGTGATTAACGGCATCCACCTGGCCCAGAGACAACTGTTCCCCAGGAGAACTTCTTCACATAACAAATCATCAGCGCATCACTCATGAGCACCTTTATGACTGTCTCCAAACTCATCGAGATGGCATGAGAATATTTTCTAAAACAATAAAGGTTGTAACACTGAAAAGCTCTGAGAACCCCCCACCCATCACATGAATATAGTTCAGATGATATCTTAATATGAGACATGTAGTCGGTTAGAGTCTAAAACCTACACTCTAAACTACAGATACATATACCATCAGTAAAACACCCTCGTGTTAAAAATGGAAGCAATTCAGGAGGAATTATTGTTTGGTTTAAAGAACACCTTTTCCATTACAGTCAGCCTGTTAAAAAAGGGAGAACAAGTTTTGGATTAAAATTAAAAATTAACTCATTTGTTCAGATGAGGATACTTACCTGTGTGCCACCTACATCCCCCCACATGAGTCATCCTCTTATAGTGAGGAGATCTTCAACACATTACAATCTGAGATCATTCAGTTTCAGACTCTAGGCTCCATCTTGATAATGGGGGATCTGAATGCAAGAAATGGAGAAGAACTGGATTATATTAGTTCAGTTGGAGAGGAGTATATTATTAACAATACAAATTTAAATCAAAAGCGATCCACTAAACCAAGTCAGATCAATGACAACACAATAAACAGAAATGGAAAACAAGTTCCACAGCTCTGTAAAAGCCTAGGTCTCTACATAGTGAACAGCAGAACAAAGGATGATTCTCTGGGTTGATTTACCTACTGCTCTTCTTTAGGTTGTAGCACAGTGGATTATGCCATCACACATCTAGATCATAACAAGATAAATTACTTCACAGTGATGCCACAATTACCTCTCTCAGACCACTGTCACATTGTCATTAGTCTGAACAAGTCAGCCAGTCTTCTACCATCTTCAAATCAGAAGTCTAAACTTTATCCCTTCCTAACCAGATTCTTCTGGAGAAAAGACAGTCCTGCCCATTATGAAGCTGAACTCAACAGCATTTATGCTGAGAACGTGATTGATGCGTTTCTCCTATCCACATTTGGAAAAGACGAGAAAAGCCTCAATTTGGCAACAAAACAATTGACTAAAGTTTTTTTCACAGTTGCCAGCCAATTATTGATTGATCTGACCAGTAGAAAAAGAAAAGCACGCAAGCTGACTGGTTTGATAAAGAATGTCAAATGTTAAGAAAAGTATGATTGTCAAATAAAAAACACAGAGACCCTGCAAATCAACTAGCATGTAAATTACAAGGCACTGCTAAAAAGCAAATGAGCCAAACATATGACAACAAAGCTCAGCAAAATGGAAGCTATTAATCAAAATTAATTCTGGGAATTATGGAACAATTTCAATGAGTCCAAAGAAAGAACAACAAATTCCCATCTGTGACCTAAACACCTGGACAGAACATTTTGTAAACCTTTATAAAACAAAATAAGTAAACCCCCACCCAAAAAATTCTGAATTCATAACTATATAATCTGGAATGCACAAAGGAACTCGGTGGAAAAATCTAATCCCTCAAAAATAAAAAATCTTGCGGCAGATGGAATATGCAATGAGATGTTGAAACACGGTACCCCCACACTGAATGAGACCATTCTCAATGTATTCAATTTGCTCTTAAAATCAGCACACATTTCTGAGAATTGGAAAGAAAATCAAATCACTCCAATCTTAAAACAAGGCGACATATATAACCCAAACAACTACAGGGGCATTTCAGTGAGCAGCAACCATGGCAAACTATTCTGTTGCATTATAAATTACAGATTAATCCAATATCTCCAAGAAAGAATTTACACAACTGTCAAATTGGATTCATGCCAATACAGAGAACAACTGATCACATATATATATATATACACATACATACATACATACATACATACACACACACACACACTGCACACACACTGCACACACTTGTACACAAACATGTCCACCAAACAAAACAAGGAAAAATATTTGGCTGTTTTATTGATTTAAAAAAAGCTTTTGATTCTGTTTGCATTGATGGATTGTTCCTAAATCTGATTCAGAGTGGATTAGGAGGAAAGGTTTATGATTTAATAAAGGACATGTACAGACAACAAATGCTGCTGTAAAATAATCAGCAGGCGAAATGATTATTTCATCCAGAATAAGAGAGTTCATCAAGGCTGCAGCCTAAGCCCAACTTTATTTAATATTTATATCAATGAATTGGCCACAGTGCTTCAAATCTCATGTAACCCTGGACTCACACTAGAGGCCAGAGAAATTAAATATCTTCTGTATGCAGACAACCTGCTGCTGCTCTCACCTACTGAAGAGGGATTATGTGAAAGCCTCAGTTCTAGAACATTACTCCAGTAATTGGGCATTGCCAATGAACATGAACAATTCAAAAGTGATAATTTTTCAAAATAAAAATTACCTTTAAGACAAAGCATTTTTTACACTTGGGGAACAATTCGTAACCATGTTACCAGTTACAATTGTGACTATCAATTGTGACTAATAGTGACTATCTCGTCCTCTGGACAGTTTGACTTGACAATAAAAGACCTAACATTCAAGGCTCGTAAGACATATTATAGTATAAGAAAATCACTATTTAAATGTAACCTTCCTATTAAACTTTGGCTGAAATTGTTTGACAGTGTCATCAAGCCTATGCTTATGTATGGCAGTGAAATCTAGGGTCCCAAATATAAATGGAATTATGAGTCCTGGGACAAAATTCCAGTTGAAATTTTCCACCTTGAATTCTGTTAAAATATCCTGGGAGTTCACAGAAGTGCTTCTAAACTAGGCTGTTGGGCAGAACTGGGCAGATTCCCTCTCTTGACTGACATTCAGAAGAGAGCTAGTAAATTCTTCCAAAGCAACCATTTGGTCCGTTTGCTAAGGTGGGTAGAGTCATGTTGGGATTACCTCCTCGTGTTCGCTATAGTGGTTCTTACTCTCGGTGGGACACGTGGTGTGTCTAGTCTGCTACAAGTATGGTTGGAATGATGGCCCTTCTGATTAAAAGAAAAATCACACTTTTATGCCATTTCAGAGCAAAAACATAAATATTGAGGCGTATATCCAGAGTTATCAAAAGGCTGAAAAATCTAAATATATATTTAATATATAAGCATATTTGTTTCTGTCTATCTCTCTGTCTGTCTGTCTCCTTGTGGCGGATGTATCCTGACTGCAGCTGTTTTCCAGTGCTCATGGCACACGTAGACCTTATTGCATAAGCCTTCAGAGCTTTTAATAAAACACAATGCTTCTTGCACACACAGTCCATCACGTACTCACATTTAAGTATTCTGTTTGCACACACTCGGCTTGGGCATGTGTGCTACACATTTATTATCATCCACTACATTTATGAGACAAGACTCATACATTCACCCTAAAAATTTTAAATGAATAAATGAATGTACCACAGAACTGTCAAGTGCTCAGACATGCAGGGCTGCTTCAGTTATGATCAGCTTTTGATATTAATATTTCATACCTTGACTTGGTTCCCACACCTTTGTGTTGCAAGCGATGTGCTATTGGGGCTTGTATTCAAGCATTCTTATGAATTCACAGACACACATTTATTTCAGAAACAGTATGCATTCCTATGATTAAGCAATTCAGTTGATTTTATATTTCTCTATTTGTTTTTTGGGGATTGTTCCAATTTTATTAATTGCAACAGTGGAGAAAAATAATATATTTGGGAGAAGAAGAGGAAACTGAATCGGGATACAACATGACACAGTGGCGTAAATGTGGCTGGAGCATGTGTGATAACCACTGTACTCTGACTATTCCCACATTAAACTATATTGGATGGGCATACATGTTAGTGATGGAGGAGTGTAAACATACTATATACTACAAGCCTAAAATTTGGGGACACGTACAATACCAGTCTAAAGTTTGGACACACCTAGCTGAATTGGTTTCCTGTGATCTTTTTGATCTATAACCAATTAGATAAACTTGTAAACTTAGGCTAAAACTCGTATGAGTTTTGTTACAAAACAAAATAAAAATGTCAAGATTTTATTGAAATTGTTACATTGGAACCGATAAATGAGGGAAAGCAGACAAAATATGTCCTGCATACACTGTAACTCCAATACGGTTTCAAAAGCATTCTAGGTATGCTGGAAAAATATTGTATCATCCAAATGCTACCCCATGGATCGATTTCTACTTGATCCAACCCTTAAGATGTATAAAATTAAAGTAAAATAAAAGTACATTAAAATTGAACTGTAGATGTAACCTGATGTACTCATATGAAATAATATTTTTTTGACTCCATAAAAGCAGTTAAGTTACATGAATGGTATATTTAGGTTACTTGACAAACTTTTTTTATTTATTTTTTTGTGTAGGTACCACATGAAGTTGGTTGAGAGAATGCCTAGAGTAAAAAAAAAAAAACTACAACATAATATATTTTTGGTCACGGCATAATTCTCATATTTTCATTTTAGTTCATAGTTTTGATGACTTTCCTATTATTTTGAAATTAGTAATAATAGGATTATTAAAAAATAAGTATAAACTTAGTACAAACAATGAAAACACACTTTTTTATCTTTGTGATGTCCAGCTTACAGACAAAATCTGAACAGTTGTCGTATTCTCTTATAAAAAAAAAAATGGAAAAACAAACTTCCCGTTACATTGGATGGTGCTTTCTTTATTCTCATATTGAGCCCATTAGAGCTCTGTGTGTGTATTTGAGTGTTTAAGGGCAGCAGGAGGCACCTGTAGTGCTTTCGTCCCAAGCCGATGATGGGCAGCTTAAAGCCCTGGTGACATTTAAATGGCTCCCTGCTGCCGCTAGATTCATGTTTGACCAACGGCATTAGAGACGCAGGGCTCCTGCCACGACCTGCTCCTCCTCGAGTCAACAGAAAAGTCCTGCGCTACAGGACAGCAGCAATTAACGCCTCTGATCTCTCTCTCTTTCTCTCTCTCTCTCTCTCTCTCTCTCTCTCGCTCTCTCTCTCGCTCTCTCTCGCTCTCTCTCTGTCACTCTATCAGATCACACTTATTCATTCTGCCCACTCTATTCTATAAATCAGCCATAGTTTCTATGGAAGTCCTTTAAAGTTGTTGCCTACATGGGAGAAATGTGAGAAATTATGTCCAGTGGATTTAACTATGTTAAAATGAGTCAAACTAAGCAGTAACACTTTACAATATGATTCTATTTGTTAACTATTGCTTATGTATTAGGTATAATTAATGAACAGTGATTTTTACACCATTTATTAATCTTATTGTTAATTTGTCAAAGTGCTGCTGTTATTATTTTTTTTTTGTTCTCTAATTTATATTCAATTAACTAATGTTAATGTATAGAACTTTTAATGTAATAAATGCATTCATATATTTAGAAATTATCATTTAACATGCTGTAAAAGTATTGTTCATTGTTACTCCATGTTAACTCTTACATTAACATAACAAATACTACCTTATTGTAAAATATTACCAAGAAAGCAGTGTGTGTGCACTATTATTAAAGTAGCTAAAAATCTTTACATTTTTATATTTTTTATAAAACATTTTAAACAGATATTTTTGCCAGATTCTGTGTTTAATGTTGTGGTTATTATTGTTTTAATGTTTTATGCTGCCATTTTGGCTAGATCTCTGTTGAAAAGTAGGTTTTAATCTTAAGGTATAATGAAAACTATTTATTCAAACTTCTCTCTAAAAGCAATTATAATGAATATAAACAAATTGTACACCAGAGAAAGGGTGATAAATGTGTACAGTTGTATGAATTACAGACATGCATTTGAATTCTGCAGACTTGAATCAAGTATCAAATAACATGTCTGCAAACGTACATGATGCAACTTTTACTCATCCTTTGTTTTGATGTATTAAATGCCTGTGTGTGTGAGCTGTGCTCCTCTGCCAAATGCCCTCAGATCTCCACAATCCTTCTTTCCCATAACTCTCTTCCGTGCCTTGTGTTTGTTTCCTCTCAACTGACTATAAGCCTGAAGCTGTTACGCTTCACCCTGTTGTAGCTAATTGGGTTAAATTATTAAAAAGAATAACAGTAATTAGCATGTTGTTAATTAGGGTATATTGTTCAGATTGCATTTACTTTATGCTTATGAATCAAGTTTTTGGATGGTATGTCACCTCCTTTTTTATTAAAGGCACCATCATTATTAACTCACCCTTATGTTGTTCCAACCACATATGTCTTTGTTTCTTCCATATAACACAAAAGATGTAATGCAGAATGATGGCCTCAGTCACTATACACTTGCATCTTTTTTCATCCTCTGACAATGACTAAATCTTGCATTCTGCTTAATATCTAATTTTTAGGTTAAATAAATGAAGATTGAATTTAGTTTTTGCATGATTTGCATAATTGCAAAGATCTCAAATGTTTGTGCATTGTTTTTCCCTTGTGCTTGCAGGCCCCCCTTCTCCACCCCGTGATCTGGTTTACACCCTTAAACAATCCACACTCATTCTGGAATGGGCCGCACCAAACGACTCTGGAGGCAGAGTGGATCTTACCTATACCATAGGCTGTCGGCGATGTGTCGGCCCCCCGCGGGCCCCCCAGGTGCAGTGTGAGCCCTGTGGTGCCAGTGTGGGCTTCGTACCCCAGCAGAGCAGCCTTATGGAGCACACAGTCACTGTGGTGAACCTGCTTCCCAACTCCAACTATTCTTTCAGCGTTGAAGCCCGCAATGGCGTCTCAGAGTTGCTGCCCAATAAAAGGTTCTACACTCAAGTCAACATTTCCACCAGCCTTCCAGGTACACTCTTTATACATTCATAGCAAACTGCTGTCAATTATTATTTACCTTACAAAAAATATTCAGTACTGTCCACTGTTGTACAATTCACAACAATAATAATTAATAATAATAATTGAATTGATTTTGTTGTTCCTGCAACTTATTTCCTCTCAAATTGGAGGGTGATAATTGGTTGATAGGAACGTTTATCAACCAACAAAGAATGTTTGTCCTGTAATATGGCACATACTTGTGTAAATCTCTTTAAAGTTGTGTTCCATTTAACTTGGAAAGTTGAAAACTTTGGAAATGCATTAGGAACACCAACTCTTCCAAGATATGGCTGTATGACATCACACACACATTGCAGCATCCAGGGAGACACAGTTAATCTTAAACATTTACATTAAACGGTCTGTTTTTTATGAAGTTGGACTAACTGAACTAGATAATGTTATTGTTGCTTGGTATACACGTTATTTGAACCGTTTAAAAGTAGCATTGGCACTGTGCGCATGTATACTACGAAAGGCAGGTGACGTTTGACATGTATTTAGCCTGTCACATTTGTCTTCCTTCCCTGATGCAACCTATTTAACATTTGCAAAGACTCTCTTGAGAAGATAACTAAGAACCAGCAAAAAACACCAACTTTCGAGGTTTAGACTACAGAACACTGTGTGGTCAGAAGTCAGAGAAATCAAGTAGGAATTTCCCACATCCTATTTTGAATGGAACGCAACATAAGCATTGTCAGGTGTTACAATGCATGCATATTGTTTAATGTCTGAGCAGTTGTAGAGCCTCAAAATGCCGTATAACAAAGTAATTTTGGTAGAGATTGAATTTAAAGACATCGTCCTATCCCAGTAATACTGCGGCAGATGTTTGCACTCATCTTGGGTTGATTTGAGTGGAATGGTCCCTTTTTTGAGTCAAATGAGGTTGTGAGAAAGCAGCTTATGTTCATCTTAATGCTTCTCAGTTTCATTGCTTTTGCCACAAGTCACTGATGCGTTGATCTATACTGCTTGGAATTAAACTCAGTTCCTGGCCTCTTTAATTAGATTCGGTGTAGTGGTCCGTGTGTTGAAATCTTTATTTTTTTTCCCTGTTTGATAAGCGGATTCCTAATGGTACTATCCCATAAGTGTCATAAAGATTTTTCACTATTAGTTGAGATCCTTTCAGAATGGATTAGTGCTAAACAACGCAACTACAAAAATGCAAATCATCAGATCCACTTCTTAATCTCTTAAATTTGAATGCTATATGTTCACATAATTAGAGATTATAGTAATTTCTCTCAGGTGAAATTTACATTTTTCTGATTGGTTAGACCACAACAAAGAGAGAGAAATTAATATCTGATTAGAGTGTAATAGTCAAAGTCAGTAAACATGGTAATGGTTTAATGAAAAAACTTGTGCTCGTGCACACACTACGTAGGGATGCGAGCCAGCGTACATCGACCAAAACGATGACATAACGTACAAAGAGACGGTATGTGATTCACCCGCATCATGCTGACAGATGAGGTAGCATAATTAAAATTACACAGTTATGATTGTTTTACTACACACTTTGAGACGGTATATTATATTTGACTCTCCAGTGCTGGAACAGGGCTGAAACAAAGTGTGATATAGTTCTGGCTATGTGAGACTGAAGTTTGAAGTAATCACTTTTCTTTGCATGTTACATTGACTGCATTTATACGATAGACTACGTCAGCATTAGCTAGCTAGCCACCTTTATCAATAGTTGTTAGCTAAATTTGGTGGATGATGACCGTAGCTGTTTATAAAATAGAAAGTACATTATAAATATGCTGACACAATATTGTATTAATGTGATTCCTTCACAACTGTCATTTTGATACATCGATGCGCTATTGTTTTATAATAATAGATTGTATATATTCTCTGTATAACCAAGTTATGTTACACTAATGAATGTGTCTTTTTGCATTGTCTTGAACATTGTCTAGCATTCATTTCATGTGTTATTGTAGTTTAGCTAAAATTACATAGATCAATCCTTTTGGCACTATATTTCACATGCTTTGCAGTTTTGTAAGCTTACCTGTCCAACAAGAAGAACGCTGATCCCCAAAACAAAACAAAGGTCCCTCCAGAAATCAAATGCCCTGCCGATGTTCACTCTATTTTTCGCTCGATCACGTTCCCACTTAGCCAGATGGGATTCAGTAGATAAATTTTTTTTGGCTGAGTTTGTGTAGGAGTCGGTGTTGTGCTGAGAGCCATTTTCTGGATTCCATTGCTAAGATAACTTTACTTAGTGTTGCAAATGTTTGTTGTCGCTGTTGAATAGCGGAAGAGAAGCTATTACTGAGGCAAGGCTCTCGGGAGCGTACATAAACATCACATCCTTTGGATTTTCCCAACAAAAGCAACCTGCTCCCTTCGCATGAAAATCAGTCTACACACTTTAATAGGCAACCTAGGAAGTCTGGGAAGGGCTTTTTGCCGTTCACACATTGGCAAAAAAAAAAAGCTGAATATTAAATAAAAATTGTTTCAAATTACACCTTTTAAGCTTCATTTAACGAACCAAATAGCTTTCAGCTGTGTTTGATATAATGGCCAGTGAGTTTCTAGTACCAAATTAGCTATTCATCATGATTATTCTTGGGGTTTGGTTTAGGATTAGTCTGTAGTATTTATAATGACCTTCATGTAAAAGCAATAGAAGTTTATGGTATGCCCTCATTTGGATAGCTGTGTGTGCTGGCCCATGTGCAGAAGTTCATTTTAATGCTGACCAATTACAAAATGAAGTTGTATAAGACCAGCATCTGGAGTCGGGCGGGGCTTAGTGAACAGCTGGTGTTTGTTTGGGGGGGGCGGGGGGGGTGCAGTTGCACTGACCACACATACAGTACACACGATATTATGTACATGTCGGGTACACATTTGCACTTCATCTATCACCTAAAGTGTTTATCCCTCGCCTATATCCTTGATTATCTATAATACAGTGCATTGTGGACTCCCTTTACACAACACCTAGATTAACACAGCCCTGATGGGCAACAGCAAACTTGCTTTGTGCTTCCACACTGACAGCGTTTGTTTATTAATGGAGTAGCTCGCTTTCATCAAGTTTTCCACTCTCTCTGATTTTGCTTTCCATTAAGAGTCAATTAGGGAACGTTTATTTGGCACTCCAGCTCCTTTCATTATTTGGTACTCTTCCCAACACAATTGCTTCTTCCCAGCCTATACAAGGCTCCAGTTTAAATTGTCTCTTTTCTCCTGAGAATAACTCTTTCTCATCTGAGATGGGCCATCCTTGCGATTTTATTATGCTGGAAGTTGTGTGGATTGACACAATACAACTCTTAAAGGGGTAGTTTACCCAAATATACAAATTATATAATCATTGACTTTCCCTCATGTTGTTCTAAACCCATATGGCTTTCTTCTGTGGCACAAAAATGAGATGTTTGGAATAATATAAATCTCAGACACCATTCACTTTTTTTCCATACAATGAAAGTTAATGGTGACTGAGGCTAACATTCTGCCTAACATCATCTTCTGTATTCCATGGAAGAACTTAAGGCATACTGGTTTGGAACAGCATAAAGGTGTGTGAATGATGACATAATTTTCATTTTGGGGTGAACGATCAATTACATAATGTTGGTTGCATATTCTAACTTAATCTTCCTCTAAATTCCTACTCCATTCTCAATAAAAACACAATTAATCTCTTTCTCTCACACAGCATACATACTTGAGGTTAACTGGAGCTCTCAGAGGAAGTGCTATTACTTGTTTCTGATGTACAACAATCTAAAGGCAGCTGTGTGTTTATGCTCTCTGATTAGAGTCTGGTGTGATTGCCAGACAACAAAAAAGAAGCTGAATAGATGCTGAGATCAGTGATGTGGTTGTGTTTAGTGGGTCTTGTGAGGTTTGTGAGGGATTGGCCCTTTGTTGAATGCTCTGTACAAACAAAATGGTAAAGGGGCATTCACACCCACAGCACTTTTAAGCAACTTTTAATGAGAGTTGGTGATTTGAGGCGACATGAGCAAAATAGACTGTTGCCGATATAGTTGATTGTAAGTTAGCTTTATGCAAATGTGCGGTTACATGGGAGTGCAGACATTCAAACTCATGTGATGCTACCTGATACTGTTTGGATACTGTACTTGTCAGTACAATAATAGTACACTCCAAAGAATTTACTTTCAATATCGTTATGTTGATATTACTAAATAAAATGTAACCAAGGGAACTTAAATTAACTGAGTTGATTCAACTAAAAGAAGTGTCTTGTCAGTTTTACTTAATCCATTTGTGTCGGGACAGCATTCATATTTTTTGTTTGGTTAACTGAAACTGGGCCGAGAATTTCTAATTCCCAACATGCTTTGCGTAGTACTCGACAGGGCGAGTTAATGTTCAAATTAAGTGTTATTATATGTGTCTGTGTGCAAGATTAACAAGGCTCTCCTTGATATTAGTGTTTAATGTTGTATTATGTTGAGAGTTTGAAGATTTTCTGTTAAGTTGCAGTTTTGGGGGTTACAGTACCATCATGGTGAAGAGTGGCACTTGAGCCTAGGTTGAGGACCAATACATTTAGAGTATTCTACATATTGCCTTTTCTATTGAGTATTTGCTGTGCTAACCACAGAATCGTGACCAAGTTACAGTCAGTAGTGTTTATCACCAGCATGTATTTATCATGTTAACATTTCCTGTCACTATCTACTATTTCATTAAAAGAGTTTCATTGTTATTTTGACACATTGTTTTGTTGGGCTTCCTTGATTCAGTTAGGTTCCCTCTACTTGAAGTATTGAAGTTGAACTTACATTGTATTTTTAATTTAAGAAAACTAATTTCAAACATGTGGAACCACTGTCTATGATTGATTCAGTAAAGTTCAGTGGGAAAAAAATGTCTAAGTATGACTGTCTGGTATTCCACTGATGTTTATCTGCACACCACCAAAACATTGCTCTGGTAACATTTTTGCCTCATTTTGTAAGATCCTCAGACCTCATCTTGATTTTCTTTTAATGTCTTTGACGACTTTGGCTTGTGTGAGATTTAGTAGTATTAAAGTGAAATGACTCTAAATTATTGTCCATGATGTTACAGAATCCACTGCTACCAGTAATCTAATTTGTAAGACTAGGCTGGAGTTGCCAATGGATGTTATAATTAAGATATGTGCATTTGTTTTGATACAATTTAATGCAAATGAGATGTACAGAAAATAGCTGAAATTCAACATTTATTTAGCTAAATATTTTCTCACAATTCACTAAAAAAGTTAATTATTCATTGACAAAACTGTCATCAGAGTTTGGAACTTATATCTGATAAACATCCAAGCATTAACCTCAAAATGGCCAAATATCGTTGACCTTAGTGACTTACCTAATATGTCAGTCTATCACTGTGACCATGTTTAGATTGGTATGGCATACCTTTACTATGTGTTCAAGGCAAACTGTTATATTGGCTAGTGTTGTGCTCTTACAGCCTTTGTTCCTGCATCCATATACGTCAATATTGCCTTTCTGTTGCCTCACTCAACCTTGACGGGCTCCATGCAAGCGGAGAGTATGTTGGGGCTGACGCCATTGCTGTGTTCTGAGACAATATGTCGTAAAGAGCCACTGACCTTTATGAATACTGCATTAGTGACTTTCAGACTGAGCACATTCTTACCCCCACTCCTAAACTAAACCTGTTAGCCAATCTCCCTCCTGCCCTCTTCAAACTCCCTGTGTGAAATATTAAACTTCCTCTCAGGATAAGGTCCTGTGGTGCCTCCACGCTATGGAGCTTTACAGCACCCGTTTCATGGCTGGCAGAGTTGGCGTTGAGCTGGTGTGAGTTTAAGACCACAGGTCGATGAGAAGTGCACCCTGACCAAATGGATTTCCCTGTATTTGAGAAGGGGGCTTTGAGCCAGGCTTTATCGGCCCACCGCAGGCCCTGATGGGAGGTTAGAGTTGATGGGAGTGGGTGCTCTGCTTCTTTTCTTGAGGGGACTCAGAAAAGGAGGTCCCATTAGGGACAGGAATTCCTCCAGCCCTGAATCCCCAGGGATCTCCACAGTTGATTAGACATGAAGTTTTACACACACACACACGTGAATGTGAATGTGCTCACACACGTGTGTGTGTGTGTGAAAGAGAGAGAGAGAGAGAGAGAGAGAGAGCACGCACATTTCTGGCTAGTTTATCCTCCTTGTAGGAACAGTATGTGAGCTAGGAATGAAATGAAACTGTCCTTATTCTACATCATTATAATGTAATGAAATTTATAATGGAATTAGTTGCGTTCGAAAAAAGATAAATGACAAATAACTAGATTATTTGTCTGAATAAAATTCTCCACCATCAAAATACAACGTCTCGTTGTAGCTGCTCACAATTTCTATTGTAAGGAATTAGCTTTAATAAGGGAATTATGATTAATTCACTTATTGGAGTAATATTATTCTCATGGCTTATTGAAAATATCACACATATTTAGGATCATTTGAAAATATACCAGTCTAATTATCTTTGAATACAGACAAACTTTATTGCTATTCTAAACATGTACTAATCTACCACATACAAGTGACCGAATGTGAAATTAATTAACAATACAGAGAAAATGAACTTTATGGAGTCTGTAGACAATGCCTTAATAACCATTTATCGTTCTTTGAGTCAAAAAAAACAATTTGCAATCGGGTTACCCAAAGTATTAAACAAATACACCAGCACTTTGAGCAATTGCGTTTTTTTGATTGCGTTTCCTTGCTATGGCTTGATTCTTTGGCTCTTTTTTGTTCCGTCGATGTCTTGGGCCTCTGTTAGATTGGGATACCTGTTGTGTCTCATCACTCCTGTTATGTGTGTGTGAACTGTAGAGCAGAAAGTGAGAGGCTTCCTCGGGACTTCGTGTCCCAAGTTTCCTTGAACTCTACATGGCACAGAGGCTGTGAATGACTGCAAGAGAGCCGAAGAAGAGAGAAGGTGAAGAGCTGAGGAGACATAGAGAGAGTTCTTCCTTGGTAGGCCACACCCCAAAGGTGCCTGAGCCAATCAGAAGTGGCTTTTCTGAGTCACATGGTCAACTGGATTTTTCCTTTTCAGTTGATTTACAATCCTTTGTGTGGAGGAATCTTACAAACTTCCCACTCATAATAGTGCTTGTATAATCATTAACTTTTATATCTTGTATACAACTGAATATGTCAAAGTAATTCACATAAACATTCCTGAAATACAGAAAGAATTTCAACGATGGCAAACATGAGGTGTAAACTATCCTGAATAGTTGCCATTCTTAGATAAAATTACATGAATAACACAATATTAAAGATTAGAATCATAGATTTGTCTGTTATAAGTGATTACAAATTACTACACATATTTGAAAAGGTACATCAGGCTATAATCATTAAATTTAGTTACAAAAGTAATCACAGTTCAAAGTCATTTTTAGAATAATGTCGCAAGGCTAGATATTGTGTACATTTTGGGTCCAAATGCATTCTGTACATTTTAGAGGGTTAACTCAGTGAAGTACAGTGACTTTGTGTGTAATGTTCATGGATTAAGATGAGATGTTTAGCTCTGTGTGGAAGTTCAGAAGGTCATGCTGAGTCTACTCCATGTCACCATCCCATGGGTTGAGGGGCCTCTGGCCAATGGTCTCTTTTGTGCTTTTTATTGGTCAGATGTGAGCTTCAGCTAGTCTTCTTGGTGCCTAGTGAGCTGAATCTTTTTTTATTTATGGCATTGAGGAATTCCAGGATTAAAAGGTTGGGTTTTCTAGATTCATATTGCCAGCAATTGTTTGCTCTTCTGCACCTAATATCCTACATCCTGATTTCAGCTAATCACTCATGAATTGAAGTGGGAAGCCATTTGATTTAATCCAATTACTATATGGTATACATACTCTGAAATATAACTGTAACTTTGTCTAAGCATAACTGCATATTTGCTTTAACATCTGACTGTGTCCTGTGTGCCGTGTCAAAAATTACCTTAGCAATTTAAAACAAATGGTGCCATCTGTTTAAACATCAATTGAAACAATTCATTAATACAAGATAATCTCAAGATTTAGAATTACTACCTATTCCATGCCAAATGCAGAAAACTGCTTATTAATTATGCAAAAAAAATGTTTGAGTAAATTGTACAAATGCAAAAAAAAAGAAAAAGTAAGGTTTAGGAAGGGTAATAGAAAAAAATCCTTAGCTCAGTATAAAAATTGGTCCCCACCATGAGGTGTGTGTGTGTGTTTGCATTCACAACCAAGATTATGGCCACACAACACAATTTAACAAGATATATCTGTTGGGCACTTTTTGCAAGATGAACCAAGGCGAATGTATGGAAACTGAAAGAAATCTCCTGGCTTTTCAGTTCATATGATTTTTGAAGGTCTCTTATGTTTGTTGTGTATTTTCTGTAGAAATCTAAACAAACATCCAAAACTGTTATATAAATGTGTAAGTGATCCTATATCTCAACTGGTAGAGCATAGCAACAGCAATGCCAAAGTTGTGGGTTTGATTCTCTGCACACACACACACATACTCTTGCAAAATATGTAAAGTTAAATACATTATAAGTTGCTTTGGATAAAAGCAGGAGATAAATGCACATGCAAACATGAATGTAAAATGTTCAAGTCTTTGTTCACCCCTGACCCATGGTATTTTTCCAAGTACATCATTTACCAATTGGAAGTAGAGGTTTGAAAATCTTAAGGGATTAAACCGACAGAGGCCCGAACAGAAAGGTTTGGGTCAGATCTTCAGATCTCATTTTGGACAGCTCCGCTTTTGATTGATTGCAGATATTTTGCAGCAAAACATAGATTCCCTTATAACATTGTGTTTTCTCCATGGTTTTGGGTGTTTATGTACCTGTGTGAAGGAGAGAAGAGAGGCTGAAGGGAAGGGTCACTGTAGAGGGATTGACATTTCAATATCTTCAGAGGATTTAGGCTGGTTGCTTTAGATGGCCAGGGCCTGTGGTGCTCTCTGGGGTCAGGCCCCTATGCGGCCTCATCAGAGGCAGGGTGGGGGGTGAGGGATAAGAGGATGACACAGGGTGAAGGACAGCAGGATACACGGCCTAAAGAGAGGTGTGTGTGTGTGTGTGTTTGAGGTATGTTAAAAGGCAAATACTCATGAAAAATTTTATTTAACTTAAACTTAATGTGACCTCCACATATGACTGCCCAAATTAGCATTGTAAACAATGTCTATTGTGTCTCTAAACACTAAGTGAATAAGGTTATGACCCCTTTATGTATTTTAAAGAAACATGAGTAAAAACTCAGTAGTCTTCCGTTTCTGTCTGAAGGAATGCACTCTCAGAACCTCAAAATTTCCACCGCATTCCACTACAAATTTGTACATTTGCTCTTGAGTGCGTTACCCCACCCTCTGTCTCTCTCCCTAACAAGTAAGCTGCTCTCTCGGTCTGCCATAATGGGGTAAAATGAGAGAGCACAAGGCTCCGGCAGCTATAAAAGAGATTGAGTCATCACCCTCCATTCAGCGCCACACTCAACCAATTTGGCCTTCTTTGTCACGGAATGCAAAGTATTTTAATTGGGCACAACGCAACGTCTTTTCCTCACCCTTGGTAAGAGCTCGCTTTTACCACTTCTCGTGGCAATCACGGATGTGTTTGCGAGCTTGTTTTATGCCACACGTGGAGTTAAATGATGGATTGACGATGCACACACACACGCACTCTCTGCAAGACATTGTTAGATCACCAAAAGAGTGTTGCAAAGAGCTGTACCAATGACATGCAGCTAAAATAAGTCAGGATCTCAAGACAGGGAGGTGAGAGAGTGTGTTCATGAAAGGAGAGCCATTTCTTTGAAATGCTCCTTTACTCATTAAGTCTCATTATCACCCTCATAAGTGTTGAGATCTTTAATATAAGGGATGGGCATTTTTGAGTAGGTTTGTAGTCGAGTACTCTAACCCACCAAATAAAACGAGTAATCAGTTGCTCATAAATTTAATGCAAGTTAAAAATAACAAGCATGACACGTATGTGAAATTAATATTTTGTTTTAACGTTACCAAGAACTGTTGCAAAGTAAGATAACTTAAAAAAAAGGAAATGAACATTTTGCTTTAATAAAAATGGAATATAATAAAAGAAAAATTACAGCAAAATCATTTGTTCGCAGTCGGAGCTTACATAAAAATCAATACTGACGGCATTAGGGTAATGCACATATATAAACTCTTGAGTCTGCATAAAGGCTATAACTTTTTTATCATTACATGTCATTATTCAGGAAAAAAAACAAGTGTTGAAAATTTGCTTTTTATCAAATTCGTTTTGTCTGTGTTTAGAGATTTAACGCACATACACACATACCAGGTTTCATGTTCTGCTTCGCATTTTTTCATCGGAAATTGCAGATATTCATTTAGTGCTTTTAATATTTGACTAACTGGTGCAGAATGAGTACTCGATTAGTCATTACTCATGCACATCCCTATATTATACTTTGTGTTTTGCATACTTCTATAATAAAAAGCACAGAAGTCAATTTTTGACAGGTTATGTATGTTGAGTGTTGGACCATGTCGCATTGATTTTGCTTTTGATGTTTACGTTGCATTGATGTTTATGCCTCTCATCCACACTCAAACATTGTTTTCCTCCATAGAAAATAGAGATTTTCAAAAACACTCTCCATAACCACATACTATGAAAAATTATTACGTTAGTAATCTGAAAACTATATTTTGAAGTGAAAACGGATTAGTGTGGATGTGGTCTTAATCAGTATTTACAGTCATGCAGAACCCAGTTAAGGTTTCGTTTAAATGTGCACACAGTAACTTATTGTTTGTGTCATCTTGGACTTGCAGTGAAACTAATAGTGTAGATACAACATCATTCAAACTAAATAGGTTTCATTCACAGATGCCATTGTAGAAATTCACTATTCAAAATCAGCCATGATTCATTTAATCCAAGAGTGAAAGTGTCCAATGGTTACTGAGATTAGGTGAGTAATATTCAGCTGGTCCTGTGATTCTAAAACGGCAGCCCCCATGAGTGTGCCCCTGCCCCATGTAAAATAAAACCGCTTTTATAAGGTTACTGATATGACTAGAGCCCTCGTCTCATGTGAGCGGTCATGACTGCATACATGTTTCAAAATTACAATTAATTTATTTAGGATTAAAACATTTTTTAATGTTGAAACAATTACTGAGTGCACTTTTAAAGTAAGGAAAAACAATTTGCCAATAGGGTAAGATAAATAAGCTTAATTTAAGATGTATTATCTGGTGGGATGTAGTGTACCGTGTACCGGGTCTACCAGGTTCCCAATCAGAGTCGGGAACTTTCGAACGCTCACAACAAGCAAAAGATGACAACAAGCAAAATAGCTGCTGCTGCAGAGTCTCAACTTAATCTTGTCGAAAAGAAAATTGGAAAAAGCCAAGTTTGGAAATTCTTTGGATTTGAGGCTGATGAAAAGGTCATCATAGATCAGCAGAAACCTATTTGTAAACTCTGCTTTCACAATTTTCTGACGAAAGGAGGAAACACATCAAACTTAATAAAGCACCTGAAAGATTCATTCAAGCAAATAAAGCAGGTGAGTTTAAAAGCATATTATCATTTGCATTAGGGCTGAAACGTTTAGTCGACATTATCGACAACGTCGAAGAAAAAAATTGTCTAATAGTCGTTTGATCTCATTTAACGTAACATGATATCACATTAAACTGCATTGATGAAGCGAGAGCAGCACTGCAGTTCACGCCTGACGGAGGAGAGGAAGAATTACACAGATCAGTCCAGATGCACTCTAAACTTTCACAGCTTCATCTTATGTAGATCCCAAAGTATTAGGGAATTATTAAAAAAATTATAATTATAAATTCAGAAGCACTCTCGTTGTGGAATAAGCGGAGCTCTTTAAAGGAAACATGCATTACATCTTAAAGGCAGTTATATTTAATGCGTTATAGCTTTATTAAAGTTCAAATAATACAGAAGCAGATCATGTTAATAACTATAAACTCAGAAACTGGCATTTCTCTGTGCGTTCAGCACCTCTTCTATGAGTTGCGTGAATGTTGAGAGATTGAAACTGCACCCGGCCGAGAGAGACTCTGCCTCGGGGACGCTCATCCTTCGAGCGCGCACGCTTAATGCAGCTAGATTATTTAATAGATTATTTAGACTTATTTAGTCATAATATATGTCACTGTGCATTTCTTATCGTGGAGATAATTGGCAATAGGCAGCTTTATTAATACGAGAGCACTTTGCACATTAGTTTGGATATTGTTTTTATTCATTCTATTATTGTATGCTTGTTTATTTAGTTTTTTTTTAATACTTGGTAAAAACTTAGTAAAAGTAAAAGTTGCAAAAGTTGAAGTGTTCAAAAATACTTTAAGGATACATTGTACAGTTTTGTTTCATTCAAAAATAATATATTTAACTTGAAGTGTTGCTAAATGGTATATTTTTGTTCTTAGTTCTGCTGCTAATGTTTTGTTAAATTTCACTGGTATTTGTACCGACTGCTGAAATTTTGGTACCTTGACAACACTAGTGAGATGTCACTTTGTGTGGCTGCATGTGTTTATGTAGCTATAGGGGATTGATTAGTTGCCTCCTCTTCCATTACTCCGGCAGTCTTTTGATGATACAGATGGCCTACTGCTATGATTGACAGCTTTCTATCATCTCTGAAGGGAGTTGCTTTTTTTCAGTGTGTGCATTTCTTTAACCTCAAGCTATTTTTTTCTTTTAAATGCAGTGTAACTTGCCGCACTTCCCATGAACTCTGCGAGCAGTATAGTGTGTTGTCTGTCTGTGCTGTCAGGCTTTATTATGCTATGTCTGTAGCTTACATTGCTTTGTGTATAGTGTATATACAGGTCCTCGTCATATTTCTATAACCAACTCCCTCTCTGTTGTTCCCCTTTTCATTTCCCCCCTGAATATTCTCCTTATTTTTTAACTTGGCAAAATAACAAGCTGCTAACATTGAAGCAATGAATGTTTCAGAACATCTTCAGCTTGTATCATGATGATCACTCTTTGTTTGAGCAACCATAAGTTCTTCAGCTGAAATCGATCTGTGCTTACCAAAATTTTAACTACAGCTCCGAGTGACCAAAGCTAGGAGTGTTGTCTGAACAATGGAAGAAGGTGCATGTGTGGAAAGGGCAATAGTTGTTGTTTGAAAACTATCATTAGTTTTGGAATTCCATTTGTTGCCACTAGCTGCACAGAAATTACACACTTCTTCAAAGGTGGTCATAAATCTGAGCTGAGGAAATTGGATTTCTTTAGTGATAAAGTATGGAATTCTATAGGAAATGCCATTGGCAAATCCAATTCCCTAATTTGCCTTTTCCTACCATCGTTCTCTGTATGTATTTCCTGCACTCCTTCTTTGCCCGCTCTTTCTCGACTAGTAGGAGTTAATTTAAGCCATTAGTCGACTAGTAGCATGTTTATGATATTAGTTTAATTACTTTAATATATATTTTTGGGGGGGTATCAGAAAATGGTTTGCGTTCCAGTGCTGAGAAAGAATGGTATAAGTAACATTGCTAACACCGTTCTACATTAAAGAGAAATTATAATAAACCATAATAATGAGCCTTTAAAATATACATTATACAAGCGCAAGCAGGAAGCGAGCTGCAGTGACACCGGCAAAAGCGGTATGATCCTGGATGTGTCAGAAAAACCAGCAAGGAGACTGTCTGAACATTTTGTTCATTTATTGCGAGACAGACGATGATCTCTGGGATCGACGATGGTCAAAATGATCAGCAATAGCTGATGCCTTTGACGATGTCAAGATGATATTTGGCTTGTTTTCCTATGTATTAAATTATTATTATTATTAGGCTGTTATTATCAAGTTACTATTACAAATACATTTGCCCAGCAGCACACTGACCCGCGCTTGAAGAAACACTTTATTCTATTATTAAGAACAGATGACAGAAAAGCGTCTATGAGCATATATGACGTGCTGATACAGAGGCGTGCAGTCTCATGGAACACGTGCATCTAAAAGTTTCTCACTCTTTGTTTCTGTCTTACGATTGTTTTTTTTTTTTTTTACAAGAACAGTATCCTCTGAGTGCTACAAATGACCTCAGACATCTCAGCTCAGTAGGTGCTTTGAGTTCAGTTGCGCCATGACTTTAAGACGGATACTTGCCTGATGGTAAATGGAAAGGTGTGTATATATATATTTATAATTTTTTTATCACTTAATTAGTTTAATTGATTTTTAGTTTTATTTGGAGTGCAAATTTAATTTAGAAATGTATTTGATTTCAGACAGATACTATGTTTGAGACAGAGGGCCAGAGACAGGGTGAACAATTATCATATATTATAAAATGATGACCTTTTTTGTGCAGAAACAACTTTACTAACATTATAAGTGGACCTTAGGGAAGATAATAAAATTAAAAAAAAACAAAAAAAAAAACACACACACACACACACACATATATATATATATATATATATATATATATATATATATATATATATATTTTTTTTTTTTTTTTCTTTCTTTCTTTTTTGATGTTATTATTATTATTTTCCAGAACACCATGTTTTAGGGTTTAATTTAAATTCATCAAAATGGTGTCTAATCATTTAATTCTTAAATCTTTTAACTAGTGAAATTATATATTTTTTTTAACATATTGCATTTTTCTTTTTTTTGCACGTCTCGATTTTAGTTTAAGGAGTAGCAGAGCTCTAGCTCAAAATAAGCATTTTAAAGCAGTTGTTTGTCAGTCATACTGCACACTGGTAGCGGATTGAGTCTGTGCTCTGTACTGCAGAAACACTTGTATCATTGCATCTTTTTTTATTTTAGTATTGAGTTGGTACCAAAGTACCGGTACATTTGACAATACTACAATGGGTGTATGAAGCTGTTTAGCAGCTGGTACAAAGTTTTCCTGAGAGCTCGCTCTAGCAAGCTTTTTCGAACCACCAAAACAAATTCAAAAATACTTTATTTTTGCCAGATTTTGTTCTAAATAATGTCACAATCATTCTTTCTTTGATTTTGCTTGAAGTATATTGAGGCTTTTTTAATTTGTTCTCTCTCTTTTTCCCCCCCCTTCGCCCTCTGCTACCTCATCAATTCCTACTTTCTTTTTATCCCGTCTCTGTCCCAGGTGTACGTTGGGTGTTGTAATATCATTTTATAGATGGAACTGTATGGCTTCCAGGCATCAGTCCCTGCTCCTCTATCTCATCCTCCCAGCAGGTTGGACAGAAATCCCATTGTCCATATCCTCCCTCTCTCCCTCCCATTATTGTATCCTTCCCTCTCACCCTGTGATAATATGAATGATAATATAAATGATAATAGCAACTCTATCAGCCTGCCCAGCTGGTGTAGCATCCTGGGTAATGTGTCCAATCATTCGTATATTTATTTCAAATAATTTGTATTTATTTGTTTCTTTGTTGCGGACTGTAAATATGTGTGTATGTGTGGAATGTCTTGTGCACGTATGCAGCTTTTCTTCCCCACATTTCAAGGTGGATAATAGGTCCGATTTAATGTTGGTGGAAAAGACGTCCTGCCAAATAGCGTTCCTCCAACAGGCTGCGGATACATCGATTAAAGCAGTGAGTTTTCCGCCAGACAGTAATCCCAGCACTGACCCGTCTACAGGTTTTTATTTGCTTACTAAATAGAATGTTAGAAAATAATTAGGACAAAAATGCATCCATTTTGCTAAGTTTACACCTCTCATCAACAATGGGACAGCAATGTAAGGAGTGTGTGGTATGAAGACAAAATTAGGACTACACCCTCAAAAATATGTACTTTGCAGGCACTAGCGATATATTACGCCATACTATTAGTGCATAGTGTTTTAGTTGGGACACTGCCTTACTGTGAGTCTGTTCACTGCTCACTCTGATTTGTTTTAGTACTGAAAACTACTGAATCCCAGGGGCGTAGATTCCAGGGGATGGGAGGGTTTTCAAAACAAGCAAGTACAACCCCCCCCCCCCCCCCCCCCCCCCCCCCCAATCTCAAATCTACACCCTTGAATGAACCAGTGAACAAAAAGCACTTCAAGAATGTGTTTGATTTGTACATTAAGTTGACTTCATAAATTAGCTTTACCATATAAATCTTTCTGTTATTAAAGAAAAAGGTTTTGTACGGTGTAAGAAAATGTAGGAATTCAATCAAATAAAGTGCAAGAAAAGCATTGGCCTCCTTAACCATGTCTGGGGAATTTAATTGAAAGTATCTATTTTACGCTTGCAGATGGTGTTGATGAAGAATGCTATCCCTCATTCTCACTGAGCCCTCAAGCAAACTGTATGTCTTTCGGAAGAGACGATAAACTGCGTTCCTGACTCTCTGTGGTCATTAAAAATCCCAGGGCACTTCTCGAAAAGAGTAGGGGTATAACCCTGGTGTCCCGGCCAAATTTCCCCCATTGGCCCTTATCAATCATGGCCTTCTAATAATCTCCATCTCTTCACCAATAGCTAGTGTGTGGTGGAATTTCTGGCGCACTATGACTGCCGTCGCATTATCCAGGTTGATTCTGCACACTGGTGGTCATTGAGGGGATTCCCCCTATACTATGTAAAGCAATTTGAGTGCCTAGAAAAGCACTATATAAATGTAAGAATTACTATTATTAAGCAGATGTTGTGTGTGTGTGTGTGTGTGTGTGTGTGTGTGTGTGTGTGTGTGTGTGTGTGATACTCAATCACACACATTTTTACCGTGACTGCAAGGTTAAAACTAACTTGAAGGCATCTCATATGCTCAGAGTCTGCAGTGATATTGCACAGTGATGTGTGTGTGTTTGTGTGCTATCATGCATGACTATTTGGTCGCTTTCCCCATTCCTATTGCTGAGGGCAAGATCACGTTTCACCCTGCCAGAGTATAGCATACACCACAGAATTTTTTTTTTCTCAATATATTTCTTTCTCTCTTGCCATCAGGCATATTACTGTTGGCAGAGTATCACAGCCAGTTTGTCAGAGAACATTGCAAACTGGCCATAGAAAAAGAAAACACAATCTCTTTGTTGTTTATATTCTTCTCTCTTACACATACAGCAATAGGGTGAGCGGATGCAAGTATTTAAATGGACAGTTCACTCAAAATGTAAAATTATTTCATAATTTGCTTGTGATGTTCCAAACCTGTATGACCTTTCTTCATTGGAAGAAATTGGATGTTAGCAGGAATTTTAGCCTCAGTCAACATTTACATTCATTGTATTAAAAAAAAAAGATGCAATGAAAGTGAATGGTGACTGAGGCTAAAAGCTAAAAGCACTATGATTTGCTTCATGTGGTCAATACAGTAGTGTGAGCCAAAAACTGCAGTGCCAAATTCTGCCAATAAGAGTAATTCTCCAGACTATAATGAGACAACTGAGGACGAAAGAGAGGGAGAGTCTTACACACTTATTCACAGAACTACATCCTGAGGGAGTGATGCTTGCCTGCCTGCATGCTCTGATAGCACAGCGCTCCTTGCCAAAGAGAGTTTCCAAAACACCCCTGCTGAACGAATCCACGGCTCTTCCATTGCAAATCACACAGGAGCCATGCTGACTCTGTCTATAGGGCATGCCCACTGCTTAACAAATATACAAAGTGCTTCTTAACTCGAGTGACAAGTAGCATTGATCGTTGTGTGAATGAGTAATCTTACGATTTAAATAAATATATAGTCTACATACTACATGCACTATATGCTTCAAATTTAAAGGGCGGATGTCAGTACTACATGTATACTCAGTCTTGGAGCAACTCACAGTAATTCTAGACACAAACTCCTTTGAGTGTGGTTAGATTTAAGTCCACATTCAATCCACTTATAATATGCATTGAAAATGTGAAGCACTCTGTAAGTTACTATACCAAATGTTTTGTGAACAGATAAGTTTGCATTATATCAGAGTTTAAATGTGGAACACATTATCTACACACAGAATGTCTTTCCTTTACAGACGTTTTCCACCAAAATAAAAGCTTAAGGGATGAAAATTAAGAAATTACGATAGAAAATATTTTACTATTGTAATGATTAAAATGATGATAATAGTTAACGATTCAGTATATATTAAAACATTTTAATATGCAAGTTTACTGGGCTTCAAAAAATAACAGTGAATGAAAGTGGACTGAGACCTTGTAACAACTCAAAAGATCCACTTTTAAGTCCAGGCAAAATGAGAATGCATAACCCACTTTGGCTACGTTCACACAGACAGAAAAAAATATTTTTTGTGTCAGGCCTATCTGACACAAATCCATTTAGGTTTTTGTACTCCAAACAAGACAAAAACACATACAATCCGATTTTTGCAATCCTGATCCAAGCATCATTCGTGGGTGGTTTACAATCCAATTAGAATCAGATTTTTGTGAATAGCTCAGCAAGTAAAGACGCTGACTACCACACCTGGAGTTGCAAGTTAGAATCTAGGGTGTGCTGAGTGACTCCAGTCAGGCTTCCTAAGCAACCAATAGGCCCAGTTGCTAGGGTGGGAAGAGTCACGTTGGGTTAACCTCCTTGTGGTCACTATAATGTGTTTCTCGCTTTCAGTGGGGCTTGCAGTGAGATGTGCTTGGATGCCGCAGAGAATCGCGTGAAGCTTCCACACGCGCTAGGTCTCTGCAGTAACGCGCTCAACAAGCCACATGATAAGATGCGCAGATTGATTGTCTCAGACACAGAGGTGACTGAGCCACCCAGATTGAGGCGAGTCACTACGCCATCACGAGGACCTAGAGCACATTGGGCATGCCAGATTGGAGAGGACGCTTGAGCATTTTGAGCGGATCAGTAGAGGACTGGGGTCTAGCTGTCTGACCTTTTTGTGCTTCAATATGGAACACAAAGCCTTTAGTACAGGATATTTCACAGCCAGCTAAAATACAGTACAATAGGTGTTCCTTATCGTAATTCTGGTCAAAATATGGGACGTTCCAGCTAAAACAGGACAGTTGTAAACCAAATATACATGTGTTGTGTGTAAAAACGAGAGGTTAGCATGTTAAATAACACCCTAACCTGCCCACCAGAGGTCAGTCCAATAACTCTGTCCAGTTCAGCACCTGCAGTAATGGAGTTACACTCAAAGTAATTCATCTGCTCTCATTTCCTCCCACTCAGATGGAGTCAGACTGCCAGCTATCGGCAGTATATAAGTGTATCTCTGTGTGTGTGTCTGTTGTGCGGGGCTGTGTTATGTAGTATGTTAATTTACCGGTTTGTGATTTTATTTTTGGGGTCATCTAGAATAGGTTTACATGCTTAATTTTCTCATACTTTTCTCATACTTTCTGCTAAACCCATTTTCATCCTCTGGCTCAAACGCTCTGATTTAGATCCTGTCTCTTTGAAGCCAAGTTTACTCCCGGTTGGACATTACCGGATGTATTAGAGAGTTAGTGAGGTAGTTAGCCATGGACTACCAATAGTGGCCGTAACATTACAGCTTGTAATAATTCTATAATTATATTAGACACTTGAGATCGACCTTTTTGATGCACAGTTTTAGGTAAAAGCCAGCCCACAGCTGAACAGTAAACCCTTACCAAAACAATAACATTACATAGCAAGTTAGCCGAGCACTACTGTGGACTGCAGATGTATTTGTAAAAATAAATCCATCTCCACACTTAATCACTATTCATTATTGTAAGAATGACAAACAATCGGCATAATTCTACACAACTGTAGGCAAAAGTGGGCCCGCAGCTGATTAGCAAAACTATTTCAGCACACTAACATTAACTAGCTGGTTAGCAGAGGCTTACAACTGTGCACTGTTGTACACCGTAGCTACAACACAAAACTCTGCTTTTGAAATCTTGTTAGCAGATAAATCCACAAATAATCATGCATACATACAGGTTGTGATCCTGAAGTGGCAGATTGTCTCAATAAAGTGGGAACTGTGCCATCTTTCAGGAGTAATTGTCTTGAAAATCCAGCATTGGTTGTGGTTGTACTGCTAAATAATTAAAATACATTTGAACCACTGATTCTTCAAATCGTCTGCCTTTGGAAGTCTAAACAAAGAGGTTTTGCTTTTGCAGTGAAGAAAACAGCGTCTTCTTGTCATGGCGACAACACTAACCCAAATCATCCTGGCCTCTGCTATAACTACGTTTGTTTGAGGGTGGGCCAAAGTAGCCTATAGGCGGGCATTATGCCAATGTGTTACATAGTGACGTAGATACTTTACGGAAGAAATGGCTGGACAACAAACAGCCCGTTTCTTGTAGTTCTTGAGCAGTGTTGTTTGTGGGAGAGAATGCATGGACTTTGTGCTTTTGTAACTTTTCAGACCTTTTACATGCACAAACAGCTATTTTACAAACTAAAGGAAAGGTAAAATCACAAAAAGCATAATAGGGCTCTTTGAGTATGTTTGCAGGAGCATTTTTTCCGAAGTTGAAGTGGGAGGCAGAATAGTAGTTTGGAGCTCTCTATACATAATCCATTATACGGACTGCAAGAAGCAACAGCCAGAGAGAGTAATGCTACACTCAGTCTAACTCAAACTGTTGTGCTGTGCTTCAAATGTCCCTTCAAGGGTTAGAAATCCAAATATTTGTCAATTATTGTTTTTTTTAGAACTTAAGTATGTTTTCAAAACAAAATCACATATACAAAGTATTTAAACATCCATATTGAGTTGTAAAGTCTCCCATTCATTTTAAGGTTAACCTACCTCCTCTTTATACCACAGTAATTATAGTTTCAAATGTTTATTTACTTACTTATTTTTTTCCATTTATCATTCCAACTTGGTTTAGTTTTCTCTCTATGACTGTTCATTTCATTTTATGCCACCTCCACACTAATCTATTTTCATTTCAAAGCTCAATTTTCAGTTTCTTAACTTGTTTTCCAAAGTATCGCCCTTCCAATGTGTATGAGAGGTAAAAATGAGAGGCAAAATCAATGCATTTTCAATTTCAAAAGAATTCATGTTGACATGGTCTTTTCAGGGTTTTCTAGTTTCAGCATACTGTAGTTAGTTTTTATTTAACTATTTTAGGCTGCAAAATGTAATGCAGTAACTGATATTATTTAAATATGTCTAACACTTAAATGTCTTAAATGCATTGGTTAGAAACGGGTCAATATTTGTGCCTTTGGTGGGTTTTTTTACTATTAATGTCCACCTTTGACCCACCCTGACCAGTAGGTAAATTATCTCATCATTTATTCACCCTCATGCCTTCCCAGATCTCCTGCAGAACACAAAATGAAGATTTTTAGAAGAATGTCTCAGCTCTGTACTTCCTCACAATGCAAGTTAATAGTGACCAAAACTTTGAAGCTCCAAAAGCACATAAAGGCAGCATAAAAGTAATCTATATGACTCCAGTTTTTCAGTGCATGGCTTCTTAAGTAAAATGATTTTGGTTAGAAACAGGTCAATATTTGTCTTTTTGTTTTTTACTATTAATCTCCACATTTGACCCGCCCTGACCAGTAGGTGGTGATATGCATGAAGAATGTGATTAAATGATGAGAGATTTTTCATTTAATTAAGGCAATTGTAAAAGTTTCAAATGTTATAATATACTACCATTTTCAACTTTGAGGTAATTTTTATTTTATATTGGTTCTGGAGTTATGGAAAGGGTAGTTTAGTTTCAGTTTTTTGTTTTTTTTTCCAGCCATGTAGTATTTCTATATCAGCTAACGAATATATTTTCACTTTTCACTTTAGTTTTCTCTAACGATAGCAACACTGCCATACTATAATTTCTGCCCTAATAGTGTCTGTTGTGGCCTATGTTTAGCGCATATGATTTGACACATTGTGCGGTGGTACTTACATACTGTTTGTAAGTGGATGATGCCAGTTGGAATCTGGCTTGTCATTTCAGTTCCTTCTGTCTCTCTCTTCAAAAAATTAAATAAAGAGGTCACACATCTGGTAGGAGTGAGCTGTCTATTCACAGTCTAATAATGTAGCTGTCACTATAGACAGCCTTCTTGCACATCTTGTCACAGTACAGTTGTCCATGATCTATAATGAGCAGTGTAGCTGTCACTTTGGTTAAGATCAAATAATTTTTCTGTGGTATCTTAGTTTTAGTTCATGCCAATGTCTCATGGGATGTCTGTACATCAGAAATGGAGGAGCGCTTGTTGATTGTCCATGAGAACAGCCTGCATGATAGTAAGCCCCGTTCCTTTGTTTTAAAAGCTTCAGATAGATGAAGAGGACAGATGCAGGCTTTGATCAGCACCAAAAATTATAACTTCATTACGTATCACCATTTACTTGAAACAATGACACAAAAGGTGTGTTTGTGTATGGACTTAACTAATTTGGGAACAAAATCGTCAAGGCAGAAAAACATTGATGTATGACACAGTGAAAGTTTGCATCTTATTCGTCCATTATTAGTTTTTCATAGTGATTGGAGCTGTCAGTCTTTGGTGGGGGATTTTGAGTGGCAGCTCTCAGCTGTTCTGCTGTCATTAATCATCTCTTAATCAGAACAGCAGAGGAGGATGGGCTACAGACACACACACACACACACACACACACACATCTCAGTCTGTCAAATTTAGACCGTATGCATTTAGCATAAACAACAGAAAACAGCCTCCCGGGTAAGACAAGGACAATGTTCCTGTTCTTCTCATTTTGATACAGCGCATGCGCACACACGTTTTTGTTCTTTCAAAAACTCATTCTTTGGGAAGTGATAAAGGCAGTTTTTTCTTTCAGATTTTGTTCCCCTGGTATAAATTAGCCCCAAAAAGTATTTGGAAACTGAAGGCACATTTAGAAATGTCCTAATGTCATTGCAATTACTATAGATACAAAATAACGAATTAAAATAACTAAATGGCATTGCAAACAAATTATGCATATCTATTTTTAACATTTTGAAATCTAACAAACTTCAATTTGTCTAATGTTTTGTGTGAAAAGTGCATTTGTGCTGTATTCTTTATATAGCACAATAGTAGTCTGCTTGGTAATATAATGTAAAGACCTTTGCACATTTTTAAGTGTAGCTTAAGTGTTTAATTACTTTAAGTAAACCTACTCACTCACAGAGAGTTTGCTCACATATGTTGAAGACTGTGTCTTCAGAATGTGGGTTGGTTGTAAGTCAGTGCATCTTCAACTTTAAATCTGAGCAGCATTGTGGATGGATCTGACCTCAGTCACAGCAAGACAACATCTTTATCAAATCTTTTTCAACCTCTTCAGACAGTTTCATCTGTCAATCAAACACACACATGCAACTGACAGAAGAAAAGTCACTTTTGAATAATTATCTCTCTCCCTCTCTGTAGCACCTTCTCAAGTCAGCGAGCTGCGAGCGGAGAAGGTTGAGCAGCGGAGTGTGACTCTGGTTTGGAGAGAACCCGTTGTGTATCCCAACAGCAGCCGCACTGAATATGAGATCAAATACTATGAAAAGGTATAGTTAAATAACCTCTCCACAAAAGCATAAAACCTCTGTGCACTACCACACTAGATAACAGTCCTACAAGCCTTTTTGTTCATTAATTATTTAGTCCGCTGCAGTAGTTGCTTTGAAACGTGTAGCTACCTGACATTGAAGTCTCAAATAATAATGCTGTTTTATGAGCATTGATCATTTTAATTTTGATAGTTATGAGCATTTAGTTGTACATGTAAATATAGCCATTATTTTATGGATATATTTCTGTGATCCTTTAGGACCAGAAAGACCAGAGCTATTCCACAGTGAAGACTGCTGCTACTAAAATCAGCATCAACAACCTGAAACCGGGCACCACATACGTCTTCCTCATTCGCACCTGCTCCAGTCCTGCCCTTTCTTCCCTGTCCTCCTCTCCTCTTTCTTCCTCCTCCTCCTCCTCCTCTTCATACCCCTCTTCCCCATCTGCCTCTTCCTCTTCAAGCCCTGTGGCAGCTGTGTCACCCTCACCGCTCGACTACGGGGCGTACAACACACCGCTGGAGCTGCAGACACTGGGAGAAAGTGAGTGTGTGCATGTGTTTGTGTATGCACATACTTTGCTATAGTTTGTGGGCAAAGTTATCCCAAAAGAGATGTGTATATATATGTGTGTATATATATATATATATATGTGTATATATATATATGTGTGTATATATATATATATATATATATATATATGTGTGTGTGTGTATATATATATATATATATATATATATGTATATGTGTGTATATATGTGTGTATATATATATATATATATGTATATGTGTGTATATACGTGTGTATATATACATATATATATATATATATATATATATATATATATATATATATATATATATATATATATATATATATATATACACACATATATATATATATATACATATATACATATATACATATACATATACATATATAATTTTTATTTAAGCGTTTTGACAAATGCCCAATTTTCTAGTTTTTTGTTAGTACACTCAACATTTTGGCTTTACATTGAAACAATGGCTCTAAAGTGCAAATGCTTGCTGCCATCTTTAATTTAACTGGATTCATTCATATTGGATGAATTCATTGAAACGAATTGCACGTGTGACCTAGTACTGCCCCTTCATTGTACAGTAACACACCAAGTACTTGAACAGCTTCAGAATATGCAGAACAAAGACATGTTTGTTGCCTGACTATAAATCCACTGCACCGAATGAATATCATAAAGATTCTAGTATATTTAGTATCACTCTACCATGCTTTTATTTCCTTCTTTGGGTTTTCTTGTCTCAAATGTGAAATGCTCTGCTGTGCTCATAACTGGTGAATTTTCCACTTGTCAGCTTGAAAACCCCTTTTGTTTGTCTTTCTTGGTGTCATAGTGTCACAGCAAGAAGATGCACTTTTTTTTTTTATTTCAGAGTAAATATTATATATTTACACTTGAGTCCTCAGACATCCACTCTGGTGGATTTCATTGGAACACTTATTGTGTTTTCAAAATGTTCATTCAATGATGGGCGAATAATATATCAATTAAAGCTGTAAGTGTACGTTTATTATATCACCATTCATTTAAAAAAAAAAAAAAAAAAATTTTATTTTATTTTTTTAGCAAAAATATAGTTGTACCCTTTTGTCAGAATACTTCAGGATGTTCCAAATGGAACATTTTGAGGAAACTTACTTTTTTACTCAGAAAAAATACATTCCCATCTGGATCCTAAAAAGCAATAATGTAAATAAAGACTTGGTAAAGATCAATCTTTTTTCAAGCTCCAGTGCTGTTAGAGCTTTGGCTGGTTGCATCATGAATACTAACTGTATCTTTTGTTTGTCATTGTGCTATTTTTGCAGTGGCTCTGGCCTCCAGTGAGCAGAGTCCTGTGGTGATCATCGTGGTGGTCTCTGTAGCTGCCCTCATCATGTTACTGACTCTCGGAGTTGGACTGCTCATCTGGAGAAGGTAAAACTAATGTTTTATCACACTTTACAAAGACAAAGTCCTCAAACATCCTCTTCATATTCATTACTCACAGTGAGATCTTTTGCTACTCTTTTCATATAAAAACAAAATTAAGATGGTGAACAGTGGCTCCAAGCTCCCAAAAGTACAAAAAAAGCACCTTAAATGTAGTCCATATGAATTTGCCCTGTATTCCAGGTCTTATGAAGCCATATAATAACTTTGTGTTCCCCTCTTACATACCTCTCATATTTTGTTCATACTACTGCATTTTCAAACTATTCCCAATTCAAACATCATGCATCATTGATGTAGGCATCATTCACAATCTGTCACAACACGCGTAAGAACCAGTGATGTCTTGTGATGTAAATTTAGTTTTTACTACTTCCTACAGTTGTAAATTTTGGGGGGAATTAACTAAGAATTAAATGTGGCCACTGATAGTGTTCTGTCTGAATTATTAAAATCAGATAACCACAAATATGGCCCAAAAACTAGCATTGCAATGTGACTTACCAGGATAGATGGTGCTTGGTTAAACTGGATTGATATTTGTTAGGCAAAAAAATGCCGCAGCCACTTCTGTTTCTCAGCTATGACAGCTATGTCTCCATATAACTGCAGCATGACAGTCATGTCAGTGAAAGCCTTTTTCTACTTCCTTGGTCTGCGATATCATCCATCAGGATAAATCAAAACAGATTTAGTCTAGTCCGTCTTTCATACACGTATACATGTGTACACACAAACTCATCTCTAATCCCTCAGCTGTGCGTGAAGCCTCATTACTCTAACAGAGAGGCACAATGCCATTGTTAGATCGTATGACTTGTAGCACAATAACTCAATCCAATTTCTACATGATTGTGAGACATGTGCATATGACACTCGTGTGTTTGTAAAGGTTGACTCTCCCAGCAGGGAATGAAGGAGAATAACTTGGAAAGACATGCCTTCTGCTCCCTTATGATATTAAGTATGCACATGAATACATGCATACATGTTTAAGGTACATTTTTGCAAAGTCGTCTAGTTCTTCCACACAATACAGAACCATACTGTCACAGCTGTGGTGCAGTTGTATAGTCCATATGCTCCAAATACCCATGATGATGCTCACGCAGTGATGTAGGTTGCCACATGTCTTGATCCCATTCTCCTCCTTCCTAATAATTTTAATCTAATAAATAAAAATACGTATACACTGGTGGCCAAAAATTTGGAATAATGTTCAGATTTTGCTCTTATGGAAAGAAATTGGTACTTTTATTCACTAAAGTGGCATTCAACTTATCACAATGGATAGAGGAGATTAATAACATGTAAAATTACTATTAAAATTTGAAGAGTTTTCATTAGAAACAAATCCTTCTCGTGCAGCAATGACAGCTTTGCATATTCTTGCATTCTAGCTGTCAGTTTGTACAGATACTGAAATTTCACCCCACCTCACTTGTCATAGATGTGGCTGTCTTGTCGGGCACTTCTCATGCACCTTACAGTCTAGCTGATCCCACAAAAGCTCAGTAGGGTTAAGATCCATAACACTCTTTTCCAATGATCTGTTGTCCAATGTCTGTGTTTCTTTGCCCACTCTAACATTTTCTTTTTGTTTTTCTTTTCCAAAAGTGTTTTTTTTTTATTGCAATTCTTCACATAAGGAAGAGTCCCTGAGTTTTCTCTTTACTCTTGTACATGAAACTGGTGTTGAGCGGGTAGAATTCAATGAAGCTGTCAGCTGAGGACATGTGAGGCATATATTTCTCAAACTAGAGACTCTGATGTACTTATCCTCTTGTTTTGTTGCACATCTGGCCTTCCACATCTCTTTCTGTCCTTGTTAGAGCAAGTTGTCCTTTGTCTTTGTGCACACTTTTGTATGAAATCTTCAGTTTTTGCAATTTCAAGCATCATATAGCCTTCATTCCTCAAAACAATGATTGACTGGTGAGTTTCTAGAGAAAGTTGCTTCTTTTTTGCCATTTTAAATCTTATAGTATATAAGATTATAATCTTATATACTATAAGAAGTATAATTATAAATATTGATCTAATATTATATTAATATCCATTTTGATCTAACATTGACCTTAAAACATGCCAGACTCTTGCATACTGTGTCAACTCAAAAACAAACACAAAGACAATGTTAAGCTTCATTTAACAAACCAAATAGCTTTCAACTGTGTTTGATATAATGGCAAGTGATGTTCTTGTACCAAATTAGCAATTTAGCATGACTAAGGATAAGGAGTGATAGATGCTGGAAATGAGGCCTGTCTAGATTTGATCAAAAATGTACTTTTTTCAAATAGTGATGCCCTGAATAATTAGGCTGGTTTAGGGTTCACCTGACCCCGAAAGGACAAATCTCTTTGGAAAGATTCAAATAAACATCATTCTTGTGTTAAAAATAGATATCCAACAGAATGGAACAGAATGCAGGGATCTTGATGTGTTTTGTGATGATGACTAGTTTTTCTTGATACTTCATCTTTTAAGTGCAATGCTCGTGGCGTATGACTCAAAAAACAGTGTGAGTCACGGCGTAACAACTGAAGACATCGGTATGCAAGATATATGGATGTAGTGGGGTTGCTTTTAAGGAGATGAATATAAAAATGCAACTTTGAGAGGATTTTATTGTGCAAACTGTCTTAAAAGCCAAAGCAAAGAACAGCACACAGACATTACGCTAATTAAAGCTTTATCACTAAAAATATGAATAACTTCAAAAAATCTAAACTACTAAAATATGACTAGTTGATGGTTGAAAGCCATTCTTAATAAAAATGTACAGTAGTGGCCAAAAATATTGGCAACCTTGGTAAATATGTGCAAAGGCTGCTGTGAAAAAAGGTCTACATTGTTTATTCTTTTGATCTTTCATTCAAAAAAATCAAAATTTTATTTAAAGTAAAACAATTTAAACAGGGGAAATATCTCATTATTAAATTAATATTTTTCTCCACAATGCATTGGCTATAATTATTGGCACCCTTTAATTCAATACTTTTTGCAATCTCCCTTTGCCAAGATAACAGCTCTGAGTCTTCTCTTATAATGCATAATGAGGTTGGAGAACACCTGCCAAGGGATCAGAGAACATTCCTCCATACAGAACCTCTACAGATCCTTCAAATTCAGAGGTCTATGTTGGTGGACTCTCCTCTTCAGTTCACCCCACATATTTTCTATGGGGTTCAGGTCAGGGGACTGGGATGGCCATGGCAGAACCTTGATTTTGTGGTCAGTGAAACATTTTTGTGTTGATTTTGATGTTTGTTTTGGGCCATTGTCCTGCTGGAAGATCCAACCAGGGCCCATTTTAAGCTTTCTGTCAGAGGCCGTCAGGTTTAGATTTTTTTATCTGTTGGTATTTGATGGAGTCTGTGATTTAATGTATCCAAACAAGATTTCCAGGACCTCTGGTTGGAAAACAGCCCCACAACATTAAAGTTCCAGCATCGCATTTAACAGGTGGGCATTGGGTACTTCATCTCTGTTTGTGCCAAACCCATCTCTGGTGTTTGCTGGCAAAAAGCTATTTTTCTTGTTTCATCTGACCATAGAACCTGGTCAAATTTAAAGTTCCAGTAGTGTCTGGCAAACTGAAGATGCTTGAGTTTGTTTTTGGATGAGAGCAGAGGATTTTTTTCTTGAAACCCTCCCAAACAACTTGTGATGATGTCTGATATTTTTATGAGACTTTCTGACCCCAAGACCCAACTCATTTCTGCAATTCTCCTGCTGTGATCCTTGGAGATTATTTGGCCACTCGAACCATCCTCCTCTCCGCAATTAGAGACAGTACAGATACAAGTCCTTGTCCAGGCCGATTGATTGGAACGTCTTAATTATTTCCCTGATGGTGGAAATTGGTATTTTCAATGCTTGGATATTTTCTTATAACCACTTCCCATTTTGTGAAGCTCAACAACCTTTTGCCACACATCTGTACTATATTCATTAGTGTCACCCACTGTGATTGATGATTAAGGGAATTTGGCCTATGTGTTACCTCATATTTACCCGAGTGAAAGTGGAAGTCATTGGTGAACAATTTCATGTTCCTTGTCACCCAGGCACTAAAAAGTTTCAAATATGTAAGGGAATATACTTCAGATATATTTTACTCTTAAGAATTTCTAGGAGTGCCAATAATTGTGTCCAACGTGTTTTGGAGATAAATATTTATTTAATGATAAGGTATATCACCTCTTTCAATTGTTTTACTTCAATTAAATATAAGATTTTTGTAAATTATTTGAACGAAAGATCAAAAAGATAAACAATGCAGATTTGTTTCACAGCCTTCTTTTCTCATATTTACCAAGGGTACCAATGTTTTTGGCCACAACTTTACACTAGATATGAGGTATGCCACACACACACACTCACACGCAAACAAAGGTGACATACACTAATGGAACTCAGTGCAGTTGCCTTGTCAAGGGAGGGAGTGGCAGACCGAAGGCCCACACACCTATAGCTCTCTATTAATCAGTCTGATGAAAATGGATTATATTGAGCCAGTGTGAAATGGTTTTTATTCATTCTGAACCACACACAGTGCAGAACCAGCCTAACCACTGTCAATCTCACACACACACATACTCTTTCATATGCACCCATACATTCTATCATCAGTTCAGACGTCAACACAGAATCCAGTTACATGCCATCTAACACACAGAATAAATCCACATAGTGGTTTATTGACTTCTCTGATAAAGTGGTTTCTATTGACGAATGATGTGTGTGCGAGAGGCTTATTAGAGACACAGGCATATATCAGGTGTGAAATTGTTTTAGACTACAGAGAAAAGGGCTGAATCCTCAGTTGAGTGAATTTAGGCACAAACCCTGAGAGAGTTTTGTTGTTGTAGTGTTCTTATCAGCAATACTGGAATTTACACATCATGGTTGTGTTTCAAAAAATGTTTTTAAGAAATCAAATGTTTCTTTCACGCCCAAAAATGCTGTCTTGGTAGGCAGCTCACTAGGTTGTGAAACCATTGTCCCATACAACAGCTGTACCTACTGTATGTAAAACTTGTCCCACATTGTCTCATGTTCTGTTATCAGAAGTTTCTTTTACATTCCATTTTGGCCAGAAGTGCCTTGAATTTTGGGTCCCATTTGTTTTCTGTTCCATTGCAGGGAATAACATCTCTTATCTTTAATAATACTCAGTAAGTGGATTACTATTTGTAGACAGCATTGCTTGTGGCCTATCGTGTACATTTAATAAATCGTGGTCTCAAATTGGATAGTCTAGGTCCAGTGGGGGAATGTGTGCATATGACTGTGTTCGGAATGGAATACCAGCATACTGCTTTTTGCATGCGGCTTATTTTTGTATGTGAAATAGTATGCAGTATGCATCAATAAATATGCATCATTAAACATTTTAAAAAGTACCAGATTATTTTTACATTACATTACATGTTTAATTCAAAGAATGGCACCCAGTAATCTTTGACAAAAAGTGGTTATTTTGCATTTTTATAAAAAAATAAAAAAAGAAGACCTGATTAGATCAAATAGGTCGAGAAGGAACACAGCTGATAATGTTTCCAGCTCATTCATCACACTGGTAATGAAAGGTCAAGTCGAGTGTATTGCTGTGCATTTGGCTTGTATATGGCACATTTTTGCACATGTAGGTCATCTGGGTATTTCATGCATGCAGAAAATTTGCTTAATGTGCACAGTACTGCAGAAATGGTGCTAGTGGTATAGTAGTATGTTATTCTGAACAGTTGCATTTTGAGCAGGCTATGATTTTGTGGAATTCTTTTTCTCTTTTCTGTTACTAATTGAAGAATGTGAACTAAATATAAGGCTTTAATTGCTTGTTGTTGTTTTTGAAAACAAAGAAATGAAAGTGCATTGCAATGACTGTATTTTATAAACCTCACTTTCAGCTTTTATCGGGTTATTATTCTCATATCGTCATCTCCAAACAGTCTTTAGCATTCAAGTTTGATTCAAGGAGCAATTTCGAGTTTGATCCTTTGGTACTTTGGGTCAAGTTTTAGATCTGTGAGATGCTCCTCGAGGTATTATAGTTGATTTGTGTTCTTTATTTCGGCATCTAGAGATTACATTAAGAATCCCTTTCTGAGTGTTTTCATCCACCTGCACACCCACAAACACACAATAATGCTCTAAAGCACTGTATGTGGTATTTTGTCTCTTCCTGCACTGATCTGTCATTCTTTTGACGTTCTTCTGAACTTCACTACCCCTCTGCATCCTTCCCTTCTCCATTCCTCTTCTATTGAGGCAGACTTTTAAAACAGCTTAGACTCTCAATATACTTTTATACTTCAGTTATGCTCTCATGGTTTACTCCTCTTCAGTTTTTATGGCTCTTTTTCTTCTTTGAATGGCTATAACTTAACCCACAAAAGTAAGTTAAAATTTAGTTAGCATGACAAAGTGATGCTGTCACTTTATCAAGGTACTTCCTGCATATAATAAACACTTTCTTAGGTACTTGCTGTACTTAGTAAATGTTCTCAATTAAGTGAGTAAACATTTTCTGAAGCACTTCCTGAACTCTATTTTGGTAGTGATACACTTTCCGTGTATAAATGGGTGCATTCCACTCTGAAGGGGTCCTCCATGTGCTCTAATGGCTTCACAGGGTGTGCCCTCCTGAGTGAAAGCTTCAGAGGGTTGAAGGTTGTAGGGCTCAAAAATATTAGTAATTTGGAACGCACTTTAACGCCATCTATCCAAGCCAAAAGAGGCACTGCCATTGCACAAAGGCATTCTGCTGAAGATAGAAAATCATACACACCTGGGATATCATGAGGGTATTTTTATTTTATTATAACAACTTTATTAGAAGAACAGAAGTTACAGGAAAACAACACGAGCAAAAGCCATTTTCAAAGAGAAAGCCAGGGTTTAGATATTTTAAAGTTTATTATAATAATCAAGAGCCTTTATAAACCACAGAATTTGTGTTTATGGAACCAGAGTTTGTTTAGAGGTACAATTGGTTAACTTTACATCAAACCTGCAGATATATGATGTATTGTCCAGTTCCAGTTCACTTGGTAGCAAAGTGTCCATCAGTTGAACCCTCTGGAAATGCTCGTTTAGAAGGGCC
This sequence comes from Moxostoma hubbsi, assembly GCA_032164185.1. Lineage (NCBI taxonomy): Eukaryota > Metazoa > Chordata > Actinopteri > Cypriniformes > Catostomidae > Moxostoma > Moxostoma hubbsi. The sequence continues at coordinate 11,007,202 of JAVLUX010000032.1, read as the reverse complement.
CT